>OZ022576.1:37603806-38203806 GCA_963669155.1 Arbacia lixula
AGAATGTTGCTATATGATTGGTCAAGAGTTGATCACGTGATGAGGCGTAGTTTTTCCTATCAGATCACCTGATAATAAAAGTTCGTTACACTCTAGGTGATAGTACTTTTTGGTTTCGCTGATCTCTTCACTCCTCAAAGTCCTAATGCGTGATTAATATTTTGAGTACTCGCGAAATAAAAGTGCGTTACACTCGGACTATCACTTGACATCTAACGCGTCCTTACGCGCGTCCTAATACGCGTCCTAATACGCGTCCAAATGCGCGTCCTAATGCGCGTCCTGGCGCGTGTTCCCCATGGCAGCGGCTCGGGGTTATGGAGATAAGTAAACATTACCTTTTTACGTCAAATTGTTATTTTTTGGTATAGTTGGTTTCAGATGTGGAATATGAAGCAAATAATCAACTTTTTGTTTCAAGCAATGAGACGAGCTATCACTTCCTTGGCGATCTGAATGTATACGCTATCTTTCCTCAGCTGCGCTTCGGAAAGATAGCTACATCCAGATCGCCTCGGAAGTGATAGTTCGTCCCATCACCCTCACCAACGCTGATTATTTGCTTACTATCATATTATGTCTATGTATCATATAGAATTTTGTTGAGCAGCCATTGAGCTCTGAAAAGACTACTCTCTCTTGAAACCACCCTGAATACTCAGATAGGCCTCAATAAACAAATATTACTAACGCAAATTAGCGGAACATCAAAGGTGGGAAATGACAATTGGGTTCTCTAACAGTAACCCGTTGCCTCATGTAATTATTGTGGGATGATGGCCTTATGAAATATTTTATTAAAAACTAAAAGCATTATCCCTGGTGGTAAACAGACGGGGGAGGGGTGTTACAAATTTGCCGGGACGACCTGCTTATAAATTCAATTAAGATTGATAAGGTTAACTTAGAGGAAGTGTATTAATGTTGCATAATATGTATATACATGCGAGAACCTTTGCATGATCCTGTGTAGGTCTACTTTGTAAAATTTGAAACTTTTTATTTCACAGCAAATAAGTCATCAGATTATTGCAGTTTGCTTCTCAAGCTTTATAGATTCATGTCAATATGCAACGTAATATTTTAAATGGACAATGTTTCTTCCCCGTTGCATACATTGTAGGCCTAATCATGTCTAATCACAAACCTTACAGGAAAAAGTAATAACACTAAACATCAGACTGGAAAAAGGAGATGGAGAGACAGACAGACAAACAGACAGACACACACACATACACACACACACATACACAATACACACAGACAGAAAATCAGACAGATCGAGAAAAAGAAATTGTAGCACGAGAAAAAGGGGGAGAGGGGGGTTACAACCTAAATTTTCATTGTGCATTTGAACAAAAGCTAAGCCTGAAAGGAAAAAATAATTGAGAGGTAAATTGAATAGGCCTACATGGAAGATTTACGTGATTTCATGAGAAGGGTTAATCCAAAGTGTTTTAGGGAGGTATGAGGAAATAGAAGGGGGTTTAGTTAATTATTTCTTTCCCTATCTTGTTAGGTGATCTGTCGTAACCGACAGATCACCTTCTAATATTCGAATTATTGTTGTTTCTTCAGAAATGCTTTAACTATCAATCAATCAATCAAGTCGGGTAGTATTCCCGAGTTCCATGGACAAGTTCTTCCCAGCGGTTACCATCCATCATCAAATTAACTATTTCCTGTGTTTCTTGGAGACCAGTGTCTGTTCGTGGAGAATCGATATATGTTCTCCTGGGTCTTCCCTTATTTGTTTTTCCATGGAGGGGTTCCCACAATAGTACTGAGAGGAGTGTCAGTTCAGGGTGTCTTTGTGCGTGTCCAGCAAGTTTTAATCGTCTCTGTGTCACTTTTGAGCTGACCCTCGGGAGATTGCCGTAAAGCTCTGAGTTTCTCATTCTCATTATGTACTGATTGATATTCATAGCCATTCTGAGCATTCTTGTATAACTCCCATCCAGCATGTTAGTAAGCGTCTTAGTGAGGGTCCAGGTTTCTGATCCATAGAGCAAGACAGACTCCACTGCGGCTGTGAACAGACGTATTTTAAGATTTTTACGAAGGTCTGAATGCCACACTGATTTCAAACTGTGACATGCTGCCCATGCCTTCCTCACTCTATTCGCCACGTCCTCCTCTGTGTTTCTGATCTTTGCCCCTAGGTACAGGAAATCATCCACCATTTCTATTGATTTGTTGCCAGTACTCATAATCCCCTGTGGTTCTGAGATATTCTCCACGATACTTTGTCTTCCTCCACTTCTTTCAGTAGCTCCTCTGTCTCCTTTTCTGTATTTGTCACCAGAACTATATCATCTGCAAACTCTGCATCAGATATCTTCACAGCCTTGATCTTTCTACTGCGAGCCGGTGCTACGGTAAAGCCTGTGTCCGCATGCTTCTGCAGTGTTAGTCGCATACAGTAGTCAATTACGATGACAAAAAGGTATGGAGCTTAAGTATCACCCTTTAATTTAGTACTCCTGCCCAAATCTCGAAATCCTCTGTCATTCCATCAGACGTGATGACTTGGGCTCTGGTATTTGTATACAATAGGGAAATCGTAACTTCTGCGGTATTCCATAAGCTCTCAGAATCTTCATATTAAGTAGTTACGGTTTACAGAATCAAAGGCCTTTTTAAAGTCTATGAATACCATGACGGCGGGAAGGTGACTAGTGGTGGATCTTCCCTCTCTGAATCCATTTTGATTGTCTCTAAGCTTACTCTCAATATCTGGTTGGATAAGGTTTAGAATCATCCTGTTGAGGGTCTTTGTAACAATTGACGTCAGAGAGATACCGCGGTAGTTATTGGTGTCTGTAAGGTCACCTTTCTTTGGGACCGGGACGATGTTACTGATCATCATTGGTCTGGGACAACACCATTCTCCAGTTCGAGGTTACAAAACTCCAGAATTATACCGTTGAAATCACACCTCTTCACCACTTCCGGTGCCACTCCATCATCTCCCCACGCCTCATTTTCATTGATTTTTCCTCTGGCTCTATTAAGCTGCTGATATGTAAAGGGTCCTATCTCTATATCCGCATCATTGAACAGCTGCATTGTCTCCCTGGTGTTCCGGGGTGTGGTAAGGGTTGTCCTAACAGTGTTTTAAAGTGGTCCAGCCAATTTTTCTTCCTCTCCTCTGGTCCTTTTCCTTCGATCAGATGTGAACTCCCTCTCTTTCTTCCTGTAATCTCATTGATGATTGACCAGCTTTCCTTACACTTATACTTGTCTGCTGCACTCTCAACTCTCCTAATCTTCTCAGTCAGTGCTTCTTCTCTTACTTTAGTGTAAGTGGCACAGAGATCATCCGTCCTTTCCTCAACATTCCTCTTTCTCTCTTCAGAAGGATCAGCATGAAATTTGTCCACGTTGACTCTCAGTTTTTCTCTGGCAGCACATACTCTGAGGTCTTGGGGGAGGTCTCCCCTTAATTATCTTCCTCTTTATCTTCGGTACCATAGCATCTCCTGCTTCTGCTACTGCAGTGGTGAAATATCCGTACCTCCTTGTTACATTCTCTGTACTTGGGTGTGACGAAACATCATTGTCCACATCCTTTAAGCACAGTGCGTTAAACCTATTCTTCACTTCCAATGTGTTCCTCGATCAGCTGGAAGTCCTGATCCATCTTGAGAGCCTCCCAGTCGTGTGAGATTCTTCTGGGTTTAGATTTGCCCTTTCTTAGGCTAACCCGGATATCACTCATGACAAATTGGCGGTCACTACCTAGTGGACTGAAATAGTTATAGGGTTCTGTGTTCAGGATACTATTTCTCCACTTCTTCCTCACAAGAATGAAATCAATCTGGGATTTAGTTAGATGCATATCAGAGATGTAGGTCCACCTCTTCCCTGTTTTCTTCCTGAATCTCAAGTTGGTTGCCTCTAGGTTCCCAGTGTGTTCCTCAGAAGTCTTCCATTGCGATTGGTATGATCATGGAAGTACTAGTAGGGATCCTCACGTCTCTGCTTACCAAGATGTGCGTTAAAATCGCCCAAGACAAGCAGGATGTTGTGAGCTGGTGTGGAACTGACGGCAGTGCGTATATACTACCTCATGAAACTCCTCAGCATTCTCATCGCGCTGTCCCGGCCCTTCTGTTGGACTCTAGACTGAGATAGCCGTCAACCTAGGGTTTCCATTGAGTGTCATCTTCAGAACTCGAGGAGAAAAAGGTGTTATCTCTCTTACCAACTGATTGGTTCCTGCACTCAAAACAAATCCCACTCCTTCATTAGCTGCATCGCTTGCATTTTTCATAGCTGTCATGGTGATAAAATGGCTCCTCTTTCGGATCACAGTCCTCCTGACAGACTCATCACGTAATATTCTATGTTCATGCTTTAACTAAGACAAAGCTAAAGATATCAGTCTGGATTTTTTTTCAAATATATATGTGATGTATCAACGAAAAAAAAAAACAGAGCCTATATAAGCCTTGCTATATGTAGGTCTAACGCATCTATCAGTGCCTATTCCTAAGAGATTTTCATAATCAGTAATGTGGACATCGTTTTGGGAGCTTAATGGTAAGGACGGAGCTCATGCCAAATTGAAGTAATCTTTTCACTTTATTTAGTAAACTACTGGTACCTTTTATTATTTTTTTTTATCGCATATGAAACTTTCATTGCAAACCGAATCTGAAAGCATACATATGCAAATGAGATGTTGTGGTTTGATCATGATGTGATCATATTTCTTCAAAAGGGGATGAGTTTTCACAACCCGTTAGATTTGCGACGCGCGGTTTATACGCTCAATTGTGCTATAATTGCCAGAAGTCCGCGGCAACTGCATTACTTTTGATCAGTACTGCCCCATTTCTTCATCGTTTTGTTGTTGTTGTTGTTTTTGTAAAAAAAAAATCTTATGATGATAATCAATCATGATCGTGCAAGAGACATTTTTAACTTTTCTGAGGTGGATTTTCATAGATCATGGACCGAAATAGACAAACCATGTGCGATCTTTGAAGCACCCACACGGCCAGCACATAACAGGCACACCTAGGTATGTTTTGAGAAAGGGACAGAAACACAGCCTGGGTGGAAGAAGGGGGAGGGGCTAGGGTAGGTAAATGTTTTGAGAAAGACTGAAAAATAACAGAGAAAGGGACAGAAACACAAAGGAGGGGGAGGGGGTGTATGTAAATGTTTTGAGAAAGAGAAAATTAACAGAGAAAGGGACAGAAGCACAGGGATGGAAGAAGGGGGAGGGGCTGGGGGTAGGTAAATGTTTTGAGAAAGAGGAAATTAACAGAAAAATGGACAGAAACACAGGGGAGGCGAGGGTCGATGCTTTTCGAACAGCCCTGGCGAGGAGAATTTGGCTACTTTATAGATGAATTATTATTATATTGTGAGGACTTCATCGCCCACTTACGAGGAGTCGTCTATACTGAAAAAACCTACCGTACCACTTTACGTAGGAATTACATACGCAAGTCGAGTGTGTATGTGATCAACTTGATGTTTGAGACAACATATTAGTCGTAGTTATAATTTGTCAGTCGATGTAACGGGCATAGCAATATACTGTCACCAAGGCTAACACTCCTATATGAATGCCTAGGATCGAAAGCGTTTTCACTGCAATTTCGATCAAGTCGTATTTGAGGCCGCGCAGATATCGTTTACGTGGCCGTGGCCTGGACAAGAAGTTACGCCTCCTCGTACGGTACCACTGCCACTGGTAGTGCATGCATGTACCAGGGAGTTGGGAGCACTCCCTGCATGTACAGTGCAGTACAGTGCTGCAAGTGTGCATTTGTAATACGAGGTATCAATCAAGAAATGATTAATGCAATATGGAGCTGAACAATGGCATGGATCCTTAACTCAAACAACATAATTTGGTAAGTGTTCAAATGAAAATGGTTATTTCATTGTCATTTATTTAATGTAATGTCTAGAGTCTGAGCTCAGAAACTGATGCTGGACCTCCAAATTTTGTTTTGAATGATTTCATGTCGTGATTTTGGAACCAGGCAGTTGGTTGTTTGAATGATGGTTGGATAACACCCACTTGTTTGGATAATAGACTTTAAACAGTTATTGAGTTAAATTGAGATATAAATATTGATGCTTACATTAGTAGTAGCTCTACTACTAGCTAGAGTTGTGTGCAGTTATTATACAAATCAATTCATAAATTTTAAGTACATGTAGTAAGTAGTAGTATATTGTTATTTTAATTTTAGTTTGATTAAGAGCTCCCTTCTCATGGCATGGAATGAATAATAGTAGAGTGTATCATGCCATGATTAACATGATTAAATTCAAGATTTTTTCCTTGTTCAAGAACAAGGAGAGAGACTGACATTGATAACAAAGAAAGACATGATATGCAATCCAATAAATTAAGAAATAATCTGTTTTGATTGATTGCCATTAGTAAATAACAATAAAAACAGAGGCAGAGAAGGGGATCATGATTATATCAAACAGGTAGGTAGAAATGGCAATCATTTGGCGCCATGGCATTCATGAAACCTTACTGCATGTAGCCTATTTTTTTTTAAATAAAACTGCATGTAGCTGAATTAACAAAACAAACCAGACAAAGTGAGGTTTCGAATATGGCCCCTGGTGTGTAAGAGCTCTATTGTACTTTGTAGTCGCAGTTGAGCTCTGTGTGTGGTGTGCAGCTGCAACATGTTGCACTTGAGTCTTGACACTGACTCTGATGATGAGTGCCTGAGCTGAGTTTATTGATATGATTATTTTGTCAAGCAATGCTGTCAAATCCAGCTCTGTACGGCTCAACATGGCCATCATCCAAACGATGATTTAAGCTAAGCCTATAGATAATGTATAGGGACACTTACACGACCTGGAGCTTTTTGCTGTAGCGCATGTTGAACACCCTTTCCAGGGCAGCTTTTACCCTTTAGGGAGAATATTTCTTCAAGATTCAAGGTTAGACTTAAAGTGAAGCGAGATAGAAGATATGGAGTGTGCGACAAGTGCATGATTGGAGGAATTTCTCTTGATAGTTCCCTTTCTTCCTTCCTAGGGTAAGAATGAACTATCAATCACACAGGCCAGTGTGGATAAGGCGGAAACTAATATTACATGTAGTTTTCTAATAGAGAGGTTGTCACAATTGCATTACGATGGAGCTGAAGATACTAGTCACAACTTCCAAAGTTAAATCTGGTTTAAACTTGTCATTAGATCAAATATGGATAAGGATGGGGAGTCATCAAATATCAAGAATCAACAAGGGGAGACAGAGGAAGAGCGTATCAGCTGATCACTGTATAGTGATGAATCGTTAATTGATACTCCAAACTAATACTGTGTACAAGATGCCTGGACCGATGTCATCTGGATCTGAACGTGGGACCCTTTTATCAGTGCCGATAGCGTGGAATCTTTGTGGATCCATATTTCATCCAAAGCAATCAAGTTTTCAATCATAAAAGGTGCGTCTTCATTAGCCCGATCAGACGAAATAGCGAGCTATTTTTCTGATCCGGGGAACTAGCCTGAAGTTGCAATCGCGTCTTCATTAGCTCGAAACTCGGGATACGTAAGCTCGAGCTCGGGTTGCATAAATTATCCCGAGTTTCGCACATACCAGCAGTGTGCGACAGGAATAGGCCATGACCGCATGGCTTCGGTTGTGAGCTCGCATTCACGCACGTGTAAAAACCTATTACGTAAGCAATGCCTCGTGGGCGCTGATGCATGCCGGGATCGAGAAATTTTCGGGCTAATGAAGACGCTCCGAACTAGCTCGAGCTATTTCGCGAACTAGCTCGAGCTAGCTCCATCTAGCCCAAGATTTCTTGGGAAATTTTCTCGACCAAATAGCTCGCTATTTTGCCTGATCTGGCTAATGAAGACGCAAATAGCTAGCTATTTCGTGATCTGGCTAGCTAGCCGGATCAGAACAAGCTCGCTATTTTGCCCAGCTCGAGCTAATGAAGACGCCCCTACAGAGACAAAACACAACCATGTCTGTAGCTAACACTTTGATAGTTTGATCAGTTTGATCAGATCTTATCTTGTAAGTAACACTCCTAACAGGATATTGATGTTGGCATCAGTGTAGAGTAGGAGAGCTGTGCTGTCTTATCTCTTTGTGTGGCACGGGTGACTTTTTTCACAACTGAGCTTTGTTTTATCTGGCACAAAAAAGGTTAATGAAGCCAGTTTCAATGGTGTCCAACATTTACTTAGCTTTTATTTCACTGCAATATACCTCATGTGGATACTGATACATTTACAGCCACAACACAGGCTTTTTATAGCTACATTTTGATAGGAAAGAGTACATTTAAACCACTCAATGAAATTGCCATAACTTGAGCATCATATATACTACAGCTCAAAGGAATTGGCATAGGGAAAGGGAAAGGGAAGAAAGGGAAGGAGCCGCAGTTTTGAACCGCGGTATAGTTTGTCCAGTTCAGCATGAAGCACGATGCTTTAGCCTAAAAAGCTTCATGTTTCATGCTGAACTAGACAAAATATACTGCGGTTTAAAACTGCGGCTCCTTCCCTTTCTTCCCTTTCCCTTTTCCTATGCCAATTCCTTAGAACTGTAGTGTAGCTACATGTGCAGAAGGGGGAGAAAGCTTAGTACAATTTAATAAGCTACATTTGCCGTAGAGCAATAGACTGCCTCTGCAAGGACATGCCAATCTGCTTAAATGTAGTTATCTATAGCTATTTCACCTTGAGATCATTTACACAAGAAATTATATATGGTTGAAATGTACAGAAAAGAACATAAAAAGGAAGTATGGATGGTATTTTGTGGGGTTTTGCATGGAGCTTAAATACTATACAACAGATTGAAAACTTTCCGATACCACGCCAAATAGGATATTGTTTTTCCCACCAGGGAGAAAACAAACAATTTGTTCTCTAGGACCACTTTTCAAGCCTGATGTTGTGAAAGAATTTCACTGAAATATGTTTACAATTGTACTGTATGAGCCCTTGTTCAGTGTTCCCCACATATTGATAAGAATTTGTTGAAATACTAACAAGTACTTGTTATGATATCAACCATCCACTGCACATGTATACATGAAGCTCAACACAGTATGTTGAAAGATACCACTGGAAGTACAGTATCATAGAATAATGCATTCCCAATATTTTGGCAAGTAATTTCTTAAGATTGACTCAATATGACATTTTCATATTAGATTACCATTACGATCTTTAAGCTTGAGGAAATATGCTTAATGTAAGTTTCTCCTTTTTTATAAAATAAAAAATGATAAACCTAATATGAGATGCAAATACTTGTTAACATCTGTTTTGCTGCATTACTTGGCTATTCATAAACTAAAATGTAAGGTTGTAATGATCTTTTTGTCAAATCACATCGGAAAGTGTATTGGATTGTTATACAGCAGTACTGTTGCTCATCTCAGTGTACCCATTGTCATGCTTGGAAAATCCACACAAGTTATCAAAAAGTAATCTCACCATTCATATTTGTGTGAGTTACATACATGTATAAGGCAGTGGACTTAGTCTGACTGATTTGTTCCATGAAGCAGTCATTAGGAAAGCTTAATTACTCGGGGGAAAAATATCGTTTCGTGCTGCTACCCATTACAGCCTGACATCATGAAACAAACACTGTAAAATACATATGTTTTAATTACCACTTTTAACCAAGTTTAACATGTAACAAACAAACCATGTTGTGCATTACATCCTATGGCATGTATGTTTTAGAAAAATGAACCCTGCACATTAGTCTTTTGTTATTTACAAGGACTCTTGGTTTTTAGGAGTAAATCTCCTCAAGTCCCTGTTTACTTTTTCATTGGGATACTTAAAGGGGACCACCGGCCATTACAAAACTGATGCTTTGTTGTTTTGGTACCAGAATTTGGTATCAATCATACTGTTGTGTGGTCTGATATGTTTCTGTAATTAGAGAACAATGCATTGCAAATAATTAATACAGCTATCTCGGCTATCTCGATGTTCGGCGCCTCTCTTTGCTTTGCATATCCGCTAGATCAGTACGCATACATTTTTATTGTACCTAAGCAATTTATCGCACAGCGGTTGTGAATGTAGACTCCTGTCGCTACATTTCAAACATTGACATCAATAATTGTTCACTTTTATGAAAAGGTTTGCGAGACTATGATTGTGAGATTTCACAGACATTATGGTTACGGTATCCTGCTCAAGTGCTCATTCCTGCTGAGTTTCATTACTTATGCAAGTGGGACACCCTGTCTTTAAGTACACATAATCATTTAATGCAAATATTAACTCCATGTCCATTGTCAATACTGACTTCTGCATAACAAATCAGGGTATTACCCATCCTCATGTATGAGCTGCATGTATGTACATATCAAAATCAATGTATTTAACATACAATCAATGTATCATTCTCCCCCTCTTACAGATACATTAACGCCCTGAAAGTTGACCATCTGTTATTCGCTCACTGAGGGGGGGAACTAATTCCAACACGATGACTTCTGAGACAGCCATTGCAAAGCGGCTGGTGGAGAACTTGCAGACGGACTTGAGGGCGCTTTTCAACGAAACAAAGAGGAAGTATCCACCAGTGAAAGAAGTAAGTGATTTTGTATCCATGTGTATGCCTACCTAAAAATTTATTTATTTAGCATTTTTTTAAACAGGGTACTTCCTTTAGTTGTTATGAATGCTGTTGTTCCATGGGGCCTGCATTTACAAACATGAAACATGATGATAATGTATCATGTAAATGTATAATATATTATGAACAATATGAATGCTGAAACAAATCACCCATTCCCCATAAAAAAGAGAGATATTTGCTTGATTGAATTGTATTTAACAGTCAATTACATTCCAATTTTCATGTACCCCTTACATGTAGATAAGGTGTACATTAAAATAGGAATGATACTTTGACAGGTCATCTTTAGCAGCCTAGTTTGAATCATGTTGACCAAACCAGTTATATGTACTGTGTAGACCAAATATAATACTGTGAATCATAGACACAAAATCATGGTTCCACCACTTACCAGGTATATATATCTTTAGCTGTCCCTCATAAAAACCCTGTCAGTACCAAGCCATGAAAAGCCTATTGAGTTATTGTATACGTTTAATAAACCCATGGTACTGGGAGGGTCAATTGCTATGTTGTACAGTGGGAATAAAGGGTCAAGTTTATAAAAAAAAGTGTCAGAGTTGGTGTTCTGTAAACACCATATATTTTGTTGTTGTTTTTTATTTTCATGAATTTTGCAAATCGGGTGCTATTCACAAATTAACAACACAAGAACATATTCCTCCCTAAAAATCAGTGAATAATACTGATTTCTCATGTACTCCACGATCACGTATTTAACCTCTTGGAAATTGTCAGGAATTTGCGATTTGCGAAAAATTTGACTCGCTTAATACCCATACAGTAATGTACATGCACCAGACACAAGTTAGTTATTTGTTTCTATGTCTGTATTGGGACAAATCCACAGAGAGTGTGGTACTGGTAATATGATTTCAGAAATATGGAGTACTAAACATGTTTTGAACTAAAAGAAGAGTGTGATAAGTGTATATTGTATTATCTTTCAACCCATTGCACACGGTTAGTTTTTCAGAATAAGTGAAGTCTGGTCCAGTTTTAAGATGTCAAAATTTGCCATGGAACTGCAGTTAACAAAGGGTTGTGGCTTACATGTAATTGCGCTGTATAAGGTATTTGAAGTTTATTCGTAGCATGTTGTCTATTGTCTGTACTTCAGATTTCCCTGAAGTCATATTGCTCAGAATCTGAGTTAAAAATAATGTACTGCATCTAAAATACATTTTAATTTACTGTCTCTATATTATTACACAGTAATTTGGTAATTCATATTTTACAAGGACAATAATATATTGTTTTGCAATTTTGATGATTTGTTTCTGTGTGAAAGACTGACATAAAATTTCCTTTAATTGGTATTTCTATGATAAATTGCAGTGCATCACTTAGAGAGATTGATTTTGGCAACATTTTGCACTTCGCAATTTCTGTTATACAAATGATGATAATTTGTTCAACATGCATCTGAGCACTGGTGACTGTATGTCTATGCAAATTTGTCTCGGTACCCTGTCTTATCCTAGTTCGTTTGTGTTTGTACTGTTTTTTAAGTATCTTTTATGAAAGGGCCCCTGTCATCAAAATATATGTTGACTTCTGTTGATGCCACTTAATGTACCGGTAACAAAATCACTAACTGTTCAATGGAAATATGTGTCCTATATTTTAAAATAATTTTTCTATAGTTTTTCTCAGCACTGATAAGCCCCGCCTCCAAAATATCCTCCAAGTCAAGATTCCCCCGTGACATCATCAAAGGTAGAAATTAGCAGGATAATAGACATAATTTATGCACAAACTAAACATTGCAATGACTTCCTGCAAATGCATATAGCTAGCACATTTCTGACATAATGAAACAATTATTCCCACATGAAAGGTTGTTAGATGGTATTGTGTGAAGACATGTGATGCTTCGTTGCAATGTTTCGTTTTTGCATAAATTCTGCTTATTATCCTGCTAATTTCTACCTTTGATGATGTCACAGGGGGAATCTTAAGTTGGAGGATATTTTGGAAGCGGGGCTTATCAATGCTGAGAAAAAATTTAAAAAAATTATTTTAGAATATAGGACACATATTATGTTGCATCAACATAAGTCGACATACATTTTGATGACAGGGGACCTTTAAACCCCTTTTCTAGAGGAAAAAAAAATAGACTGAAGGTCTGATTTGATACGGATATTTTATGTTATTTGGACATGCATACAATAGGGCCACCATGGAGAATAGTGTAGTATCTTAGTGTATGATTGTTGGAGGGGCTACCCTGTTTAAAGAAGACTGAATGAAGCATTTCATAATGACCTCTAATGAATGCCATTTATATTTTTATCACAAATGTATTAGAGTCTGCAGCTCGCATAAAAGCTTACAAGTAGGTATTGTTATGAAACAACATATTATAGTTCAAAGTCTATCTTTGACCGACTCTTGTGCAGGATGAGGTGTCCTATGCTCTCTCCTAAATCTGGTGCTAAGAAATAAACATCAAACAGGTCTTGTCTTCTAGGACTGATTACATGTATGTGTCTGTGTGGGAATGTTTGGATTGAGAGCGGGAGCGAGTTATTCTTTGAAACTTAGGTTTCTGACATTCTTCGCCTATATGGTTCATTGGAAGACAAAAATGAAGTGTACTATGGATGACAGGAACACTATCTGAAGAGAAAGTATTTTATTCTGCCACATGTTTACATTTTTACAAGAAGGTACAGGGTATTATAAGGAATTTCAGACACAGTAGGTTTATCTCTGCTGTCTTGTGTCTACCATACATTATAAACATGAACCTAATACATGTATGTACATGTACATTGTACCTATATATAAAGTAGACCATATGGATTACAGGTATGTAGTGCTGAGTCAGACACATGTGTTAGGCATATTTGTGTGTGTGTGCATTCTTTACACTGCTGCTGTACTATAATTGCCCTGATATTGTGCCTGCAACAATCTTCAATTGGCTACATGCTGGTAATATGGGGCACTTTATTGCTTCTTCAAACCAGGTATTGGCCCGTGCCATCGCAATTACATGCAAGCTTGATAGGCCATGAAGAATTCAATTGTACATGGTAATGGAAAGTTTGTTAGTGTATTTACCTGCATGCATGCAAACAGTTAATGCTGTAAAGTAATCAGGTTTGGGGGTTGAATTGTCAAAGGTGACTTTAATGCAGAGGTAGCGAGTTTGAGTCAGCCTACACTGTATATGTAAAATGAAAGCCCCACTTTATTGTCTAAAGGTAACATGTATTTGTTTTCATTCTACTCATAGACATTCCTTCCCTGTGAATACATGTAAATGAACGAATGAATGCCAGGAATGGGCACAAAACTACACCTGTATTGCAGGTATAAGTCTGTAGATCCATGTAGGAAAATCATCAAACACAATGTACATGCACACACACTTCTTAAAAATGTATCTGTGATCTGCAAAGTTATATTTTGAAACCTGCATTTTGCTGTGATGTGTGTCATCTCCATATGTAGAAGCTCCTTTAAAAATATTTTATACTATTCAACTTCATTTTGCCTCTTATGTAATATGCCATTTTTGTAACTCTTCCCCCTCACCGTATAGTGAGGCGTTATTGTATTCATCTGTACGTGTATTTCGTAATTCAGTTTCAATGGGTGGAACGCACTCTGAATCTATTAATTGTTGTTTTTCGGACAAACCTCAACAAGCTTTGAGGTTACATTAGTAACATATTGTTTGAACGATGTAAATAAAATTTGCATACATAACGAAAATGGTCTATTGTGGGATTTAATCAATTGAAATTATTTTGTCTGCATTTCTAAACAGGCTGCTGAGGCAGACATTTTGAAAATCCGCACCATCGTTGCCAGAAGTAAAGGAGTGATTCCTGGTGAGTATGGTTTTGACACTTAGAAGTTTTTTTCTTTCTTTTAACCCCCATCTCTCCCATACTGCACTAAATGACATTACATGTGCAGAAATGCTCCAATGGTACATAAATGGTTAAAATCTATTGCAGACAAGGCAGATGAATTGCTTGATATTGATATGTGGAAATGTGGTACATACTTAGCCTTACCATACTGTTGTATATCTGTACAGTGGTGTATCAACCTTATCAAGATTAATACGTAGATCTTATGATTCACCTTTATGCATATATTTCATTCCAAAGTAACTTGATCGTTTAAGGGGACACTGACTTCAGTTCATTGCTGGTATATTATCAGTATAAAGTTGCCCTGCTTGTAGATTTGTTTCTCTGTTCAAAGAATTTTGGCGAGATTCGATATTGGTAAGAGCAGACATGGTTATTAATTCTGCTTTACACAGTTAATGTGATACTATATTTATACTGCTCAAACCACTGTAGTACAAATGTGGACAGAATAAAAAAGCATAGTCTTTGTTATTATATCAATATTATAATATATCAATCATAATATTTCCCACATGCCTTTTGAGTACAAGATTACAATTTCATCTGTATTTTGAAGCACAGCCAAGTGTTATTGTTTCCCCTAACTGTAACCTTTGTACACCCCTACATTGATCATTCTTGTTTCAAATAAAGAGTTAAGATCCCTCTCAATTCTTCTTCTCTTTTCATGTTGATGCCAAGAATTATAAGATTGTGCATGTACCCTTAATGTAATCAAGATTGAGCTATCATTGCAATATTATGATCGTAAACATACTGTACTCGTACATTAAAGTTGTATCAAAATAAAATTTCCAAGTACATTGACCATGTTGTTAATAAGCATTTATAGATAATTATAGATTATGGATGTAAAGTTGTTTAGAATTGGGTTTGTTAACGATTGCCTTTCTTTCTTTTTCTTCATACTGCAGCTCTGGTGACGAACAGTGCTGAAGTAGTGCAACCCTTCTTGCTAGGATGTGACACCAAGAATCTGAGGATAGTGCAGCTCTGCCTCAACCCAATCCAAAGACTTATCACCCATGAAGCTCTCTCACCAGTAAGGACCTAAGAGAGAGAGAGAGAGAGAGAGAGAGAGAGAGAGAGTAAAGGAAGAGAGGGAGAGGGGGGAAGGAAATGAGGGAGTGAGAAAAGAGGGAGAGCAGAGAGAGTGGTCGGGGTGAAAAAAAAGGAAAGCAAAGTGAAGAGAGGGGAGAGAAAGAAGGGGGAGAAGGGAGAGAGCAGGGTTTAGATAAATCAAACTATACAAAATTATACATAAGCAGGATGCTTCACCTCAAACAGATCCGTGTAGAAAATTGGCTTGTTCAAACATTTAACTTGGTTAAACCATGAATGCATTTAATCATTGCTCCAATTTAGGTTTGCAATAAGATAAATTCTCATTTAAAGCAGAAAGAATTTTAATTTAACAGAGGTAATTCCTTATGATGAATGGTTGATTTGTTTTACAGGCTGCAGCGAGTGCCGTGATCAACATGTTATGGGGCCTGACGGAAGCTGGGATCGAAGAACTGAAAGTTCTGCAGACTACACTGGTTATCCTGACCACCAACACAATAGTCCGGGGTCCAGCACTCTCAAAGGTGAGATTCCCTCACTCGTGCAACACCGATTCTCTCTCTGTTTAATACAACAATCCTCTTTCACCAGTGACACACTAATCCTTTCTCAAACTTAATCCCCTTGACACTGATTCTTCCTTCACCAATCCTCCTCCACCCATACAACGCACATCGTCTCCTACACCAATCTTCTCTTACACCAATCCTCCCTAACACTTATCCTCCCTTACACCAACCCTCCCTTACACCAATCCTCCCTTACACCAACCCTCCCTTACACCAATCCTCCCGTACACCAATCCTCTTCCACCTATGCAACACCAATCTTCTTTTACACCACTCTTCTCCTGCACCACTCTTCTCTTTGACCAATCCTCCCTTACACCAGTCTTCTCTTACACAAATCCTCCCTTACACCAGTCTTCTCTTCCACAAATCCTCCCTTACAACAATACCTTCTTGTATTCTGATGCAACACCATTCTTCTGTAACACTTTGCTGCAGGCGGTGGTGATTTGCTTCCGACTCCACTTCTCCAAGGACAACACCACCAGCAACACAGCGTCGGCCATCGTCCAGCAAGTAGTGTCCATCATATTTGAGCGTGTCCTCTCAGAGGATGAAGCTAACGCAGGTCAGTGGTTGTTTGGGCAAGTGGTTGCTAGGGGGAGTGATATCTGTAGGAGATACTGTTTAAACCTCTGTTACTGGTCATATAGGAAGGTGTAGCTAATGCACGCCAGTGCGTGCTAGGGTGCATGGTATTTCCATGATATACTACTTCAACCTCATTGCAACTACTGGTTACATCAGAAAATGATGCAACATAAATTTTAACGCAGGTTAGTGTTTGTTAAGGAAAACATTACTCAAGCAAGCAGTCATCAATTATTAATCAATATTTTAGTGGATTTTATTGATTTCTTTTTGTCCTCACTAGATGGCTCAGAGGTTGCTGTTGATGAGGAGCAACATAAGATCGCCCTTGGCAACAGGGAAGCACCAAAGTCACTCAAGCCGTGTGCTACAGATGCGTACATGCTGTTCCAGGTTTGTGTATATCATATCACAAGGGCTAAGGCTGTCAGTAAACGCTGGATTGTTCTAGTGTTGAGTTATTCCATTCTACTGTACTTGTTAACCCTTTGCTCACAGATAGATTTTCAGATTTCATGAGCTCTGGTCCAGATAGTATATTGTGCCCGATAAGGAATTTGAAGTCTATTCATTGTCTCTTGTTATAGTTTCACAGGTTTTGAATCTACGTTTATGTGGGAGATCCAACCTAAACCGGAATATTACATATATTCAGAGCAAATAAACCTTTTTCATGTTTAGATTCCTTACTGCAAATATAGGTATATTATGCAAATTATCGGTAGTTTTGAGCCAACAGGACATGATAGGTGGAATATGCTCTCTCTCCTCTGTGACCAAATTGAAATCTCATAAAGAGCAGTTGCCCACAGATTAATAATGCTAGGAATATGATACATTCATGTAACAAAAAATAAATTAGAAATGAATTTTATTTTATTAGAAATTTTATTAGACATTATAAATGAATTTTATTTTATTAGAAATTTTATTAGACATTATAAATGAATTTTATTTTATTAAATTTTAGATTAGAAATGAAATTAGAGAATGAATTAATAAATTAGACTGCTTTGTGATGTCAGTTAACATCTGCAACCCCACGCTTTGCTCTCCCAGGACCTGTGCAACCTGGTGAATGGAGACCAGCCGTATTGGCTGCATGGTATGACCACCATGACCAAGAAGTTTGGCCTGGAGCTGCTGGAGGCCGTCCTGGACAGCTTCCAGCAGGTCTTCCATCGGGTGAGTCACCAAGAATGAATATTTCCTTGATTTTATAAGGGTTTTTATAAGGAAATGCTTTTTGTTTCAAGTATTAAAGTTAACCCGTTGCTCGTTGAGAATGAACATTTCATTGATTTTAATGAGGGTTTCACAGAAATGCCATCTGTTTCATGTATACCGTTGCTCACGGTTAGATTTCCTGGCTTTGTGAACCCCGGTCCAGTTCGAATGTCACAATCTGCCATAGAACTGCAGTAACAGTAGGCCTATTGTAAGGGGTCAAAAGGGTTGCACGGAAATGCCTTCTGTTTGAGTATAAAAATGAACACGTTGCTCACAATTAGATTTGTTATCTTCTTGAACCCTGGTCCGGTTAGAATGTCACAATCTGACATGGAACTGCAGTAACAGTAGGTGTAAGGGTTAATTGTGCCCTATAAAGGAATTTGAGGTTTAGCCTGTCGTCTATTGTCCCTTCAGCAGATTATCCAGGACTTATTTAGGCTTACTTAGGCTGTTCAGTATTTGAGTGGAGAAAAGCCAGCCCGCACATACACAGGCTCAGTGAAGAAGCGATTAAAATCAAAAAATAGATTTACGGGGGGAGGCTACATTGCACAGTCTTCAGGTTAATTTTTTACTTGTGCAGGGCACGCAAGACTTGGAGTGATCCAACTTTAATTTCAATATTGAATTATTTTGTCTTTGTGAACCTGAGCACACTACCTTCAATTTTTGCCCAAAATTTGCTATCAATGCACCTCATCAATATTCATGACAGTTATGCGCCTTATAAATATTTATGACATTCATGCTCATCATCTATATTCCTGACATTGCATTGTTATTCGTCCCCCAGCATACCGAGTTCAGTTTCCTGCTGAAGGAGCGTGTGTGCCCCCTTCTGATCAAGCTCTTCTCCCCGAGCCTGAAGCACCGACAGGGCCTGGCCTCACCCAACCCCACCGTGGGCCCCGCGGAGAAGCCCACCTTCCACATGAGCCTCAGGCTGCTGAGGGTCGTCTCCGTTCTCATCAACAAGTACTACTCACTCCTGGTAAAGCCCGTCTTTTCTCTGCCAATCTCGCTACGATTTAGAATTTTTTCAGGTTGGGAGGGTGGGGTATAGAATTGGCTGATGTGGACTAAATGTGTTCAGGCGCCGTTCCACTTTCATGATTTGGATCCCGATCTATCCTGCTTTATCAAGACGGCTGAGAGAAGCATAACGATACAGAGATCTTTTTTTAATTGGGGTTCGGCAGGGTACAGGGGAGTTGAGTGGTGCAGCAGCTGAACCACTGCAGTGTCTAAATGTATGTTGGTTCTAATGCCAATCTTGCAATGCTAATAAAGACCTTACCAAGCTCACACTGTTGTGTTTTTATGCTGTCGTTACTACTTTCCTGCTTGCATTATGATTCATTTTGATCAAGAATATCCTAGATGACAGATTTATACATCTGTTTCTGCCCGCTTACTATTAGAGTCATAAATCTGTTTCTTTCTCTCTTCCTAGATGACAGAGTGTGAGATCTTCCTGTCTCTGCTAGTGAAGTTCATGGAGGCAGACAAGCCACTATGGCAGCGAGTCATGGCCCTGGAGGTACTACACAAGATATGTGCACGCTCAAAGCTTCTCAGGTGAGTGAGGGCGCCAGACTTATTGTTAATATTTTTCCAAAAGTGCATGGAGCTTCCCACCAAAGAAATGATGCAAAGTCTGTGCAATGTACTGTTCAATGTGATGTTATGTGGGCTATATTTGTCTGTTGATTGTTTTACCATTTCACCCCAGAAATTTATTTCATGTCATTGTTGTACAAATTAGACAAGAGGTTTTACCTTGGGAACCTTTTTCCAGGTCAACTTCATTTTTTAATGGTTCGCACATTGTGACCAACATAATGTGAAAGGGCTTGCATTATACTGTGCCTAACCTTGCGATACATCTTTACTGCTGCATTACAGACCATTATGTTGATAGCAAGATCTAAGATTTGTTTTGTGTGCTCCCTATATTTGACATCCAGGATGTTTTGCCAGTCATACGATATGAAGCCTCACTCAACCAAGATCTTTGCCAACATAGTCAATGCCTTGGGTGCCTTCACCCAGTCTCTCTTCATGCACCCAGTGACTGAGAGGCAGAGCAGTCAGCCATGTAAGTCTTACGGGCTTGTCTTTGCTTAAAGACAGGGTAGCCCATTTGCAAAAGTCATGAAACTCAGCAGGAATCAGCAGGAATATCCTACCAATGTTGTGTATTGCCCAACCGTATCAGGAAAAGTGAAAGGATATCCTTGTTTACATTTGAAATGCTTCATTTCATAGAGATTATACTCTAAATTGGTAAACCATATTGCAGAGCAGACAGCCGCGATGTGTGATATTATGGTCTCCGGTCTCGAGGCTTCAGGCTAGGTTTTGAATGACCCGCCCAAAACCTAAAATCTAGCAATCACATGTAATTCCACCTAAGGTCATTTCTGAGTTCGATCATTAGGAGGGAGCTTCTTATACAGTATTTTCTTCATTTTCAGTATTTAAAAAAAAATTGACCATCACAAGTGCTACCCTGTCGTTAAGCTTCATGTAGGTTGAAGTTAATCAGTAATTGATAGTTTTGAATTGAGCTACTGCGTGTTTTTTCATGTTGGGTTTTTGATGTTTCAGCGGACAAGGCAGCGAAGGAGAGTGCGAATTCGGGCCCAGGAGGCCCTGGCAGCGCACCAACGTCCACTGTCAACCCGCAGGCCGTCTTCATTTACAAGGGTGTCTGGATACCACTCATACCAGCCTCAAATCTGGGTACATCCAAGGTTCTTATGTGAGTACTTACATCTTCTTCTCATTCTTCTCTACATGATGGATAATCTTCTTTTCCTTTTACTGCTTTGTCTGCTTCTAATCCTTCTTTCTATTTCTCCTTTCTCTTTGATGTTGTCAACTTCCCCCTCAGCTCCATCTGATTTTCCTTTTACCATACTACTATTTCAACCTCTTCCTTCTCTGTCTCCTCATCCTACCTCTTCTTCTTCTTCTTCTTCTTCTTCTTCTTCAAAACATTCCTTCTGTAATATTGATAAGTTCAAGTTGTTTCTTCAAAATGTGGCATTTTCAACATTTGAGATCTTGTGGGGTTTTTTTTGGTGTGTGTTTTTTTAAAATGTTGTATACAAATATTGAAGATCAGCAGAGAAATAGGTACCAAAGAAAGATAACAATGGGCGTCAAACAAAACATTGTTACACAGGTATTTTCTAGTCTAAAATTACTTTTCTTTATGTAACTGTCATGTTTTCTAATGAAGAACAACCGCCCCCCCCCAAAAAAAAAAAAATCAAAAAAAAAAAAATCACCATTTGTTAAAGACTGATGATTTTCTTCATTAAACTTCATTTTTTTTCTCAAATTTTCTTGTTGGTATGTGTCAAAGTAGGAAAAGCTTTACATTGGCGGCTTTTGCTCTTCTTCATTCCTCAGAATGGATCTGCTCTACAAGACGGGTGCTTTTCTTCATTTAATTTTCCAGTATCTCACACAGAACATCAAACCATATTTGTTTTTTGTCTGTAGAAAGTAAGAGATGTTGTACATCTTTGCTCTCCATGCACAATGAGAACTGACCTGCTGGATTAAAGACAGATGCTTTTCTCCGTTAAACTTCAAATTTTTCTCAAAAAGAATGGCAGACACATATTTGTTAGGATGTGTCAAAGTAAGAGAACCCTAACATTGGCTATCCTTGATTTTTGTGCACCACCAGAATGGACCTGCTGGACAAGACGGATGCGCCGTCCATCCCAGAGGGCTATGCCATGTCCGTGGCCTTCGCCTGTCTCCTGGACGTCACCAAGAGCGTCTCCTCGGTCGTCACCATCGAGCTGGAGGACGAGAAGAAGCGGGCGCACAAGGAGAAGAACGACGAGCAGAAGGAGCAAGGACTGAGTCAGGCAGAGGAGGAGGCTGAGGAGAACAAGTACAAGGGTCTGGAGGAGATCTTAGCCATGGTTGATAAAGGTAGGGAACGGTTGTCCGAATGAGTCAAAGTGAAAGTAACATTAACCAAAAATGATTTCATTTTATTTTTTGCATCTTTTAAAAAATCTCACATATTGACGAGCAATAAACGCTCAAGTATAACGTTCCAATATATACAGGGTAAACATTCAGAAAATAACTTAAAAACAAATAAGACAATAATGAAAACATAAAATGCATAGAAAAGGTGACCACAATGTCACAAGGGAATTTTTGCAGGAGGTGCATTTGTGAATGTGGACAAGTAGTTAACTGAAAGTGTTTTTGTTGGTTACTGAAACTAATTCTTTACGCAGGTTATTCTATTTGCATACAATTCTTGGGAAGATTGATTCAGTAAATGAAGTTGCTCATATCTGGAGTGATTGATTGTGGCTTCTTCTTCTACGACTTTTCTTGGTGTTATACATTCTCTAGAGTAGCATGAATACAATCTGTGTGCAATGTTTGCAATAAGAGCTTGCAGGACATGCAGGAAATGTTCTTTTGTTTTGATATTGCATCTTTTTTCATATTTATGAGGTGCTCAAAGTTGAATCTTTAACTGTTCGCTTGGTGTCCAAGGTCAAGAAACTTTATTTGAGATGTTGCTGTGGTTCATGAACATCCATACAGGAAGTTCCAAAGATTTTATGATGTAACTTGCTTTGCTTTGGCAGGCAGGTTGTTACAGGGGCATTCCTTCTTGTTTACAACAAAATGTCTATTTCAGTATTGTTTAGTATGAAATGTGATGCTGAAATCTACATCCATCCACCTGCCACTCAGGAAGTTCCCAAGATTCCATCATGTCAATAACAATGACTGACAGGATGTTGTGTTAAGATTCCTTCTTGTTTACAAAAAGGGTGTTAATTTCTTTGAATGTGTGCGAGTGTATGGGGAGTGTGGGCTGGCGTGGAGGCTCTATTCTGTTTCTCCCACCAGCAATATATGAACTGGCAGCCAAATGGCAGGCACCGGAAAATACGCTTATTTTATTTTCAGCGAGGTAGTCGTGACCTTCACTTGACCTCTCGAACCGCAGAAAATGTCTCCTTTTCAAACTGCGATATCTTCATGAATATGCCATATTTTCGTACGCTTTCTTTTCTAACTGTATGTTGGAGGTCGAAATTTACCAAGCGTGAAAAAACATTTCACTAAAACAGGCAGAAAAATATCGCAAATTCGAGATAAATATGTAGTTCTAATAAAAAATTTAAAAATGAAAATAAACTCTATATTTCAATGTCAATCGCTTTTGAGCCCTTAACATTTAGAGGTCATCTGAAGCGGAATTTATTATACTTTATGGAGATACCATTATTTTTTACTCTCCCCCCATAGAAGGGTCAGGATCCAGCAAAACATCAACCATGTTCAAATCCAAAATGAGCGAGATGTGACGAAGTTGTGAACGATCCCAATCAGCCAATCATAGTACACGATGATAGCGAAATGCTACCAGCAATCCAAGGGTCGCGGACTATGATTGGCTGGTTAGGATCGCTCACAACTTCGCCATGTCTCATGCAGTGTGGATTTGAACATGGTGGATATTTTGCTGGATCCTGACCCTTCTACAAGAAGAGGTTGACAAAAAATGGTATGATCACAAAGTACAATAAATTCCGCTTCAGATGATCTATAAGTGTTGGGGGCTCAAAGGCGATTGACATTGAAATATAGAGTTTATTTTCATTTTTCCTTTTTTAATTAGTACCACATATTTATCTCGAATTTGCAATATTTTTCTGCCTGTTTTAATTGAATGTTTTTTCATACTTGGTAAATTTCAACCTCCAACATACAGTTGCAAAAGAAAGTGTACAAAAATATGGTTTATTCATGGAGATATCGCAGTTTGAAAAGGAGACCTTTTTCGCGGCTCGAGAGGTCAAGTGAACTAGGTCACGACTACCCGCTGAAAATAAAATCGCGTGTTTTCTGCTGCCTGCGGACGAATATCGGTTGCGCAGTCCGTATGATTTCTGAAAATTCTCGTCACTTTGAAGACGAATAGCACAAATGTTTTATTTTTTACCCCAAACAAAACTGGAATCAAATTCTCCGCTAGAGTACTGGCTTTCCAAAGCTGTAACTGGTGTTGCCGTCCAATTTGTAGAAGGGTCAGGATCCAGCAAAGTCTGAGAGCTTATATCGGTTGCGAAGTCCGTACGATTTCTGAAATCTCGCGTCACTTTGAAGACGAATAGTACGAATGTTTTATTTTTGAGCCCAAACAATATTGGAATCAAAATCTCCGCTGAAGTGTTGGCTTTTTAGAGCCGTAACTGTCTTTGCCGTACAATCCATAGAAGGGTCAGCATCCAGCAAAGGTCTGAGAGCTTACATATTTCAAAAAAAAATTGAGGCCTGTTTTTGAAAGCAAATAACATAAAAACTCCTTTGCGGATTTCGAAAAAAAATGTACATATTTATTAAGAAACATATAATCTCAATCCCTGTCTAAAAAAATCCTGATTAGTATGCTTACAGAAGACACCAGCAAAAGATCTCGCGAGGATGTCGAATTCCTTCATAATCTAGGCGCATCAAAATCTGCGCGTGAGATTTCGCGAGACGAAAAATAAAACGCTCACGATTTCTATAGAACGAGCGAGCGCTGCCGATTGACTGCTGGGGCCCATATCTACGAGCTGCGATTGATCGTATGATCGATATGACTGATCTGTTGATCTACGGTCGATATTGATCATAAATCTGTATCACAAAGAACCTACGATCGATATCGATCATAACTTGCAATTGATATTGATTGTAGTTTGTTTGAATCGATTGTAACTTACAAAGTCATGCATAGACTTGGACTTGTAATAGGTAACAGTGATGATTTGTGATATGGTGAGTTGCAACTTTTCAAACGATTGCAAAGTTGCTATAGATGGCAATTCACTCTTTGTGATACAGGGCCCAGATTGATTGATCTGGCTAGTATTTGGTGTCCTAGCAAAGGACTCAGTGATGGTGTTCACAGTTAGCATTGATGGTATAAATTATGTATTTAAAAGTTTGAGTTTTAGTTCATTTCATTTCATCGTACAAAAAACAAAAGTATCCATCATATATATAGTATGTATATCATAATATTAACATGAAAAGTACAAAGCATCTGATCACTCAAAGCCTACAAATAAACAAGTGAGTGAGATTGAGGGGTCAACAGAAAGAATAGTCAGCCATTTTGGGGTTGACCCCCAAAGTAGTAATTAATGAAGAGTACCGGTAGATATATCTGAAAAGACAAGTGAAACCAGAAAGGGAAAGGGAAAACAGGAAGAAGGAAAAACACATTAAAGACAACATACAACAAACAGAGATACAACAAACATAAATGCTATATTTAAACATAAATGCTTTATAAGATTTTCATTAGGTTAATGAATATGAATTTAAAATACTGCAGGTTGTGCGGCCATGTTGTACACATCGCAACTCCAAAGCACTGTAGATGTGTGGTGAACATGTAGCTACCATTGTATAAGTCCATCCCTTTACAATGGCGGGATTAAAGGTTTTGTGCATGCTTGTTATTGCAACAATTTGTGGTTATTTATTGTTGCAGACCTGAGACGGCTTTGGGAAGAGATGGTGAATTCTTCCTGGTGTGGCGTGTTAGCTGCCTTGTCCTTCCTTCTAGAAGCATGGTAGGTAGCTCTGGCAGGTCATGGTATCTGAGAGCTCACTGTATCCAGTATCCTGTATTAAATTCTAAATTGTATTATTCTTCCATCGGTCTTTAATGTATTCTTTTAATTTGAATTGTGTGCTTGCAAAAATAATTGGTGCCACGTTATACTTTTAATATCTTCTGTGCCATGTCATTGTCATTGTAAAAAAAAATAGCATCTAAGTATTAGTGGTTAGATGAATGTTAAATTCCACTCTTACCTCTGGTTAATTAAATAAAGAGATTATTTCCCAAGTCTTTAAATTCTTTTTAGTATTGATGAAGCAGCCATTATAAAGGTAAATTCTGTGCCATGTCATTGTTTAGCTTCACTTATGGGTAGATGAATGTTGATATCCACCCTATCTTGTGGTTTATTTGTTCAAATTTAGAAGTGATCTTAGGCGTCTTGTCAAAAGTTCAAGACACAAAAGACTGCGGTTATATCAGGGAATCATGCATGCAATCTTTTCTATGAAAGGCTCGATAATCCCCTGTCGCCCATCCTTCAATATACGGCTGCCAATGTTCTTTATGTTCAAAAGATTGTGCGGTCCTTTTCCTCTGATCATGGACCTTAGTAGGGTCCTTGCTCTAATACTTTAATACAATGCAGCAGAATGAAACAAAAAAACAGACAGGCTATTATTGGAATGCTGGCCTTTCCGGTCTTTTCAACCTTTGGCCTGCTTTTTAGGAAGGACAGAAGTTTAAAGGCCCATCCGGTCTTTTGTCTAAAAGAC
The DNA here is from genome assembly GCA_963669155.1 of Arbacia lixula. NCBI lineage: Eukaryota > Metazoa > Echinodermata > Echinoidea > Arbacioida > Arbaciidae > Arbacia > Arbacia lixula. The sequence continues at coordinate 37,630,194 of OZ022576.1, forward strand.
GCGGCGGAGACGGTCAACATGTTTTAACAAGGCGCCTTAATCCATTCTCTTTAGTACTGATGAAGCAGCCACTGAGGCCATTTTGAAGTGCTTGGAGCTGTATGCTGGTGTGTGTGCCAAGCTAGACTTGACCGTTCCCCGTGATGCCTTTGTGACCGGTCTGTGCAAGGCGTCGCTACCTCCACACTATGCTCTGGCTGTGCTCAACATCGGCCTTCCCTCAGGGACAACCACTGTCAAAGGTTTGCTTCTATTTCACCCATGTTTTAATAACGTAAGTTACTCACAAACCATATACTAGGTGTTATGGAAACTGTTGACCTCTCAAAGCAAGCTGAAAATTACTTATAAAAAAGTGAAAGGATGTCAATGTTTGTAAAAGCAGGTGTCATGACGTTTAATCATTGATCATTCTTAATAATAATAATAGTAATAATCCTTTGAATATTTCCCTTACAGACAAATTTGGACCAACAAATTGGTGTGTATTAGATGAGTAGATCAGAACACAGCAATGTCCATTGTGCATTGTACATGCCAATTGACAAAGTCTATTCCGTAGAAGCATCATGAATCATTGATTACACTGTGATGGTAGTTGCTAGTGGACTGGTAAGCTGTAGTCTGTCCTTAACCACCCCACTCCACCCAAAGACCACAAGCGCAGCTCCAGCAGCACCAGCCGGGAAGGAGTGCTCCAGGCCACGGAGGCAGCCAGCTCCGATGCAGGGGATACCAGGAACCAGGTCATCGCCGTGGGAACCCCTCTCACCACCATGGCCGGAGGGCAGCAGGGACCCGTTATGGTAAGTTCTGACCATCTGCTGCCTTCATGCCGGTGCCAGCCTGCATAGGGCTACACACACCCACTGGTGTGATATTGCTGAGTTGCAGAACTACCAAGTCTCCCTGATTTTGCAGGAGACTCCTTGAAAGTAGACCAAAAATACTGCATTGGATTTCATCACATCAACTCCCTGATTGTTGATAGATTATTGTTATTGTCATTAGGTTTATGCATTTGATGGACATCCCCCTGAAATCTAATGAAATTTCCCAAAATCTTCCTGATTGTTGAATTTCAATGTTGATAGCTCTGGAGTTGGATGAGTTTTCATCTTAACCCATGAAGTCTGTAGCAACCAGTTCTTTGGATGTAATGCTGGATGTGATAATGATATACTCATGGATAGTTCCTATATTTATTTTAGACATACAATTATAAATCTAGAGTTATATTAAATCAGAAAGGATACCTAAGATAGGCTTTGAATTTTTATGATTAGAATTAAAGAATATGAAATAAGATACAAAGTGTTTCTCTTTGAAGTAGAAAGTGTAATTCCTCATATGTTTATGATATTGTCGGGGAAATTGTTTTCTTCTCATAGTGTACCAGTAGCATTAACTTCTTCTTTTTGATGATTTTCACTGATTGACTAGGTTTGAAGAATTTCCATGCATACACCTCTAATGTCCAATGCCTAATGCAATTGAAATGTTGCTGTTTGTTTGTAATTTTATGATATTAAACACCTTTTGTTGTATGATATCATTCATGTTTTCTTTCACTGAGCATAAAAATATCAAGACAGGTTTTCTGTGTTAGGCATAATATGTCCTCTAACTTTTGTGCATGCAGCTAACAGCCAAGAATGTGCAGTGTATGCGAGCCATCCTTTCCCTGGCCAACTGTCACGGGGCCATCCTGGGCACGTCTTGGCACCTGGTTCTCTCTACACTTCAGCACCTAGTCTGGATCCTGGGCCTCAAACCCACACCTGGTGGGGGCCTCAAAGGTAAGCTAATCGACCAGTAATACTAGGTTCCACTAGAGTGATACTTGGGCCCACTGTCATGGGCTATACTGGGCACCTACAGTGGATCCTGGGCCTCACACCCACTCTTTGTGGGGGACCTCAAAGATATTTTTCACCTCTTAAGGAAAAGGAATTGAATATAAAATATAGAATCCCAATTTAGGTTTTTTTTATCCAGACCCACCTTCTTTCATAGTCCATTTAACTGTAATCTGTTTAAATATGTCCTTTGTTCTGTTATATATGAATTCCTTTGTTTCAGTGATGTTAATTCTGATATGTTTATGGTTAAATGAATAGAAATAGTGATAATATTGTTGGAAGTTCATGTACTTGCATGACCAGAAAAATGTTTGTTGTTATGAAGCTGATGGAGCAAGCAAAAGAAACCTTATTTATAATGCTGCATTTATGGTAAAGTAGATAAAAGTAATAAATCACATAAAATCATAAGATATTTAAGTTATTATAAAGTCAATAAAGATACATGCTTGAACGGAGTAATGCTTTATGTTACAGCTGGTGGGGCGACAGACTCACATACCACCGTCATCACCACGGCCGCCATGACAGAGCTACCCATGCTGGCGGCCATGTTGTCCCAGCTGTTCCAGAGCTCCAAGTACCTGGACGACGTAGCCCTGCATCACCTGATCAGCGCACTGTGCAAGCTGTCTGCAGAGGCTATGGAGCTGGCCTACTCCAACCGGGTAGGAACAGTGAAGAACAGGGGGGCATTTCATCAAAGGACTTGTCAGATAATTTATCCGACAAGTTTGCTCTCGGCCAATAAGATGCAAGCATTTCAGTAGCTTATAACAGTTTGTCGGATAAAACGTCCAACAAGTCCTTTGATGAAATGCCCCCCAGGGATAGGCATGCATGAGTGCTGATGGAGTTGTCTCCATGGATGATATATGATTAATGATTTATGATGTATTTTAAAGTAAGAGTCGATGCATTTGAGATGAAGTGATACAAAGGCTTCTGAGGGTGTCCTGGGCCATGTTGCATAAAGATTTCTAATCCGTTTTATCTTATTATCAGTAGTAACTACCATGGCTACAGGTGAAATAATGAGAGCTCATTGGCTGTTGCCATGGTAGTTATCATTGATGATAAGTTACAATAATTGAAAATATGCAACATGGGCCCTCAAAAAAATGAGTACATAGCAAATGTTAATGGTGATATTCATAGGAAATAAAATCAAATAAATATAGTTTATTTTATAATTGAATGAGTTATCAAAGCAATTTATGCAGCTGACATGCCATGAAAGTGTTCAGTTATGTGTTTAATGAAAGTCAAATTTCACTAAATTGACTCTCTTCCTGACCTACGAAATCGCCTAAGGGAAAGTGGCATTGTGTGTACGTCACAGCCGGGATATGCTTCACAATGACCATTGTGTATCACACCTGTTAATCCACTAGCAACTGCCATCACAGTTTCATTAACAATGCCTGATGCTTATGGCGGAAAAGAAGCTGCGGATTGGCATGTGTGATGCACAATAACGCCTCCCGTTTCTTACGTCAGACCTAAAGGCCGTTTCGGATGACAGTAGGTCAAATTTGTCCCCGCGAATACGGTGATTGTTTTCACCCTAATTTCGCTTTTTGGAAAAGTGATATATTGTTTGAATGTCAACCGAGCTCATTGTATGGCTTATAAGCTTTCTCTAGTAAATATCTTCATATTTTTGGATTTTCTATGAATATCACCTTTAAGAAGGGAAATAATGAAGATGATCTTGTGGAGAAATGGCTGGATGGCAAAATAAATATTGCAGGGAGCATTTGAAGACAAACATGGAAAGGCTGTCCACCTTCCTAGACTGATGACATAGAGAGATTGTCAAAGAGGAGGGATGCTAGGTGCCAGCCACTTGGCAGAGAACCGAGTTGAGTAACATGCTCTTGTGAAGATGACTGATTCAATGCATTGTATCTCACTTCTTCTGCAGCAAGAGCCATCCCTGTTTGCGGTGGCCAAGCTGCTGGAGACGGGCCTGGTGAACCTGCAGCGCATGGAGGTGTTGTGGCGCCCTCTGACGGCCCACCTGATAGAGGTCTGCCAGCACCCCAATGCCCCGATGCGTGAGTGGGGGGCCGAAGCTGTCACCTCGCTCATCAAGGGCGCCCTCGCCTACGAACACAGTACACCGCTCTACGAAGACTTGGTAAGGCAGCTATTACTAAGTGATATGTTTCAAATATATTTTATCTGCGGTTTACTCAAAACAATGCTCTTTTCATTGTTATGAGAACATCTTGTGCAAGTAGTTTTAACCATGCCCCACAGAGTAGTCTGTAGTTGAAGAATATGAACTAATCTGAGTAATGTGGTTGAAACCATAGGCAAAATGTGATTTCAAAACCATAATCCTGACACAAACCCGGGGGTCTAGGCACATTTTAAAGATCACTACAGACCCATAACCATACCGTGAATAGGAAAACAGATATTCTGTTTAAGATATCAAACATTTTCAGTGATGTACAACAATATATATTTTAAGGTTTCAACGAGTCAACATGTGTCGTTCAGAGCAGAACTTTCCGTATTTCTTTTATTACAGCGTTTCGAAGCGCACTGTGCATTTGCTGATTTGCTTCTAATCTCCTAACCTATTATCTTTTATTCCTCACCTCCACAGAGGTTGCAGACCTTACTACTAAATATAAGGCTTTGCTGATTTGCTTCTAATCTCCTAACCTATTGTCTTTTATTCCCCCACCTCCCACAGAGGTTGCAGACCTTGCTTCTGAATATAAGGCTTTACTGATTTGCTTCTAATCTCCTAACCTATTGTCTTTTATTCCTCCACCTCCCACAGAGGTTGCAGACCTTACTACTGAATATAAAGGCTTTACTGATTTGCTTCTAATCTCCTAACCTATTGTCTTTTATTCCTCCACCTCCCACAGAGGTTGCAGACCTTACTACTGAATATAAAGGCTTTATTGATTTGCTTCTAATCTCCTAACCTATTGTCTTTTATTCCTCCAACCCCCACAGAGGTTGCAGACCTTGCTACTGAATATAAGGCTTTACTGATTTGCTTCTAATCTCCTAACCTATTGTCTTTTATTCCTCCATCCCCCACAGAGGTTGCAGATCTTGCATAAGGCTATGCTGATTTGCTTCTAATCTCCTAACCTATTGCCTTTTATTCCTCCAACCCCCACAGAGGTTGCAAACCTTGCTACTGAATATAAGGCTTTATTGATTTGCTTCTAATCTCCTAACCTATTGTCTTTTATTCCTCCATCCCCCACAGAGGTTGCAGACCTTGCTTCTGAATATAAAGGCTTTACTGATTTGCTTCTAATCTCCTAACCTATTGTCTTTTATTCCTCCACCTCCCACAGAGGTTGCAAACCTTGCTACTGGGTCCCCTGCAGGAGCTCTCCCTGATCCCCCATCCAGACATCAGGCAGAAGCAGCTGGACTGTGTGCACCAGATCCTGTCTAACAACGGAGAGACGCTGGTCCACGGCTGGCCCCTGGTCCTCGGCGTTATTGGGGCGGTCGCAACAGACCAGGGGTAGGCTGCTAGCAGAAAACATTTCTGGAGTACAGAATTGTGATGCCATATGTACATGCTATCAAGACAAGTGCTCCTAAGCTATGTTAAGCAGCGGTGATCATAGCTGGGATTCTTCTAAGGAGTGCCCTAGTCCAGCCCGCTAGACAATGCTGGACCAGTAAATCTCTCTCTTGAGGGATGTTGTTTAGAACCAGAGACCTGTATAAAAATGGGTATGATGACACCACCTCGACACTCTATTGTCAGTAATCCTGGTTTTAGGGGGTTTAATTATTATAGGTTGATAACTTCAGCCTAGGGTAAGGGTTAATGTTCAGACATCTAAACTCTCACCCTTATCCTTACCCAAACCCTAGGGTGAATGTAGTAATCTAAAATGAATTATCCCCCCCCCCACACCACCCAGGATTGACCCATTGTCTTTGGCACAAGTCAGTGACAATTCTTTTCTTGAAAGTGTGTTCTATTAACTGCTTTTTCAGCACACCAATAGGCACTCACCTCATCAATTTCTGTAGATGCTATTCTTTGCAGAAGTATTAATATGTTATATATGCGACATTTCAGTGTAATAAAATGAGTAAGAAAACCTACTCTCAATCGAGAAGTAAAAAGTAGGGGTGTTTGAAGTGTGTGGCTCCTCTATACACATGACCTCCACAAACATCCTATCCAGAGTAAAACTATGATACGTGCTGATGTTGTGGCCCTTTCTGTTGGTGTGACAGGGAGGCGTTGATCCGGTCGGCCTTCCAGAGCGTGCAGCTGGTAGTGACGGATTTCCTGCCCGTCATGCCCTGCTACTGCCTGCAGATCTGTGTGGAGGTGGCTGCCAAGTTTGGCCTGCAGAAGGAGGAGCTCAACATCAGCCTCACAGCGATTGGCTTACTAGTGAGTCTGCTTAAAGGGTACCACAGGGCAGAAATTTAACACTCTTATATCAAAGATATATCTCAAATGAACATACAAAACAAGTTTGCGATCCTGAATTTATTTCTACATTGCTAGGGAATCATTTTAATTTCAATACACATTCAATCACTAACAGCTTGGTGAAACACCACCCTGAGCCCGCAAACCAGTGGGCATGACGACACCTTTGGTACTCTAAAGCTAGCAAAAAGTCAAGTGTTTTTAAGCCTATTGTAAACAGGATAAATGAATGGAAATAATTCATTCACCGCTAACATAAAAGCACAAGAAAATTTTGGTGACGGTTTATTGAGTGCATGCATATGCTCCATTTCTGTTGTCAACATTACATTTAGAATGGACGGCCTATATATGTGCTGTCATTTTAAAGCACCACAATCTCTCTCTCTCTCATCTCCCACACTCACCCCCTCATCCCATCTGTTTCTCTTCTGTCTGTGCAGTGGAACATCTCGGACTACCTGTACCAGAACAGGCAGACGATCCGTGTGACCCTGAGCAAAGACTCTGGGGGCGTGTCTGGAGTCTCTGACAGTACTGAGCAGCCCATCCCACCGTTTGATGCACTCTGGCTGACCCTGTACTCCAGGTGAGGGGCATAGAGTTTTATGTCCGCAGAATGGAGAGATGAGCAAAGGAATGTCATATGATAATTAAGATAATATTCATTTCTTTGTTTGCATGACGCAATAGAGTTTTCATGTGTGTTTAAAGAAGACAGACAAGTTTACAACCCACTTTTTGGTACACTCTGGCTGATCATCTATTCCTGGTGAGGGTCACACAATGTTACATCTTCTGAATGGAGAAATGAGCAAAAGATTATAACATGATAATAAATAAATTTTGATTTCTTAGTTTGCACGATACAATACAGTCTTCATTTGTGTCAATCAAATTAAGTTGATAAAATGAGGGACAAGTTTACATCCCACCGTTTGTTGCTCTCTGGCTGACCCTGCACTCCAGGTGAGAGCTGTACAGTTTTAGAAAGGGATGTATAAGAACTGGGGTGGGCAGGAAGAGTAATTCATTCCTATAGCAGTCCTTTTCATTGATAGCAGAATGGAATATTTTACACGGTTAGCGCAAGATGACGAGCATGGTATCATGATTCTGTAATTATATTAATAATTTCACCTGTGTGTTTGATTTTGTCCATGTAATAATCAAAGTAATTGAAATTGACCATTATTAAGTTTTGCTACAGAATCATGCTTTTGCACCTCTTATTGTTGATCTATGTATGGTATGTGTTCTGTCTCCAAATATCCTATTTTTATCACTCACTTGAGCCACTGATTTCATTTTGGATTGCAATGGTGAATGAGTTGTACAAAATAAAGTGTAGTAATTCCATGTACATGTACATATTTAGTATCCAGAACAAGTTATTTGATATGAGATAAAATTTGGAGAAAGGCAACAATATGTGATATAAAGGAAGACCTGAAATGTCTCCCACGTTTTTCTCAAGATAAACTAAAAGTCAATCGCCTATGTAGCAGGGGTAATTAAATGCTTTCATCCTCTGATTGTCTCTAATTGTGGCTGTAGGTTAGCTGATCTGTGTGTGGACAGCAGGCCAGCGGTCAGGAAGAGCGGTGGTCAGACACTCTTCTCTACCATCAGTGCCCATGGAGCCCTGCTCAAGCACTCCACGTGGCAGATTGTGTTATGGCATGTAAGTCTCATCATGCTCTTCTGAACCCATGTGGCTGCCACGCCCCCTTCAAGCATGCCAGAGATTGTATTAACCCTTCCTGGGTGGTTTTTCACCAAGCTGTTCGTAAGCTACGAACGACTTAACAAACGACTGGTGATCCCTTCTTGTGCTAAATCACATTCTCAATGATTTTGATTCCCACCAGCTAAAAGTTCAAATCTGATGTTTATAAATGAAAGTTCTTGTTGTTAACAAGACTTTGTCTGAACACTAAGCTTATGATTTGTCAAATTTTATTAGGATTGTTGGAAATGAACTCCCACTATGTTCAAACAGGCACAAAGTGTGGTATCGCATTTAGCACAAGAAGGGATCACCAGTCATTTGTAAAATCGTTCTTAGCTTACGAACAGCTTGGTGAAACACCCCCTGTCCCAGATGAAATGGTGCTCTATGAGATTTGTGTGCATTATTGGTTACAAAATGCCCACATGTCACATACTAGTAACAAGTTAAGTTGCTATTTCAAGGGCCACTCAAGAGAACGTTGTTCTAGCCAATACTGTACTTTCATTTACTCAAGGAAAATCGAAAATCGAGGTATGTTTGAAATAACACTCCCTCTCTCTTTCTCCCACCCTCCACCTGCTTTCTCTCTATCTCTGTATCTCCCACCCCTCCCGCTTGTACTTGTTTAACTTATTTCATTTTTCATTAATGGTTTATTTAAGGTATAATGATTTCTTCAATTCAATTTTGGTTTATTGTTTAAAAAAAGCATATTCATTTCACAAGTCTGGAGACTTATATCATTCAGTTTACAAATAGAGGTATACAATCATTTCAAATAAGTAAATCATGTATATGTACATAGCAGGTAACAACTACAAAAGACACCAACAACTGTGAGACTAAATAGGTAAAGGAAAATACTTATTGTAAGATTATTAATTCGAAGTCAGAAAACACATTGCACACGATGCCTCCAAGTTTGTTTTTATATTGCATTTGTCATGTGACGTCTCCCTCCTCTTCCTCCTTGCAAGGTTTTGTTCCCTCTCCTGGACAAGGTGAAGAAGTTCTCTGGTGCCGCCACGACGGACCACTCCGAGCCTAGCGGCAACATCCTGATCCATCACTCAAGGGACACGGCGGAGAAACAGTGGGCGGAGACCAAGGTCATGACCCTGGCGGGCGTTGCCAGGGTGTTCAATACCTGGAGGCATGCTCTCCTACCACTGGGTAATCTGATTTGATTTGATTTAGTTATTATTCTGCTTGATTTCCAATACATCAATAAGAATCCAATAGGAAGTACCTGTGTCAATTAGTACATAGTGCAGGTATTATAAAGCATTGATAAAATCAAAATGAATGCAATACAAATAACGGGCTATTCATAAGCCGAAGCTTCAAGGAATGAAAGCCCAAAGTAGATCCGATAATACATTGTACGAAATGAAGGAAAATCAAACGAAGGTTTTTGTAATAAGCTGATGCTTTATGGTGTGAAAAACCTTTATGTTGCTAACATTATATAGAGGATAGAGTGAGAGAGAGAGAAATATAGAGATTACATAGTCCATGATAGTCAATACATAAAAATATAGATTGAAGTCAGTCATGAAATGGGAAAAGATTGTCTCATTGCTCACAACACAAATTTGATTGGTGTGTTAGTTTTTCTCTTTAGCATTTATCTTGTACATGTATTGAAATAATTGCACTTTCCGTCCATACATTTAAAATCACATTCAATACATGAAAATATAGATTGAAGTCGGTCATGAGGTGAGAAAAGATTGCCTCATGGCCCACAACCGAGTCTTGACCGGTTTGTTAGTTTTGTTACATGTAATGAAATATTTCTTCTTTCAGTCCATACATCAATAATCACAGTCAATACTTGAAAAATATGGAGAGAAGAAAATATGTGTTCATTGTTCATTGCTCATGACAAAATTCTGCATCATTTTCAAATATTCCAGGTGACTTTCCCAGGGCGTGGGCTTTACTGCTGGAGCATATAGAAGCGTCCGCCCTGAGTTCTAGCAAGGAGGTCTCACTCAATGCACTCAAGAGCTTCCTGGAGGTCATCCAGATGAAGACGCCTAAGCAGATCGTGACGGCCGTCCCCGACCCACAACTCGGTAAAACCAGCGCCCTGCCCCCCCATGCTGCAGCCTCAACAGGCACTAGAACTGTGATTAGCATCCAGCCGCAGGGTATGCCGCCCAGCATGGATCCGCTGGATGGGGATGGTGACAAGAGTGGGGAGCCGGCAGAAAACAGGACTCCTACCCCTGAAGAGATGCACGGCGCTGGCGCAACCCTGGAGGATGCAGCGTTGTGGTCCAACGCGTGGCGCGTCTGGATCAGCATCGGCACCAGCAGCACCAGACCCCCGCAGTCCAAGGCGGACGCTGTGCTCCCCACTCAGGCTTACCTCACAGCCCTCGTCCAGATCTTCCCCTACCTCTTTGACCACATACGCGACAAGTTTGTGTCCTCGGACCTCCAGAAGCTGTGCTCGGTGATGCAGAGCGCCGTGGCGGTACCGGTGCAGGCCGACGTGTCTGTGTTCCTCATCCCCTCCATCACGGACTCGGAGCTGACCACCCTCCAGGCTGCTGTGCTCCACGCGTTTGAAGTGCTCATCAAGGTTAAAACATGGGTCACCACACTTAGACCTCTTTCTGTACTTCATCTTTTTTTTCTTTGCACTTTATTTTGAAATCTCATGAATCATCTTAGCTTTAGCATTTGGAAATGTAGTAGATGAATCAGAAGACCTGCGTTCTCATAGAAATACATGTAGTGGTGAGGCAGGGCGGTAAGAAATAACCTGAGCAGAAGAGAGAGAAATTAAGTGAGGGGAAGAGAAAGTGATATCACCTGCAGTGTAGTTTAGCAAAACGCTGCTTCCACAGGCTAAACCATCTACATTGTCTCCTTCCTTTACACCTTTAAACCAGGCAAATTTCTTCCCCCTTCCTCTCTCTACCTCTCCTTCAGTTTCCTTCTCCATCTTGCTCTCTTCACTCTCCTTTTTCAATTCTCTCTATCTCTCCCTCTCTTTCCCTCTATCCCTCTCTCTCCTCTCTCTCTCCCCTTCCTTATCTCTCTCTCTCTCTCTCTCTCTCTCTCTCTCTCTCTCTCTCACATGTTCAACCTGTCGGGACTAACATATTTTGACCCCTCCCTCATATCCCACAGGTGGTGGGAGAGGGCAGTGCATCTATGCAGTCCATGCATCCGGCCATCTTTGACCAGTTGCTGACCTTCGTCACCTATTCGTGCCAGCCGCCCTCGTTTGGCCACGTGGAGACCAAGGTACTGTTGAGGTCTTCCTCCGAGCCGGTGAGTACTAGGGATGCCAGGACACTACGGTACCTGCCTGCCTGTGATAGGCACAAAGGGCTCCATTATTGCCGGTCTAAGGATGCAGACGGAGACTGGCATGGAAGAAACCTGACTAGGCATCAAAGATGTGCAATCCAGGATGCAATAAGCAATAGGAGCAATAACCTGTATTTTTAAGATGCCATGGTTAAATAAGCTTAATCGCAATCTGTCGCTTAAGTCAGATCAAAGCATATCATTTAAAATTAAGTTTTGTATGAGGAAATATTTCTATTCTTTACGGTATTTATTGATAAAAACAAAACAAACATAATCAATTGGAAAGCCCAGACTTATATGTATTGATTTGCAATAGAGGAACATATTTTCTCATCTTCAAAATTAGTGAAAGGGATAAACATTAATATATTACACAAATTGAAGTTGCGGGCAGCAGCTACTCACCAGTAAATTGCAGGCCTTGTTTGAGATAATGATCTTTACGGCTTGGTGGAAATTTGACCATGTCTCCTTAAAAGCATACGAGGGCATATAAAGCAAAAAATATCAGGGTATTGATGTGGACAAATTAGCATTGACTGGCATCCCTGGTCTCTCAAAATCTCATCAGATGTTTTTGTGGTGTTCTGCCAAGAAATGCTTGTAGATGTTAGACGAGGCATGTTATGAATTTTACGCACATACAGCATGTTGAAAAATCAAGACCAGTTTGCCCATCTCCCATGCATGCCCATGTAGATACAACTCATCGCGTAGTCCCATGCATGTTATTATCGCACTTGACATAATTGCGCTGTCGTCCTGTTTGTAAGATTAGCGTTTGTGATGTTCTCTTCCATACCTTCTGCTGCTCTGCTGTCTGTTTACAGCTTACAAAGCTCTGCTGTGACTTGTGAAATGTGTTTTTATGTGGTATTTGATATATGCAGCTTGTAAAAGTTGAATGCATCTTCTTACATTTAGAGTTGACAAAGCTCTGTTGTGCCCACTTGTGAATTGTATATGTGTATAGTATTTGATATATGCTACTCATAAAAGTTGAATGCATGTCGTCCCCAAGTTCATAAGCGTAGTCACCAATCTACTGACGATAACAGGAAAAAGTCTTTCAGATATACTCTGTTGACAGATAATATTTTTTCTCCATGAATGAGGTTGTTTCACCAGTAATGGTGACTTTGTTTAGTGCAGTAAGTGGAAACATGTTCAATGTTCAGCAGTGCTGTTTTTGTGATATTTATGCAAAGTCTATGTTTGTGCATCCATATCCACACATACCTGTGTAAAAAAAACAAGTCATTCCATTGTCAAAAAGAGAAAAAGGACAGGTTTTTTAATTCTCCTGTACCCAACGGAAAGGAGAGCACATCGCATGTGACATCACAAGATTGAAATTTCAAAAGATTATAACCTTCTTATCCTTTGACGGTTTTTCATAAAACCTTCACTAATATGTTTTTTTTTTTCATGTTTCTGCTTTTATTGAAACAAATTGATCTTCAGGGTGAACAATCCCTTTAACTTCACGACCAGTCCAATAACCTGCATACAAGCACTAGCAGCCATATTATCTTATTGACGAAATGCATCAAGCAAAATTATAAAGGATTACTTGAAAGTGAAGAACTAAAATACATTTATACTCTGATGCTACAAGCTTCTGAGTGCATTGAATGTACATGTAAATAAATTATAAAGTTCTTCGGCTTGGTTGATGTCACATGTTAATATGTCTGTAAATGTGCTGGATATGTAGTATGAAAGATGTAATTTTGTTCTGAAGGTTATTTGACATTTATACTCACTGTGCATGATATGTTTATGATAGAGGTATAAACTTGAATAAAAACTCGCGTAACAAGATATGCAATATATTACATCACAATCATGCATTCAATGCAACTACTGTATAACCTTCTCAACTGCTAAGGCCCAGATTTATTTTGCTTCATTGTTTCTTGTCTATAGAGTTGCAAAGCTTATTTTGATTATGCATGCACTTGAAAACAAGCCAACCCAGATACACAAGCATTTGAGCCCATATTCTAAAGCATGGGAAATAAATCATAGCAACAATCGTTTATATTTTTTAAAGAAATTTTAGGCATACTCCCAGTAGTAAGGAATAAGGAAAGATAGCATGTTCCATCCTGTAAATCAATTCAATTATATTCTTTTTATTAATTTCCAGGATTAAATACACTATCCGTACTACTGTGTGTATGACTAAGACTTAAGTGTCTCTTTTGAATCAAAATTACCCTAGAGAGCCCTTTTACTGAAAATGCTTCCTTTTTTATACCTGCATTAAAGCACTGCTTATAAGAGAATACCAATGGTTAACTCTTTGTGTGCCAAGTGAGCATTTTGTCACCGCTAATGCACACAAAGCCCATAGAGCAGCATTTTATCTGGCACAGGGCCAATTGGCATAGAGGTTTTCAATCATTATAACTAACCATCAATGGTAACTACCGTGGCAACAGCCAGTGAGCTTTCATCATTGCACCTGTTACCATGGTAGTTACCATTGATGGTTAGTTACAATAATTGAAAATCTAAACACAACAAAAAAGTAATCCCCCCCCCCCCCTAAGAAAAATAGCATAATTTTTTATCAAAAATATTTTGGGCAACATAATTGAGTAGGATTGTTCATTAACTTATTAACTAACTCATGTGTGAAGGTCATGTTAATTCAATTAGTCATGCATGAGTGGGCAAGTTTTAAAGGCAAAAATGTCACTTTTCAAAAGTCACAAGGGTTATTTTGGTATTCTGTCATATGAATTCTTGATCAATTCCATTTCTGGTGCATAATTTATGTCCTTTCATTGTTTATCATCCATCTCCTGATAGACTAACACCTATCGCAACACTTAACCAATTGTTCTGGTTGAATGAGCACCGTTTAACAAATACCCATCCCTCTTGAGTTTGAAACTTTTAAGAAAAAAATTATTTTGGTGAAAAATAAAACTTTGGATATTTTGACAAAGATGTATCATGACCCGTTATGTAAACATAAGAAGTCATTTTTGTGTCATGGTTGAGTGAATACACTTTAAAAATCGCACAAGAAATGCCAAAATGTACTGTTAAAACGGCATAAACAATTACCCTTGTGACTTTTCAAAAGTGACATTTGTGCCTGTAAAATTTGCCCACTCATGCATGACTAATTGTATTAATGTTATTTTCACGCAGAAGTTAGTCAATAAGCTCAGGAGCAATCCTGCCGAATCATTTTGCCCAAAACCCATTTGATAAAAAGTTATTTTATTTAGCTTAGGGGGGGGGGGGACTTACTTTTTTGTGTGTGTTTATATGCAACATTGTCCTGGAAGGGTAAAGGTAAAGTTCAATTGATGGAGCGCCTTCTTTCTTCTCCACTGTTAGTCGGACTGGGTTTCTCTGAACTACGTGCCATTTGCTGAGAAGGCCCTGCAGCTGACTTCTGACCTTCACCAGGCAACGGCCGAGCACCCTGCTGTGAAGAAGCAGCATGTCCTGCAGAATATACTCAGGGTGAGTCATGTGACCAACAATCCTTATCCAACAGGCAGCTATGATCATACCATGCCTGCCTTGTGCATTTAGTCATGATATACCGGTACATGTATCCACAAGGCAGCTATGATCATACCATGTCTGCCCTGTTTGTGGATGTAGCAATGACATTCATGTATCCAACAGGCAGCATCACTGTTTTATTCTTTTCCTGCCTGTCCTATTCATGTATGTAGCTATGAAATATTATCCCAAAGCTAATTTGAATTTAAGAAGAGATTATTTGGGGTGAATATTTCACTCACAATTATACTCGGGTCTAGTTTATGGATTATTATACGTTTCTGTCAAGAATACAGACCTAAAAAATTGCCCAGGCTCAACTGTCATGAGAGGGGTGGAGTACAAATACACAAATACACACATACACATGCACAATCTCAACCACTCATAAGAGTGTGTTCTATGATTTGCCGTCATTTACCTGTTTTGAACATGTAATGAATATGCTTGAAATTTTTTAGCTCTTCACATTCCTTGTTGAAAAGAAATAAAAGAGTAAAGGTCAAAAGATACAATACTATTGAACTGATGATAATGATATCATTATAAACAGTTTTATTGATTTGACAACCACCAAAGCATTGTACACTATCAAAGTCTTCCAAGATTATCATTTTCAAAAATGGATTAATTGCAGGTCCTGCAACTGCCTCTGGGCCTGAAGTATGCGTGCCCCGCTGCCTCCACCTGGAAGCTTGCCGTCCAGTGCCTACTCGATATCCTGCACGTGGGACTACCAGTGGCCAGGAAGCCAGACACGAGGGCGCTCTTTGAGGAGATGTGGATGGATTTGGCTGCATCCCTCGAGCTATTCCTCTTCTCAGAACAGTCAGTAACTGTCATTTTGATATCTGTTTAATCCTGTAAGGGTACTAAACCCAGTACTAAGTGTGGATAGCATGCTGTCTATTGATTATAAATATTCCTCTTCTGAGAACAGTCAGTAGCTGCCTTTGTGATATCATTGCAACCCTGCAAGGGTACTTAGCCCAGAATAACTTAATCCTATCCTAGTACTGAAGTGTGGACGGTGGGCTGTACTATGATTATAACTTTTCCTCTTCTCAGTCATGTAGATAGTTATTTGGGGGGTGTTTTTTAAAGTTAAGATTTAAATCAAATCTACACAGGGTGACACCTGTGTTCCATGCATCAGTGGGAGGGCCGGTAATTTTGGGAGCTTAACTTGGATGAGGTAAATCCATGCAAAGAGCAAATATATTAGCACTCTTATATGATGATGAATGACACAGAAATTTACCTGACTGTACACCCTCTTCGCTGCTCCCCTTCAGCCCCACGCCATCCACACTGTCTGTGGAGGAGCAGCAGAAGGACGAGGACATGGACGTGACGGTGGTGCTGCTGATCCGGGAGGAGATCCTCCCCTTCTCCTCCAGCGTCCCCGAGGACTTCACCGCCCGCATCATGGCCCTGCTCAACAGGGGCTCCATCCACTCAGCCAGTACCGCCAGCTTCCTGGGTAAGAGAGGTAGATATACCACCACCACCAGGGCCCCGTTGCATAAAACTTACCCTTGATTGTAACTTTGCTATGAATGGCATCTTCTGAGGAAACCTTGAATTTGATTGGCTGTGGATCGATGTTACCATGGTAGTTAACATTGATGACAGAGTTAGCATTAATGGTAAGTTTTATGCAACGGGGCCCAGATGAGTGCTGTGTGATTTTATATTACTTATAGAGTACAGAAGCAGTGTTGTCATATCCATTGTTATGCAGGTTTCTGGTTCTAAACAATACCACTCAAGTGAGAGTTTCACTGGTCTGACATTGTCTAGCAGGCTGGTGCCAGGGACTCTCTTTGAGAGATCTTGCTATGATCACCACTGTTTGCTGAAGCCACGTAAGTTTAGAACCAGTTGTCTTGACAACATGCTCATATGATGTCACACTTTGATACTCTATAATCCTACTCTTTGAATGGATAAGAGCACTGCACATGACCAAAGATGTATCTACTGGCTTCATTCACTCAGCCAACACAGCCTGCTTCCTGGGTAAGAAAAGAGAGGTAGATATACCACCACCAGATGAGTGCTGTGTTATGTCATAACACTTAAAATCCTACTTCCTGATGGGATAACTTAAACCTTTAACTTCCCCCACCACTCACTCTTTAGGTATGAATTTCATCAAATAAATTACATGTAAGCCTGAATAATAGGCATGTCATCTCAATACTGTATATGTAAAGTTAGCCTGATTCCTTGTATATGTTTCCACACTCATGGAAAATCCTGGAAAATCGTGGAAAAAATTGTGGTCATGGAAAGTCAGGGAAAAGTGAGGGAATTTGGAAAATTTGTGAAAAGTCATGGAAAGGGAATTTTGGTCATGGAAAAGTCATGGAAAATCTGTCAGTTCAAAAAAATTACATGTGTTTGTGTTCAAGATCATTTTGAATTTTGGGTGTTGGTGAAACGAAAATGGTACCCTCGTCAGAAACAGCCCATATACTAATGATAATAGATGTACATGTCATGAGTAAGATAGTGGGTGGAACGGATGGCTGTGAGGGGAGATGGAGGCTATCATAACGTGTCTGATTTCAGAAACCGGGCCAGAAAGGAAGTCATGGAAAAGTCATGGAATTCTGTTTTCAAATTTCTGTGGGAACCCTGATATGATCATCACCTTTCCTTGTTATTTGATCTTACCATAGATGTGGATAATCGGCAGGTGCGGGAGGAGTTTGCCAAAGCGTGCTTTGAGACACTGCTCAAGTTCTCCTTCATCTCTCAGAAGCCTGCACTCCGAGACGCCGCAGACAAGGGCGCCCTGACCAAGATGGCGCTGGCCTCTCTGCTGCAGCGCTGCCAGGAGGTCCTCAAGAAGTATGTGGAGGATGAGAGGCTGAGCGGTAAATGCCCTCTACCAAGGTGAGTGTGTGTGGGTGGCTGTGTGGGTGTGTGTGGGTGGCTGGGTGTGTGTTTGGGTGTGCGGGTGTGTGTGGGTGGCTGGGTGTGTGTTTGGGTGTGTGGGTGTGTGTGTGGGTGGCTGGGTGTGGCTGGGTGTGTGGGTGGCTGGGAAGACACAAACCTTTGCGCTATCCACGCTAAACGGGTTACCATCATGCCGAAAGATATCCAGCTCGCCAGGCGAATCCGCGGGGAGCGTGCCTAGGGTTCACGCCGAGAGGCCCGGCGCACCGGCCAGCCAACACAACGGCTCTTTTCAGAGCAAAAAAAAAAAAAAAAGTGTGTGTGGGTGTGTGGGTGTGTGTGGGTGGCTGGGTGTGTGTTTGGGTGTGTGGGTGTTGGTGTGGGTGGCTGGGTGTGTGGGTGGGTGTGTGGGTGTGTGTGGGTGGCTGGGTGTGTGGGTGTTGGTGTGGGAAAGGGAGGTTTTGTCCCTTTTCCAGAGTACGATCTTAAATTTACTTCTCTGATATGTTCTCTGCTAGCAGCAGATAGTATTACAACTATAAGGCAGTTGTCCACACAAATATACAGTTATGATATCTTTTATATTTGTTATTTGTGCTAGGTCAAGAATGACCGAGATTTCCTTCGTCCTACAAGCTATCACAACTCTAATGCAATCCCTGAAGAAGGCAGAGTCAGCTAATGGTAAGTTCTTGTCATTTTACAGAAGTTTGGTTTATGTGTTTGCAAAGACCACTGGGTATTCGATGTAGTACATAGTATTTGAGTGATATTAAATGTTACTTTTTTAAAAAATGTTTTTATTAATTGTATATTTGATTTTCCCACGTCTATCTATATTTCTCTTTCTACCACTTCCACCATCACCCCTCCTCTCTCTCTCCCTCTTCTCTCTTATTTCTCTCCTTCCTTTGTACACCCTGTATTTATATATGTCCTGTCTCCTAAATTCTTTCCTCTCCCTCCCTTCTCCTTCTCCTTCCCTCTGTGTTTCTCCAATGTCTTTTATCTCCATCTCCCCCTTTATATATCTCCGTGTCCTTTTCTCTCCCCCATCTCACTCCCTCCCTCCCTCTCCCCCCTTGGTTCCCTCCTTCCATCTGTCTCTCTCCCTCCATCCTTACCTCTCTCGCCTCTCTCTCTCCCTTCTTCCTTCTTCACTCCCTCCTTCTCTCTCCCTTCTCTGACCCCACTCTCTCCCCTCTCTCTCTCCCTCGCTCCCTCTCTCCCTCCCTCTCTCCCTCCCTCTCTCCCTCACTCCTCCCTCCCTCTCTCCCTCCCTCTCTCCCTCCCTCTCCCCCCTCTCTCCCCTCTCTCCCCTCTCTCCCCTCTCTCCCCTCTCTCCCCCTCCCCCCTCCCTCTCTCCCTCCCTCTCTCCCTCCCTCTCTCCCTCCCTCTCTCCCTCCCTCTCTCCCTCCCTCTCTCCCCTCCCTCTCCCCTCTCTCCCTCCCTCTCCCCTCTCTCCCTCCCTCTCCCCTCTCTCCCCTCCCCCCTCCCCCCTCTCCACTCTCCCCCTTCTCCCTCCCCTCTCTCTCCCTCCCTCTCCCCTCACTCCCCTCTCTCCCCCTCTGCCCTCTCCCACCCCTCTCTCCCCCCTATCCCTCCCCTGTGTGTAGTTGATGAGAGTACCTGGACCCAGGTGATTGGGCTGTACCCCTACCTGGTGGACTGCACCACCTGCACCTCATTCCATGTCTGCAAGGCACTCAAGGAAGCTCTGTACGAATACCAAGAACTCCTCAAGGCTCCCATCAGCAGGCTACACAACGGAAAGTAACACCGCCCTATTCACTGGCGGAGACGTGGCTTATGATGCCTGCATCGTGGCTGCATAACCTTACATACACTATGTGTATACAGTGAGGCTACATGGCTATGCAAGTGAAAGCAACACTCCCCACGCACAGACCATTAACATAGTGTGGCTATGCACTAGAAAGCAATATCGCCCCACCCAGAGAGTGAGTTGAATACACTGTTCCTGCATGGCTACCACATTGCAAGGTGAGACAATCCGACGCATTCAGGAAAGTGGGTGCCTGTTCTGTGGCTGTGTACAGTCACTGCTGGAATATTCCCCACCTTAGAAATTGTCTCAACATCTCCAAGTTGATTGTCTAGGAAGTGAAGTTGTGCCTAGTACACTCTGTATGGCAAGTCCCAATGTAGGGGGGAATTATTCCACCTCTGGTTGGAATCGATGGCCTTGAATGATATGTAGATGGACAGGTGTGACATCAGCTCTTCAGGGTGGAGTTGGCATATACGGGATCTCATCAGCATCTTGAAACATAGATGGATGTGATTGGTATGATTATATTTGTTTAAAGAGCCAACTTGAGAAATAATGTTAGATTTGTTTTTGTGCGCATCACAATTATTGAGACATAGATGGCAATGATTGATGTGTACACTCTTTATGACTACGTTTGTTGAAGGAGCCTACATGAAAAATAATGCTCAACTTTGATTTGTGCGCTGCAAGATTGTTGAAACATAAATGGGAATGATGGGGACCGATATCGATTTGATTGCATTTATTTTAAGGAGCCAAATTTAGAAATTATGTTTGACTCTTATTTGTGCGCTTCAAGTATGTACCTTGTTGGAACAACATGTTCTATGTCTTCCCATGCTGTATCTCGTGATAGTAAAAACAACCAATGTTAATTTTAAAAAATAGGGCATGAGTTCTTATCATAACTTGCCAGCAGGTTGTACAATATTAATCAATACTACAAAGCATAAACTACAGGTGTCAGTTGCAGGTATTTCTGCAGAACTTTTATGAGGTAGTGGTTCATTTGTATACAACCTAATACATGCAAACCCATAGAGGACAGCATTTCCTCTGGAAACATACTCATAATTGTCTATGATGCAATACTGGGGGAGGGGAATATCTGTTTCTTCTTTCTTAACAACTTAGTCATAAGATTATTTGATACCATAATTTAGATATAAGCACTGCAAATTTCTGTTTTCCATAAAATATCGTTTTCCATTTTAATTCACATGTTTAATGATATTTTTTTATGCACAAAATGCCTAAGGTACTTGGACATTTATTTAAGATTATTTTGAACATCTCTGTTACGTGTTTGAATTCTGTGCTAATGATTAATCTCAGATGTTGGTGTTTTATTTTTCTGTTTTCCTTGGTTGGGAGACTAAAATGTTTTTGGATAGGGGTAGAACTGTCAGGTACTTTTATAAAGTGTTCATATTGCCTATTTAAAGTGCAAAAATGCTCTTTTAAACCCCAAAGTTTATGGGTGCAGGACTAGCTTAGGAATAACTGGTGAATTTAAAAAAAATGTAACACCAGTGTCTAGATGAAAGTATTCATTAGTCAAAAAGAGGGTCTTGGGGATTGGTTGGGATTTGTGATTTATTTTTTTCATATTGACTTTCTGGTCATTGTGTAGAGACTGTATCCCAATCTACCCACTAAAAATGCAGGCACAACTGGGAAATCATTACATTCCATACACACACCACGAGTGAGAAGAATTTGAGTTAAAAAGGTGTTGTTTATTTCCTTTTTCTCTAACCTTTTGTCATGTCTACCTGTCACTTTCTCTTTCTTTGTTCCAACCATTCTGTGGTATTGCTTTTCTTCTTCAACATGTGCCATAGAGAGCTACAGATCTAACATCTGGTGGATCGTCCGGGAGTTATTATGAACGTTTATTACTTGTACAAACAAAAATGTGTGAGCAGATATTTTCTAAAGATGACAGTTGTTTTGTGTCGGTCATTTCATATTGACAGTGCAATCAAAGGTGTGGATCCAAACAATGTGACTCAATTTGCGTCTATTTTTCTCTATCATTCTCAAAACACAGTATCTCTTTTGTACGCTATGGGAGTGAACAAGGAATACAGTACATATGTACTGGGTGCTATGTATAGAGAAAAAACATTTTGTCATTCAAACATTCTATATCTAAAGGTATAATGTATCATACCCTCAGAATGTCATTTATAGGTATTAGAAGTATATATAATAAGAAGTATTATATTATTTCCAATGTGATATTTATAGAAACAATGTATATAATTTGTATATGCTGACTGTATCAGGCCCTGCTTTCATGTGCGAGTAAAAGTAGTACTCAATATTTTGCAAGAAAGATATAATGTTATTTCATTCGTTCATACAATTTCAGAGGACAAAATGCTGATTTAAAAAAGTTATTTTATTTCCAGTTTGTGAACAGCAATCATGTTGATTTCAAGAGTGTCTCTTAATAAACATGTTGTTAACATCAGAATGCTGATTTAGCTCAGTTGCTTATGCTTGGAGATATTTTTACAATTATTTTAATTTTCAGTTTGATCTCCATGTGAAGGGGTATGTGAAGTAAGTACATGTACATTAAGAACAATTGCAATATCTACAGAGTGCAGTAGTACTGGTTGTGTGAAGTGATGTCGACTTGGAGCTTAAATATAATTACATGAATTCACAACAGAGTTTTAGAGTTAGTCGATGATTTAAGCACATTTTGTGGCGTATAAGCAAATAAGTACGCTAACACATACAGGTGTATGCATATGTTACTACTAAGTTAATGCCAGCGGCTATGCTTTAGACCATGTTTAGATTACAGTTTCATCATATTAATTTGCATAAACTATCGTCTAAACCATAGAAACTAGCGTGAATTTAACACCCTATGAGGTGTGGGCGTGTCCATTTTTGGACCTTACACATGCTAAATCATGCATTCATATTTGCTAATACGCCACAAAATAGACCGTTTTCGTAATGTATTCACAACTTTCCCCCTAAATGCGTAGTAATGCATTAATGCATTCACCTGAATCTAGTCATTCAGATTCAATGGATGGAATGCACTTTGAATCTATTAGTTGTTGCTACTCAGACAAACCTCGGACAAGCTTTTGGTTTCCCATTGATGACGTATTGTTTGAACTACATGAATAAAATTTGCATACATAACGAAAATGGTCTATTGGCTTAAACCATGGAGTATACCTAAAGCTCCTTTGTGGGTTCAGTCCATTGAGGCTCTGGGTACCGTACATTCAGGGAAAAATTAAAAGTCCTTCCCTTTACTACCCTCTCCTTAACTCGCTGTGCACCATTGTTGCACACACACAGGAATTAATCTGGTACATGTACACAAATGGTTAAATCAGTGGGGTAGTCGCCCCCCCCCCCCCCCCCCACCCCCACCTCCTCCTCCTTCTGAAGGTGATACACCATAGCACCACTCAGTTTTGCTGGAATTGAAGTTATGTCAAATACTGGCCCAACATGACGATGGGCCCAGGTATGAACTGTGATTCATCGCAATTAGATGTACAATTAATATTGACCATAACTCTGTCCATAGGGGAGTGGACTTGTGATATATATTAATATCAAACTCTTTTGAAGACAGCGGTCCTGGAGTGACTTTTTGTCCTTAAAAATGAGGGCTGCTCCTACATTTTCAATGTTGTTTGGAGAGTCACTGTGAACTTTTCTGAACTAGGGCTGGTGTTTTTTAAATTCTTCCAAATTTTCCTCTCAAATTTCCCCAAGGTAGGAAGTCATATAAATTGGGTCTTCAAGCATGTCTTTCTAGGACGTTCCTAATGCAAAAAGGTCTGTGTGCATTTCCTAGCCAATAAAAGTACATGTTTCATGTATCAAGAGCCAATCACAATTGTGAACATTGCGCGACTTTCACCAAAGTTTCTTCCAAACTTTGTGATTGTTCAAATCTATACGTACACATAAATCACGTATGCACACCTATGAAAATACTTGCTACTCGTTTATTTGTCATAAGTGTCATATGTCATAAGTGACTTTGGACAGGGGGAAGATGTTATAAAGTTTCTCCTAAATATTTTTCTAACCCCTTTCATACACGCATTATGGAATTCATGTACCAAATGATTAATCTTCTTAAGTTGTTAATAAGCTGCTAAAATTAATTTCAGTATTCAAGATACAATTCAAGATTCAATTTATTTCAAGATGTTCCTATGAAAGTTTTATCCTAAATGGATTGAGGAAGAAAGTTTTTAATTTTTAAAGTTTTAATACCACTTTGATTTGTAAAAAAAAACCCAAAAAATTCAGAATTTGGAAGAATATCAGAATACCACCCTAGGTACAGAGTATGTGTCCAATTTAAAAATGCTGTTCAGGGGCCTCAGCCCTGTGGCATAAAACTAACCATTGATGGTAACTTTGCTACCAATGTCAACTTCTATAGAAACCTTGAATTTGATTGGCTGTTGAGCGATGTTACCATGGTTGCTACCCTTGATGGCAGAGTGACCATTAATGGTAGTAATAGTAATCTCTAGGTTGCCAAGGAATAAACATCCATCGGTTTTAATACGTAATGATTGTGGGGTTCTGCACATAATTTATGTATTCTTTGCAAGGTTCATGTATTATGACGCATTGATTTCTCAAATATGCTAGAGGACAGCATCTGGAAATCAACTCCTTGGTGTGTGCCCTCTATTGGTGTTCTTTCTTGAATGCAATCATGAATGTAAGCATTTTTTTTTTTTTTTGTTTCTCATCTTTCATCTCTTTTTTGACTTGTGGTATTCCATTTGATTTATTATTACATCACTCGCAGTTGGTCAGCATACCTAAAGGTTTTGGGCCGTGTGTATGATTCACCAATTTACATATCTAATATGAGCGGTGGATTCAGTTTTGTGAGGAAGTTATAATGTGAGTGTTTGTATTTCAATGGATGTGTGGGCTTATGACAGGTTTACTTGCGCATGTACTAAGTGATTTTTTTTTGTAGCAATTTGAATCTGTTTTGAGGTGATGAGTCAATATGTTATGAATTATAAATTATGTAACATTTATGCTAGTTTATTTTCCTCCCCTTTCCTTTACTGTACTCATAAATTATATTGCTGAGGGGAGTGTGGAAAGAGAAGTTGATATATAGAAGTATCGTGTACATTACTACATAACTTGAGTGGAGATTTGCCCACTTTATAATGAGGTATAAACATTTCTTGTGGGATATTTTATGACTTATATAAAATTAATAAAGAATAAAATATGTTATGAAATTGATTTTGATTAGTGTCATTTTTTTTCTGGTTGCAGTATGTGAAATGCAATGTACTACATGGACCATGTTCACTGCTCTTCCTCATCCCACTCTTCAAAATGCAAACACACACACACACACACACACACACACACACACACACACATACACACACACACACACAAACACAGGTACATAACTACACTGATTAAAGACAGGGTGACCCATTTGCAAAGGTTATAAAACTTTGCACGAATCAGCAGTATACCCTAACACGGCTAACTCTACAGTATGTGTATGAAATCTGATCATCGTAGCTTCACAAACCATCCTTGTTTACGTTTGAAATGCACCAACCATAGTCTACATTCATAATTGTATTGCCTGTCGGTGTGCGATGTGTCGTGAAGCTAACCTAATTCCGCTTACAATCAGCTTCCAGTTCTGTCATTGGGAGGGAAGTTCGAATACAGCATTTCTTACATTTTCCATGTTTTTAAACAAAATTCTATTTTTTGACCTGCAAAAGGGCTACCTTGTTCTTTAACATGCATAGCAAAGGCCATCTAATGAAGCCACATGAATGAGGAGTTAGGCCACTAGAAAAGGAATACAGTTCACAGTGCACTGCTACAACTACCGATGCACTCACTGAATGGTTAAACAAACACACACGCTCATGCATAAAAGATCTAGGCCTCGGCAATATATAATTTCTTCCAATGTGTAGAAGAGAAAGAATAAACACTGTATATGTAGCTTTTATGTGTATTGAGACTCGTAAAATATATGGACTTGCTCATGTTGGTACGAAGCTTGTTTAAAGTTTTCAGAACATATAAAATACGACATTTCGATGCACTTTTCAACTACATGTAGTAGTAAGTTTTGTGGAGAAATTAAGTTTTGGAACAGTAAATCTATGATGTGAGAAAATTAAACTGTAATGATATGGATTATCTTTTTGTTTCAATACAAATCTATCCTTTTGAGGAAAACAAAGTGCACACGTGTACCTCCAAGAGAACATCTGTCACACACCAAAGCAGTGAACTGGCTCGCAAGTTGCCTCATCCATACATGCATATTTTACTATGACCATGATAATGATTTTGAGCATATTTCCACATCCAATAATCCGGGGATGTGTTTAAATAAAAAAGGACAACCTCTTGTGATCATTGGTAGAAATGTGTTGAAATTCAATCACAGCGGGATTTTGTAATGATAAAAAAACAAATAATTGTATGGAATATACAGTTCTTGCATATTGGTTTAATCTTCTAAATGTCTTAAGAATACTTCAGGTAGTATAGAATTATAAAAGTGCAAGGATGTGATCAACCCATGATTTCTCATCTTATTCCTGCCGGCACAGGGACTTGTCAAGAATATCAATTATTTGTAATCAGACTTGGAGAATATGGTTCTCGAAGTTCTTTTGATAGAATTGGAAATATTAACGCTATCTGTAATAAGTGTATCATCTAATATTGTCTGTGAAACCAAATACATGTACAGGAACAACAAAGAAAGCGAAGAGACATTGAGTCATGACTTGACATACTTCTGTAATTCATTAGTCATATGCACACAAGTATTCTGCTCAGTTGATCCATAAAATAGCAACATATTGATCAAGAGATAATGGTACAAGGAAACAATCATCTACTTTCAGAGTTCTGAAATAATTACACTCTACACGTTACGTTCTAATCTACATATAGAAAAAGAAAAGAGATGAAATACACAAAGAGCATTATTTTACACAAGTTTAACAATATACAATAGTCCTCGTACGCCAAAAGTGACTCTTGGCAATGGCAAACTACAAGTGTATGCTCTATTATCTGGAGGATTACAATGTCGTTTTTTTAAAAGAGCAGTACTGAAAAAGTCAAAAGAAAAAGAAGACATAGACATGTTGATACATACATACATACACATACATACACATAAACCTATCCAGGCACAAGCAATAGGAGTATGTCGACACTGACTCAAGCTGTATTTCTCATCTACAGATTTCCAGAGTGAGACCCAACGATGCGCAACGGATGAATGGATCGCGTGTAATTGTCCATCTAGTTCATGCATGCAGTCAGACAGTTACACCTTTTTTCCTCTATAGACCAAGATGGGGGTGCCAAGATCAATCAAGCACGCACACTAACTGTATGTATTTGGCAATGTCCCGAGTGCAGGTTAAAGATGGTGTGACGTACATGTACAGTCAATGAAGCAGGAAGTAATGGACATACACTGGTGAGAAAGGACATCCATGGCGTGAGATTTTGGACAAGCCCTGTCCCCATATTCATGTCATGAGTATGGTAAGTCCATGAAGGACATACGCGGTTCACGACAGGTGGAATGTTCAATATTTGTCTACATGGGAGTGCCCCGCCCACTTATGAAATTTGAATCGCAACTTACAAAGTAACATAAGCATTACTTTTAATGCATCCCACATATGACACTGTGTTCCCCATGTTAGAATATTGTTTGAAGTTTTTGTTTTGTTGTGGTGCAGGAAGGGTTGGGATCATTTGCTGTAGAACGCTCGGAACCAATACATGTATTGCCTTTTAGCCGACTGTGTCAGGAAAATGGTTGTTCTTACAGCAAACATGCGCATTCAAGTGATCCACACACTGTGGGGTAAGTTGGGTACTTTTAATCAAACAAAAGCTTGATAAGATGACATATTGGGTGTATCATGCTCTACTTTGGGGAAATGACAGACGGAAATCTCTTTCGGATTTTGGTCCTACATGAAAACACGATCAGTGCCATCTGCTCTGCAATCCCAGATAGTGAAAAACATTTTCCAATCATAGAAGTCAACACCTCTGATATGGTTTTGAACAATACATTTAACTTCATATTCATTGCCAGTTTTCATACTTTCAAAAAGACATGGAGTTCCCTTTGCCAAAGAATAGCAGTATAAATGGATTCCAATATTTTGCAATGGAGTACTTTATTCTTCTTTCAGTCGGTGAGATACAGTACCGCTCTCGATTCCAATTTTACTTCTCGTTACTCTTTTCCTCCTCCTTCTTCCCTTTTCCTTGCAACCACACGTCATGTTTCTGCTCGTTTGTGGGATCTCTTGACCTTTTCAACATGGCGGATTTACAAATTCAATCTGGGTGTCTAACTACATTGTATCCACTTTCCATTACTGACCGAGTACCAAGAAAGAATATAAGTACAGTAAACTAATGGAGTTTATCTTTGTATGTGTATTTTATTCCATGTTTCTCTCTTGGCTGGTATTCCATCACAAAGTTGTTCCAAAATTGTTTTTCAAAGCAAACAATGCTATTTTGCTATATTTTTAGTCTCTTCATTGACAAACATGTAGTTACTTATATGTACATTACATATAATACATACAGAATTGAAGAGCAGTCCGCACTTCTCCTAACTACCAGATTTGCTCTCTGGTTAGCTTGATCTGAAGACTTGAAAACACAGTAAACTTAATAGAAGACCCTGCCGAGTTGCAAGTCTGAAATAACTTCATGGAAAATAAAAAGTCTACAAAATTACATTTCATGTGATATATATGTATATTAGTGTCTGAATAATTCACAGCCATATTTGATATAATACAAGGTGCACAACTACATTATTTTGCAATAATAATTAGTGATCTTTGAATGACATCTATGTTTACTGATAGGTGTTCCAACTGAAAGGGACCAAGCATTGTGCACTGAACACGTAATGGATCGATCTGAGGTTAGTGCTTGATCTAAAATACCTCGGCAGAGGGTGCATCACTGGCATTCCGCAACATCGACCAATTCAATATTGATTTGCTTGAACGACTATCAAAAAAAGCATCTACAAACATGTACAATGTGTTGTCAAATAGATGTTATCGACGCATTTCTGGTTTCATGAATATTCTGAACAAGTATGTCTTATTTACCAAAAATCAATAGATGTATGGACTTTGTCAAGGTATATGCCAGAGGTGTATCTCAGCAAGACTAGCCACAGAACATCCACTACATACATATATGTACATATCACTTGTGTATTCATTTCGAGTGGCAAATACAAACCAGCACCCATGAGAACTTCTAGAAATGGCATTTCTTCCGAGCAAATCCAATCATGAATTCTACATTGTAGCTACGCATGTACATGTCCCCTCTGACTGATCGCATTGAAATCACTATTGGTGAATACTGTGGAGAATGGAGATGGTCACCAAGATTGGAGAGAGAGGCTAGAAGGTTGCCAGGGCTGGAGCCAGAGCATCAGTCAACAGTATCATACCACTTGGCATCAGCCCTGAGGAAGGGTAGATGTGGTCTGGTGGGAAAGACCCAAGCCAACTACTTTCAACACAGCCCAAAAACTTCGGTTTAAGCAGACTACCGTGCATAATCACATATGATCCAGGCAATTTGTTGTAATAAAACACTGCCATCAACTCAATTTAAGTTGTACCAGCACGCTAGAATATTCTGTCTTGCTACTTGAGCAAAAATTGAATATTTCTTCAGCAAATTTTACTTTGCTGTTTCCCCCATCTATGTGCACTTTATGCATCAACCATTCCCAGCAAATACAATTTTAGAATCAAAAGCATGTGCATACACCACTTTATGTTAACACTCAAACCCCATCACATTACAATTTGGTATAAGCAAAATAATACCACCAAAATGCAAGTATAAAACATCAACAAATCAACTTTTTTTGTGTGTAATGTCACAGCGCTAAGCAAAAAAGAGGCTGGTAGTTTTCTCTCGAACATTAGTCAAATTTGATATACATGTACATGCAAATAACTTATTTGTGCTCATCATCCATTACTCTAGCTTGTTTCACAACATCCTACATTAGGGAATAACCTCAGAACACTGTCACTTTCAGAGCAGAACACTACAGATAAACATAGCACAAGGTCAGGATATAAGCCCTTCTCCCATATTAGTGCAAATGGAGTTACTAGTTGAGATGATTCGCCGTCTCGGGTGCAGGCACATAATGTGTGTCATGTTGATCATGCAGAGAAAAAACGGCACATAAACTTTGTGAGCTTGGCTTAAAGCAGCTATTTCTTCTGTGTACTTAAACAAATCTAGTCTATTCATCTACATATCTAGTATTCTGAGCATTAAAAAAAAATCCATAGACCAGAGATACATGTAATTAAAATTATATTTTTTTCCTTACTTCTACCTTACACCAATAACATTTTGTCAGTGTTTCACATTTTACACTGTAGATATAAATAAACACTTTGCATATGCAATACATAAATGTGTCATGTGCACAAACGTAGAAAAAATACTTTTTGTAGTTTTGTGGTCACTTCAAAAACTGCAGAAATGATGGATATAGTATTTTAACACCTACTGCATTTAAGCAGCCTTCTCACACAGTGGTGTCAGCTATTTGCTAGCAAAGAAAAGGAATGGATTCAGGAGAGAAACCTTAAAAGGATGAAACAGAAACATTCAGTTGTAAGAGTAGAAGCACCATACAAAATACCCATCCCATTTTGCTAGAGCCATACAGTATGCTACACCATTCATTACACATGTGTTTGGGACAACTATTTCCACATGGTCTGTGAAAAATGCACCCTGCTTAATTGAAGTTTAGCAGAGAGGGAAATGCTGCGGCAATAGCTGACACCACTTTAAGCAAAGAAGACTATTAATTTGGGAAAAACTCCCTTTCTGTGTTACATAGAAATCCAATGCAAGGTCTAAAATATGCTTAAAGCCTTACATAGGACTTGTGTGCTTAATAGCCAAATGTCCTTTTTTACACAGGTCATTCTGTAGAACCACATCTTTTTCTTTTTCAATTGAGAGGGGCAGAGTAAGACAAAACGGGAAAGGTCATTCGTACATTGCAACTGGGTACATTCACATGTGAACAGAAGTAACTCAATAGCCATCCTTTTTTTTTTTTTTAAGTGTACCTGGTAATTGAATCATCATGGAAAACAAATTCTTGTTAAAACTCTACACAAATTTACAGGCTTTACAGCAATTGTGATACAGTACATATAATTCTTGTATAAACAGTCCACGCCTCAACCCCACACAATCTTGTTGTACCATACATTGTGAATATAAATGTTTACACAAAATTTTTCCAGTCAGGCGCAATTCAAAAGAAATGGAATCAATTCGGTCTACATTCCCACAATGTCACTGTCAATCACTTTGGTCATTTGCATATTCACAGCTGGTATTTGGTATGTGAAATAAAGGGGAGAAAAGTACTTCGCTGATCGGTCATCAGAGAAAGATTGTAAATGATTAAGTCTCGTGGAACATTCAAATAGTCTTTTAAGAGTGGTTATGGAGAGTTTGCAATCATTTGGGGGCAATTGATTCTAGCTACCGGTATATGAGAAAGTGCAGGAACTGAGAACGCTTCAAAAGTGCAGTCATCTGCATACTCTACATGTCAGCCATTCCCGCAGTGGAAACAGCAAGCAAGGACAAGCTCAGGTTTACCTAACCAGCATTTCATGCCGTATATTGGAATGCATCCACTCACTGCAACTCAGCACACTTCTATTTGAAGAAAAAAAAAAATGCAAAATTAAATGCATCACTGTCAACAGAAGTTCGGTTTTAGTACAGCTTTCAGTACAAGCAGCGCTCATGAAACTGCAGCAGGACATGCAACCTCACTCTCTATCAATTGATTGACAGGCTGCAGACAATCTTCACATACTCTGGAGGACCAGCAGCATTTTACAATGTACATAGGTGTATCATAGAATGAGTTGATTAATTTTGTTCCTTTACATACATGTTAAAAGCCAGATCACAACACTGTTGGAAGTATGTTGTTCAATGGTGTTTACTACAAATAATCATTATATATGTAAAAGTCCCACAGTACATCCGTTCTGAAAGTAATACTAACAGTTCTGACTGTTCTAATTACAGTGACGCAATGTGTCAACCACTCAGCCTGTGGCATGCCCTAATCCAACAATTATTTGGGACATGGAACTAAAGCTGTTATGGCTATCTTTTAATACAAATTTATTTGCCATGAAGGAAGAATATGGGGAGAATATTTGGCAGCTAATGACACTTAATCTTAAGAATTGATGTCTATATCCATGATAAAACGCCCAATATATTATCTGGCAACAGATATCATTTTGGGGTCTACACATAAAGCTCATTCCCATTATTTTACTCACTATCTCTTCATCAGTTCACATATTATTGCTGACTTCATATGCTTGAAACTAAAGAACATGTAATAAAACGTATGATAGCGCACTTGCAGTTAAAAGCAGAGCAGCAAAGAAATAATATGAATATACAAATGACCATTTTAGAGATGAATGACCGACCATGACTAACCCATCCCTTTTTCTCTTCAATATCTTATCCGTTTGTTATTACAATCACATTGGCAAATTTACTGCACTGCCATTTTGCACTGACACTTCACAGGAGTCGGCATTTTGATGACTTCTTCTTCTTCACTTGCAACGCTGCTCGTGTGGCCGTCTCAAACACTTCTCTCACACCTTCGTTGGCCTTTGCTGAGCATTCTAGATAGGCATAGGCATTGATCTTATCTGCCATGGCTCGGGCCTCTTCCGTTTTCACAGGTTCCTGCTTCATCTTTGACAGTTCACGCCTTGTGTTTTCATCATTCCTCAGATCCTTCTTGTTGCCGACCAGGATGACGGGAACGTTGGGGCAGAAATGTTTCACCTGGAGAGGCAGGCAGGGGGGGAGACAATCAGTGAAAGACAATCAGTCAACACTGAACAAACTTAGTGGGAGGGGATTAGAGTCAGTGTATGAAAATTAACAGAGAAATTGCAATGCACTATTGATGACGATAAGCAAGTCCTCAATTCTCCATAGCTCATAGATAGTCATTCCATAATGGACCGAGCCGTAATATCACATTTTTTTTTATTGCAGTCATGTTCGCTTCACGTCTCAGAAGTACATGAGACCGGAAGCAGAGAAGACTACAAACAAAGTCCGATTGTAGCTGTGCAGTGCATCATGGGACGACTTTTCCTTGTATACCGTATGAAAAATGTTGACAAGTGTTTTTGCATGTACATTGTACCCTGTTTACCTGTTTACATGTACATGTACAACATTCTTTAATGAACATTACTATTGTGTGAAGACATATTATTAACCTGTTTATTCAGTTTAGATTTGTTTCCAATGAAAGACCACAGAATTATTCAAACAACATCAAATACGAAAGATAGTTTTGCATAAAAACTTTCCACTGCAGTACATGTCATGTGCCACTTCCAAAGCAATGGTTTGAAGTACAAACAGACTCACAGACAATTCAAGGAAATATGTGATTTTCATCCCCAACATGTTTAGCATACCAAGAATATATAGAGCATAGTACGTGTCATTACACTGACAGTTATTGTTCAACTAATAGTGATGACAACACATTAAATATTCAAACTTTAAAATGGCTCGGGAGTTTTATACTAAGTACATTTACATGTATAGTGAACTATTTGAAGGAAAAAAAAGAAATAGCATCAAAATAAAATGGAAAGGTAATTGGCAAGCTAATCTGTCTTTGGCTAGAAATCTATTTTTAATTCACATATGAACAGTATCTGTGCTTGTTCTACTAAATGCAAAAAAAGTAGAGCTGAAATTTGTCAGAATAGAGGTTTCCAGTTTGGCGACAATTTACTAATGCAATAAAAAGCTGAAAGGGGGTGTGAACAGATATATATGCATGTACGAGTGCAAAAATGAATACAAATATTGGTAGCTTGACCATCTAGAACACAAACATGTAAAAGAATTGAAGTTCAGATTGGCTTATACACATAAACATGTTTTTTTGTATCTACGGCTTTGAAAAAAAAAAATGTCAACATAAGTATGTTTCTGACCAGTAACTGGCTCTGCCACATGGAGCAGGATCAAAACTGCCCTGCACTACGAGCCATTACCACATTTGTCGAAATGAGCTACATGTAGATATGTCACGGACATGAAGCACATTTGAAAACATTTACGAACTAAACTTCTGAGAAAAGAAAGGTTCATACCTCTGGTGTCCACTTTTCTGGTATGTTTTCTAAACTGTCCGGGTTGTCGATTGAAAAGCACATAAGTATAACGTCTGTGTCTGGATAGGAGAGTGGTCGGAGTCTGTCGTAGTCCTCTTGGCCAGCAGTATCCCACAGTGCCAGCTCAACCTGTAATGAGAAACAGGAAGGGAACATCGTTACATGATTCCCTGCAAAACTGTAAAATACAAATATGGCTTAACCATCTAGGTAATCTAAGGCACTACACTACTGCACTGGTCATCATTACATCAATGATTTAATAAGTACGGAAATGGAGGGTTTGCATTTTTTTTGGTAATAAATTATTCTGCAACTGCCAGAACTCAGTGCTCAGGGGCTATATTCACATTCAGTAACATGCATTTTTAGCAACTACATGTACATGTAGGCTAGAGAGGGTTTTTTTACTATGGCCTGTAATAACCAAAGTCTTCATCTCTCTTTCCGGTTTCTCTAATCTTCATGTGTAAAATCCACTTCTCATAGAAATTGTCGTAAATACTGTTGAAACATCCTCGTTAGATATACATGGCTCAAATCAAATCTCTTGATAAACACATGCCAGATTATCACATCCAAAGATGCTCTATTGAAGGAAAATTTTTAAATTAATCCATTGATTTATAATATTCAGGTTACAGCCTTCGTCACTTTATTTGGTCGCTTACCTGTTTTCCGTCTACTTCTATATCAGCAACATAGTTCTCAAACACGGTGGGGACGTAGACTTCTGGGAACTGATCTTTGCTGAAAACTATGAGCAGACAGGTCTTCCCGCAAGCACCATCTCCAACGATCACCAGCTTTTTCCTAATTGCAGCCATCGTCTCGTTTTAATTACTGTGAGAGAACAGAAGAAGATAAATAGATCATATCATACAACAAGTTGCTGTGGAGAATCAGGGTCAGAAGAAACACAATTGCACAAAACCATTCAAAACTTAAGTATATAAAGAGAATTGGTCTACTTGTACTTGTTCTACACACTTGTATTGCAGAGCCTGGCTGTAAACCAAAAAGATATATTCTTACCTGGCATACAATTACAGCCTGGCAACTTCCTAACCCAAAACATTTATTCCCACATTATTCCTACTAAGCATTTTTTAGCAGGAGCTAAGTTTTAGAATTCATCTAAAAAAGTCTTTTGCATGATCAAATGTTAATACATTTCTGACACCGTTATTATATGCAATGATTCATACACTTGGTTTTGTTTCACCGGCATTTTGATAATGGGATTTCCATTGTACAAGTGCTCACACAAGCCGCAGACAGGTAATAGCAGATTCCATGGGCCCTACTATATGCAAGGCACATTTAAACTCTCCAAACAGTAGCAATGCGATTTGCCTAACTTTGCCCAGGATGAACGTTGTTGTATGACCAAATCATCCTTGTCATGGACAGCAATGTCAATTATATGTTCGCCTTGTCACTTGTCCTTTAGCGGTGGCCCAAGTGCCACAAACTGACAATTTGTGTACAACAGATAGTGGAGCGTGGTCGCTAGCGGTCGTGTACATTTTTGCTTATTACATGACGTCATCCAGCCTCTGCCGAGAGCCAATTTATGAATGAAAATATAGTAAGCATGCACAGTGCAAGCCTCCTATTTCCCCACATAGTATTCCACCAAAAAAAGTGTCAAATTACCAAAATCGACCTAGAATTTCACTTTCCTATATTAAATATGAATTATGAAAAGTATTCTCAGAGGATCTATTTTCTCACCAATACCGCACAGGTAAGCAAATTTTGATTGCTTCTTGCTTTTCCGTCAAAATCTTACGAATTAGCGTCACCCCCGCATCGTGTTTGTTGAAATTTGTAGAGTCTATCGCAACATGAACAAAGTCAATTAGCTTCCGTCTTTCGGAGCGTCGCGTGAATATGCATGAAATTGCTGAATTTTCGATCGATACCAGAGCGATCAGATCACGAACCAAGACCATTTCCTGCATACACAACGTGACCGGATATCGTTATCGCTCTCGATACTTCCACACGCAGTCTGAAGGAATTATTTTGGCAACCACGTGGTCATGACGTGATCTGCGCGATAGCCCAATCAACGGTCTCCGAATCGCTGTGCGGAGACGATCTATCCGTTGTACACAGTCTATGGACAATTGTTTGTTGTGTGCCGATGGCCACTTGAAATTTTATTTGGCCACCAACGTCTTTAGGATCTACAATGCACAAGTCATGGTAAGAAGAAATCAGATGTGAATTTTTGGCCACTTGAATAAAGAGCAAGGGAAGCACAAAGTCAAATCTAGCAAAAAGTTTTCGGACATCTCACGAAAATGTAGCAATGTTTGTCACTGTACGCTGCAGTAATGCTCTTGCAGCTCTATGTCAGCATGTGCAAACAATCCATTATAATTTGGGTAAATATCAATGCGTTGCTCGCGGATTTCATTGCCCGGGAACATACACTACATCTGACATGTGAACAGACGTGTGTCTAACATGAGACGGTATCTCGTCCGAGATGCACATTCTGAAAAGCCATTGAAACATGTTAATTACGAAGATGGTCAGACAGAGATGGTTTGTCGACATTCAAGTTGCAGTATGCATTCAAAATGATTGAAATTATGTGACAATCAGGCCACAGGATCCCAGTTAAATTAATGATTGATGTAATTATAAGTAATTTTCAACAACTCATCCGACCATAGGCATAGTCAATTCATCCAGTCTAATTCCTAGTATTGACATGATTGGATCATTCCATCATCTGTGGCAAATCATCTGGATGAAAGTACCATGCAGATCATGGATGATCCTTGGGCTCCATGGCAAGATAATTTATGTCCAATATAGCAGTTATATTAATCAATAACCATAAATGACAATGTCAGTCCTTGTTGTTGAGGCAATAACTCAGTGACCAACTCAACTGAAATGTCTAAATGAATGAATGGAACTCTCTTCTTCCTCAATTCCTTACATCAGTCATGTCAGTAAAATCCTATATTTTCTTGCATTAATTCATCACTACCTAGAAATCATGAAGATGAAAGTTGAAGCCTTGCCCCGTCAAAGTAAAATAAAAATCTGAACTTCCCTTTAGGCTTTACCCATATCTAACTGCATGCCATTTAGGCAACGTTTTATACAACGACCAACGTTTCGCTTCTTCCTCATTGCGAGCCCGGTTCTTTAGCGTTAGACACCCATTTGTATGGCATGTCGTTAGAAATGATTGTCCACATTCACGTTCAAACAATTCATGTTATAGAGCATAAATAACGAAAAGCATCAATCTGTAATACTTACCAATATTTATTGAGATAGCAGGCTTAGTCTCTATACCACCACGGAGAGGCAAGATTTTGATTTTGTCGTCTTTTCCCTCTATTATATACCGCTATATTTCTTTAGTTCATCACATCCGTAGATGTATACAATGACACACGCTGATAAAAATACATGTAAAAGAGCCACACCTCGCAATTGCTACTATAGGGGGTAGGCGTATTGAAGCAATAGTCGTACCCCATCATGACGTTTTCGTCATTAAAATAACGGCTGCTACGCATACTCCGCATTAGTGCGGAAAATTCAAACTGCATATTAAAATGCACCTGTTAAGGATCTATGTTAGGTAGTTTACCAAGGTTTTGCTAGCTACAGGTGTTGAATTATTATGTACAAATGAGAAATTTACTTGAAGAGTGTGTACCCCTCTCGCTGTTAACAACAATCAGCGAATAATACCCCTGTATAACGTTATTTTCCAACAAATTTGGGACCCCTTTTCGACAACACTTTCTACAAGCACAGTGCAAAAATAATTCATCTTGCAGTCAAGTTTTTCTCCGTCACATTCTCCACCTCATTACGAACTGACAACGTGGAAAAGAGGAAAGATTATTGACATCTAAGGGTTGACAACTCGGTCATGAAACTGTGATATCCTATTCTTTTGCTGCTTTGAAATCTCTATTCCATTTCCAATTCTCCACAGACATTTTGTTTCAAGTTTTTGCCCAATTTGTTTTGGTGGTTACATGCAGGAGGCCCACTATATTGCATCTGTATACATTGAAAGAAAGCATATCCTTTTACGAAAATTTAAATAAGTATTTAGTTTTGGAACCATAACTTTGAAGCATAATTGCAAAAGCATGCATGTAAGCCTTCAAGCAAGAGGCCTACAAAAATGGGCATACACAAACTTAGTCGTCATTTTGTTGCCCTTTGTTCCCCTTATTATTTTTTTTATTTACATCAGTTTTGGCTTTGAATGGACAATCGGAGTATACCTATGCTCTCACAGCTTGTGAAATATTCGATACCATTTTATAGGCGTCTAACCAGAACCTTCAAGTAAAAAAAAAAAATCATAAAAAAAAAACAGAGGTCTATTATGATGGGATCAAACGACCATTTTCAAAATCATTAAGGTACAACTTACTGAACTTAGAGGACCTAACATAAATTAAAATCATTCGGCATTATTATTATCTCTAGGCCTATACACGCATGAAGAAAGTTGCGAAATGTGAAACTAAGACAGGAGCTTCTGGGTATTTGAGTTCCTTTTCTTTTCTTTTTAATTTCCTTTCATCTTCTACAAAGTGAATTGAAAGTTTGATATTTCATGTTATGAAGAAGACAAGTGTGAACCAAAATGATAACTCAGCGGTAAGCATGATAGGCCTTTAAGTCGAAGTATATAAAATCAGGAAGAAAATAAGTAGCATAAGACGCAAGTTTATTTTGTTTTAATAGAACAGACAACGATTCAAAGAAAAAGAGGGGACTTTCGTCCTACGACACATTGATTATTAGGTCCGATATGAAGTTCTCAGTGCTATAAAAATGAAATGAGATTAGGGGCAGCTACCGTTTCCTGGTCTCGTTCAAAACAACCTTCTTAGGGGTTCATATCATCCATGCCATTCGCCCCCCCCCCCCCTGAAAATCAATTAATGTTCTTTCAATAGTAGTTGTGCTAAGTCCTAACAATATTAAATGTTATAGGCCTATTTTGCCAATCCATTTTTTTCCCATGCAGGCACATCCGGAGCATGCCGAGGTAAGCAATCTGTTGCCATACTCTCTTCCGAGGTAGGAGACTGGCCCTGAAGTGCACAACTGCCCCCTTGCAAGCGTTAAATAACGTTGCCCCCCAGGATAAGAACCAAGAACATTATGTGCCCCTCTTAACATTATGATTTATGTGTCCTCACTCCATGCACATGAGACTGTACGTAAGGTATTTTGCAAATTGCTTTAGCGACCACCTCATCAGAAAGACCACATCATAAAAATAATGTTGAAAAAAAAGTATTATACTGTACTGTGAAGACAAAAATGCCTAAAAAAAGCAATTGTTAGCAATCTTCTTGCCAATGGTCTTAAATTCAGTGTCAATTTTAGAAGCTTGCTAAAAGTTATTTGCCCTCAAATGATGTTAGGGTAACCTGTACACCTGTATTTCTTGTAAAGACCAGTTGCCTTACTTGAGTGGTCTTTGTAAACAGGTTATTGTAATATACTTCTCAAATTCAACCAAGTCAGTATGGATATTCCTAACATAGTATGATACCACGAGAGGACACATCTTTCATTGATGTCGATGTCTGTTTTATAAGGGAAAAAATAGATCAATATTTTGATACGATATGCCTGTATGCCCTATAACAGTAGATAAAACATCAATCCAAATAATAAATTGCGAGCACATTCATCATGATTCAATGTATAAGCTTTTGTATAAAAAAAAATGGTTTGGGCATTGTGTGCTGTTATGACTTTGTGTGTTCATTCTGCTGTATTTGAAAGTATAGATTATTTTATCAAAGTCAAAGTGTAGGCCTACAAAGATCAAAGGAATATATTCATTATGTATGTCTTCTGTATTTACAAATAAGAATGAAGGGCAGGCCTATTCAGGTTTTTTAAGGCACCCTGCATTGTTTTTTAATAATTACATCATAACAAAATCATTACAAAGCAGTAAGCATATTAATAGGTCAAAGATACGTCATCTTAACAACGTGAAAATGGAATACATAATTATGATTAAAACAAGGAAGAAATACAAAATGTAAAATAATGTAAAATGTAAAATGTATAACAACCATCACCCCCCTCCCCCATCCACCCGCCAATATCATAGTTTTCAAAATATTTTCATTATATTATTACATTTATCTATGCATGTCTTCTGTATCTACAACTTTATTTTGTACTTGTGATGCATCATAATGTATTTTTTAAAGGCACGTTTAACTGACGATAGAATATGTCTATACCCATGCTATTTCACTATTTCAGGCAACCATCGAAACCCGCTGCACAAGCATGACAGCGAGAGAGAAGGCAGAGCCAGTGCGCGGACATGTCGCAATCGCATGTCCCAAACCGCACAATGAACGCACTTTTCCCGGTTCTCGAGTTTATATAGGCCGACGACGTATGGGCGGAGTCCTTATGCGTGCCTCGCGAGTTGAGTCATCAGTCAGCTCCTGTTTCAGAGGCTTCGGGGGTCCGTGTTATGTTGTGTGTTATTTTCTTATTTGTTTGTGTTTTGTTTGTTTGTTGGTTAGATTCTTGTTCTTTTCCTGGGTGTTAATTCACGTCAGGAGGCCAACTGGGCATACACACAGAAACGGGTAGTGTTGTACAGGGGTGTATGTCCTACCAGGCCTACTTGAATGAGTTTAGCTGCTATGATAGGCCTATGTACCGTTGGGGAATGTTGCACACACGCATACACACACGCGCCCCCCCCCCCTTCCTTCTCCTAAATTGCAATAGATAAAGTTAAAACACACTTTTGGCTAAATACATAGCATATATTATACAAAAAGCCGTCTTTCCAGGGCTCTTAATATGAAAACAAGTCCATCAAAAAATATATACAGTATATTATATTTTAATGAAATGCATATTATCTATTGCATGCAGATTCAGCTAAGTTGTTCTCATATAAACAGGACATCAGTGGACACTTGGACATTTAAAGGACAGTATCATTACCGTCTAAGCCTATAGGCTACGAAATTGACCGGTATATTCCAGGATGAGTGTCCTGTTTTACCAGACTTAAAAAAAAAAATGATAATGATAATAATAATACAAAAACAGGGATGTGGTACTGAGATCCCTGTTAAGGGAGGTGGCACTGAAATCCCTGCTAAAACCATAACATAGGCCTATGTCAGATCTATTTTAAATGGGATACATTTTCCAATTGGCTCAAACTTTGCTCTTTACTATGCACATATGATAGTTGTTCGCCAATGATCATATCCATGCTACGACAGTCTTACTGAAACTTTCATTATTCGTAATTCATTTCAGAATTCTGCGCTTCACCAACCCTTTCATGGAAAGCCGTTTTCATCTAAAAAGTGTCTTTCCCGGTGTTTAACTCTTCAATATTCACACTCAGAAACTACAACAAATTATATCGGTCTTAGGTAATTGTAGATCAAAATGCCTAATTACATAATTGGTAATGAGTTTTTCTTTTCCATAGAACATGTGAATCAATATTTTAGAAATACATGTACTTTGGTTATAGTATTTCAAAGCTTTGATTACTCAATGTCTGGAAAGTATCATCCGAACTTTGTTCGATTCTGCATGATCTGTGCGTAGTATTGTCAGCCACATTCTGTTTTGTTAAAATAGTAATTTATTTGTAGCTATAAATAACACCCATGCTGACCTCTCGCTCCGGTAACTTCGTTTTCGCCCCTTTCATTATTATTCAATGGAGCGCGCCCCTTATTTGGGCATGATGGGCGTGTCTCTTTTACTCATGCTAGTGGTAGCGTTGCATTGAGTGTTGCAACGTGCAAGCAGGCTGGGATTGGCAGTTTGTCAAGCTGCAGGCAGTTTGGCATGGGCATGCATTGCCTGTTTGTTTGTATTTATGTATGTATCAGTCCAATCCTATGCAAATCAGAAGTTTGCATCATTTCATAGCATAAACAGCATGATGAGTATGATAACTATAAGCAACAAAGAATATTCCATATAGGCCTACTACATCGTCACACGCATCGATAATAAATGTATTTGTAAAAGTAATGTTATGTTAGCAGGGAGATGAACTTTTTGGAAAATTAGGAACAATCTTGCTTTTTAAAACGTTTCATGAGGTCGAATATAGGCCTGAAATAGGCTATCGCAACTTGAACGTTTTGATGTATTTTACTAGACGTATAATACGCGAAAGGAATATTCGATTAGAAAGAGTTGACCATAAAATAAGCACTATGTAGGCCCAACCATTTCGGCTATAAGATAAGAAACCAGTCGTTTAAAGGTCCCCTGACATCAAAGTATATGTCGACTTCTGCTGATGTACAATAGTATGTACAAAATCACTAACTGTTCAATATAAATGTATGTCATATATATTACAATGATTTTTCTGCATTTTTCTCAGCACTGCTAAGCCCCGCCTCCTAAAAAAAAAACCCCAGCTCAAGATTCCCATCGTGACATAATCAAAGGTAGAAATGAGATGAACAATAGGCAAAGATATTCCCATAGCTATTCATTGCCATGACTACTTGCAATTGCTAATAATAGCATCACTTGTTTGATATGCAATGCAAACTCATTGCTTCTCCTTGGCATAGCCTGGCAAATTTGTGACATAGTAAACGATTATTCCCATATGAAAGGTTGTTAGATGGTATTGTGTGAAGACAAGTTATGCTCTTGTGAGCAGGTGGAGGTAGCCATTGCAATAGCTAGTTATGTGCATAAATTATGTATATTGTACTGCTCATTTCTACGTTGATGATGTCACGATGTGAATCTTGAGCCGAAGGATTTTTTGGAGGCGGGGCTTATTTTAAAATATTTGATATACATCGATTTGGAACAGTTAGTGATTTTGTAATATACATACGATTATACACCAGCAGAAATCGACATAAATTTTGATGTCAGGGTACCTTTAAAGTTGCCCGCCCGTGCGATCAAGCGAGATAAAACAAAGATGCAAATGACAGAATATTTTCAAGCAAAATGTTACTGTATAGAGTAATTTCTAATGCTCGCAACATTTAACTTAGGCCTTTCATTATTGTTTACTGTAAACAAATTAATACTCATGAAGAATAGGCCTATATAATACCTATAAGTGGTGTCGTCATATACACCTGACATGACTTCATTGTTACCCCGGCTTCTGATTCTACAATATCACCCATCAGCGATGAGATTTTCACTGGTCCGACAGTGTCTAGCGAGCTAGTGAAGGCACTCACAATGAGAGTTCCTATACGATCACTGTTGTTCGCTCTACCCTCAAAATTTAGAAGCAGTTGTCTTGGCAACATGCTCATATGATCATGCTCATATCTTCTTCGTGCAAAATGGTCTTTCTTATCTGCTCAGGGCTCAGTTCTTTTTAAATCCGTAATAAGCTTCCGGGGTCATTACTGGCGAGAACCGCCCACCCCCCCCCCCCCTTCCCCTGCCGCCCCGCTGCCCTCTCCCCCGCCAAAAAATAAGAAAAAAGTTACATGATGTGAATAACTTTTGTCTAATAATACATTAAGATAAACAGTTTTTAACAATACTGAAATAACAAATTCAATCAAGTTTTAATTGAATTCATAAACAAAAACAGAATTTAACACAAAGATCAACAAACAGAGAATAAATCAAACAAAAGATTATGATGATTAGAAGGCTGAGGTGTAGTCAGGGTTAAATGGTCAGGGAGAAAATGTATCTGTTCAGTATCTGGACTACTCGGCAAGAGAAGTTTTGAAATTATTTTCATTATGAATTTGGAAGGAGCTTGAAAAAGTAAAATCATCCTGTTAACCCTT
Organism: Arbacia lixula; assembly: GCA_963669155.1. NCBI lineage: Eukaryota > Metazoa > Echinodermata > Echinoidea > Arbacioida > Arbaciidae > Arbacia > Arbacia lixula. The sequence goes on from OZ022576.1 coordinate 37,673,985, forward strand.
TGTGTGCCGTATAAAATATGAACTAAGTTTGAAAAAAGGCACATGACACTCACAGGGTTAATAAATCATAATAAACAATATCAGTTGTTACGAATTAATACAGCCACTTCCTTGTACAGGTATCCAATACTTGTTGATACCTGATCAGCATCAGGCATGGCAGCACGTATATGCAAGGGCGGAAATCGCTCCCCGAAGGTGGGGGAGACATGTTTTTTCCTCAAGACGCAACCGCTGAGCGGGGGGGGGGGGGGGGGGGGGGGTGGTTCAGAGCCGAAAATAGTGGGGGGAGGGACATTTTATATTGTGGAGGTACAGGACCGAAAATAGTAGGGGACACTTGTTATTGTGGGGTAAAGGAAAGAAAACAGTGGGTGACATTTGATATTGTGTCCCCCTCTTCGAATGGGGGGGGGGGGGGGGGGGGGCACGTTCCCTCCCCCTGCCCCCCCCCCCCCCCCCCGGGATTTCCGCCCATGCGTACATGTGCGTCAAGGAAGCGTGAGAAAGAAAAGGTCCGGGTCGAGGAAGGAAACGTATCATCATGAATGACGATGGACTACAGTATAACACACTGTTGTTGTTGTTGTTGTTGCTGTTGTTGTTCTTTTTGTTGTTCTTGTTGTTGTTGTTGCCGCTGCTGCTGGAGGTGGCTGGCTCTCATGATCGTTCTGATATGGATCTCACGCTTCTAAAGAAAGTACAACAAAGTGATTGGTCTCAAAACTACAATCACTTTGAGAGAGCTACTAAAATACTGTAATCGCTCTCTCAAAACAATGATTGATCTAAAAACAAGAATAAAATGTAAAGGGGAGGATCTCAAAGCTATAGGCTCCTGTATGTTTTTTGGAGGAAGGCAAATACAACATTGTAATCGCTCTTCCAAAATGATTGCATTATAACCAAGGACATGCGTATATTATTCTTATTCTTATTATTATATTATTATTATATCATGCATTTTATTATTTAACACAACAAAGAAGTTATTGGTATCTTAACATACACACACACAATAAAGCAGGAAACAAACACCATTCTAGACCTGATTTTATTTCCTCGATACAACTACAAACCACAAACATGTAACCGCTTTTCCAGATGATGATAATGTAAGCACACTGACCTATATGACGCTTTTAAAACGGAGAGCGATGAGAAGGAAGGTGTGCTGGTGATAAAACCTGATAATCAGAGAGAGATAGAGGGAGACAGACAGACAGAGAGGGGGAGATGAGACAGAGAGACATAGGCAGCGAGACAGATACAGAGAGAGACACAGACAGACAGATATATAGGCAGACAGAGACAGAGCGGAGAGACAGAGAGAGAGACAGAGAGAAAAAAGAAAGAAAGAGAGAGAGACAGAGAGAGAAAGAGAGAGACAGAGAGAGAGACAGAGAGAAAAAAGAAAGAAAGAGAGAGAGACAGAGAGAGAAAGAGAGAGAAAGAGAGAGAGAGAGAGAGAGAGAGAGAGGGGGGGGGGGGAGGGAGGGAGGGAGGGAGAAAAAAGAAAGAGACAGAGACAGAGACAGGAGACGGGCAGGCAGAGAGACAAAAAGAGAGTGGGGGAAATAGAGAGAGAGAGAGAGAGAGAGAGAGAGAGAGAGAGAGAGAGAGAGAGAGATACAAATACTAAAATACGGCCAATGAGAATAATTCGCTGCTGCTCAGATAGATTATAGCAGAAAGAGCATCTTATATGAGAAAATAATAATTCATTATTGTTCATTGATGACAACCTGTTAAACAGATATTTATCATTGTCATTGTCATAAAGAGTCAAAGTGGGTCAAATATCCTGAAATAATACAACCACACAGTGTTGGCGAAAGTTAAACTACATTGTTAATATAATTCATTAGTATACTTTTACCTTGGAAACATTGACAGAACATGTGTATAATTGGCACTGTTGAGAAATGTATTCGTTTATCAGTGAAGTATATATTGTGGTAATGCTTATATAGAACGGAAAGCTGGAAGTTTATTCGAGAGATTGAAGAGTTGTGAAACAAACTTTAATACAGACAGTGAAATTTGTGATCGTGTGTGTGTTTGTGTGTGTGTGTGTGGGGGGGGGGGGGCACATTACAACAACCCGTTCCAAGGTAAAATTTAAAAAAAAATAGATAAATAAAATGTTTAAAAAATGTAATGGTGACGTACATAAATGAAAAATGACACTTCTCACCGCTTGATTGGAAATATTGCAGATAACTTTAAACTTGATACAATATAGTATACTTTTATCTTGGAAACGTTGACAGAACATGTGTATAATAACTTAAAAGAGTTGTTTTAAATTATTCCGCTTGATTGGAAATATTGCAGATAACTTTAAACTTGACACAATACCATTGTAACACCAGCTTGTAAAAGAGAAGGAACCTCTGGAACTTTATATCTTGTATGCACAAATATATTGCTCGTTTAAAAAGTTGTTTTAAATTATTCGTTGCTTTTAGAGCAAACATACCAAAGCCAGAGCTCCATTGTTTCAAAATTGATCGCAACCAATTACTGTACAAACGACTCACTTGACCTCGCTAGATTTTCTTATTATCAGAATGCAAAGTGAAAATATTTGCGAGGTAAAACAGCATATCATGTATGCTACTGGAACACAGGCTAATATAATTTCGGCAGGTGCAGGAAACCAAAACTATCAAAGCCAAATCTAAAACCAACTGAACAACCCGACAGGAAAAAACCGCGATCATTATTGACGGAGCACATTGAAACTGAAATGTCGCCATCATCAGTCACCTGCAGTGTTATGACGTCAATTAGATTGGGGACTTTCCCCCGTACAACGCTGAGGGATCGCGAGATTGCTCGCTTTGAACAGAGAAGCTCTCGCTTTGACAGCTCCACTACTGTATATGGCGCTGGATCAACAGGTGCGGAATGTGTACTTTTTGTGCACGTTTGATCGTCACTCATCCGATATAGTCGTTGCCGTGCAGAGACAATCATCAGTCACGGTAAAAACTACACGAATGTAGTTTACACGTTTGGCAGATTTGAGTGTGGATGGGTAGGCCTACCGGTTTAACCTGATGAAGCGACGGCACGATATCAGGAGTAGAATCTTCGGTATGTAGGCTTCTAAGTTGTAGCCTAACATGTAGTTCTAACTAAGTCACTGTAAGTATTGTCGGCGAACTAAATAATGGTGCAAGAACAAACACGCTTCCAGTAACATCTCACCACCATGTCATCAGAATTTCCATCGGTAGCTATGAACTTGGTTACGCCGAGACTACAACGGGGCTTGTCAGTACGAACCTACCTCGTCGCGGCATTTTTATTATGGCTACATCTAGTACTAGTCGCGGAGTTTGCAGCTGCACAGGACGCGGCGTGTTCTGTTGAGAAGCTGGCACAAACATCAAATTGCAGTTTTCAGTATAATGAGAATCAGGTATGTATGCTCAGTATTATGTTACATGCTCAAATTGAGAAGAACGCATGTAAGTTGTATAGTAGACAAAGGCCATTCATTGACTTTTTTTAGTTCAGTTTTAAATTAACATTGCATACAGGACATTCTGCTAATGCTGGCAAATGATTGAATTTGAATTTATCTAAGTTTATGATACTGACATGTTTTGAATGTTTCATTGCTTACATTAATCTGACATAATTATGTAGAGTTGTGTGTTAAATGGAGTTCTGGATGCTCTTAGCTATTTAACGACTAGTCAATATATATTCCGCCATGTTCCATGCTTAAAGGGATGGTTCACCCTGAAGATAAGTTCGTTTCAATAAAAGATGAAAGAAACATATTAGTGGAGGTTTGATGAAAATCCGTCAAAGGAAAAGAAAGTTATGATCTTTTAAAATTTAAAAAAAAAAAAAATTCACGTGCGAGGTGCTCTCCCATAATGTATGTTGTGTGCAGGACTGGACTGTCACTGTCACTACAAACTGGCATTTATACCTCAAATGCCAGTTTGTGACAGTGACAAATTGTGAGGAGGGAGAAAAGAGGAAAATGAAAGGGTAAAAATAAACTCTTATCTAAAAGTTTTAAAAGTTTTGATTTTAAAGTTTTAAAAGTTAAAAGTTTCTTTCATGTAAATCATGTAAAATGCAATATCTGTTTGTATGAACCATTAATCAAATTGTAATACAGACTGCTTTTGAATTTGATTATAAAATCATTTTCATAAAAAGGTAAAAAAGATATACAATTCATGTACGAACCTATTTCTCTTGAAGTATCTTTATTACGACAGATTTGTAATCAAATGCGAGTCAGGCTCTGACTCCATAATTAGTTATAAATCGTCTCTGACAGTTTTAAATGTTGTGACATGTGTGCTAAGTATTCATATATCCATGTATTCTTTTCAATGATAATGATGATGGTAATAAAACAATCGATCGATCAATCAATCAATCAATCAGTCAATCAATCAATCAATCAATCAATCAAGCAAGCAAATTAGCCATGTGCAAAGTCTTGGTTGATTTTAATTCTTTGCTGTAATCATGATGTGGACAAACTCAATGTACCATAGTGAGTCTGACGACAAAATCAATAGCCGACAGGTTGTCTCATTTACATGAATATACCCATTCCTTAGTTCGCCTCGAGCCCAGTTTTGAAGTATATCTCCACCAGCCTTGCACGATTCATGTCTTGATTAGGACAAGGATGCAGTGTGCATATGTACAGGCCATCAGTTGTTGCTACGTAGGGCAACCTGTCATTAGGAACTTTTGTTAAATAAGTTAATGGTATTAGCATGCTTTACGTGTTTCTCTTGGTTAGAATTTTTGGCTTTGTGAAATATGGTCCAGTAAGGATTTCAAAATTAACCATAGGACCGCAGTAACCAAAGGGGATTGGCTTAATTGCGCCCTGAAGTTCATTCACAGCCTGTCATCTATAGCATGTACGGCAGATTACGTGAGAATCATGCTGCCCAGTATCTAAGTGGAGAAAAGCCATCCCACATATAAACATGCGGGCTCAGTAAAAAGCAGGTTAAAAGTTGATTTATGTAAGTAAACCAGAAGCTAGAATCTCCAAATAAACAAAAACATTCAACTGATGTTGCTCATGATAATTCAAAGTTCACTACGTGCAATAATTGTAACAAGTTTTCAATTCAAGCCCAGAGTGAACATTTTAGGGAAAAAATAAAAAGGGAGGAAATACATGTACATAAAAACTTGTGTGCTTTATAATTGCTTCACTTCTATTCCTTCAGATCTAGTGTTGACAAGCTAGTACAAATTACAGCTAATGTCTTGACAATAATACTAGTATACATGTAACTAGATTTGCTACATAAGTATGGGAATATGGATCAGTACTTGGTGGAACGGTCTAGTACAAAACAAAGCAGATACTGTACAAGAAAAGCCAGACACAATTTCCAAATGTCTACTATTGAATGATTTTTGGAACCTGACCTCTGGTCATATGAATATAGGGGTTTGTACAGTATTTAACCTGAGGCAGTTCTGTCTTTATTTGTAACATATCATTAAATCTGCTGTGAACCTAACCAAACAGTGTTTTTTTCTTTCACATCTGACCCACATTTTATTTAGTCCTATTTATTACCATATTCATCAATGGTCTTGTGGCCACTGCTTCTCTGGTATCTCATTATGCACCTTACAAAACGTAAGTGTAATTCTCACGGTTACCTTGTTTTTTTGTTACAAGTTTTGGCAAAATAGGCAGAGAGATATTTCAGAAAATTCAGAATATGTATGAGGTTTTGACGTTTTGTGAGGTTTGATCATGAATGAACAGCATTGATATTTCCAGTATGACACAGGAAGAATTGAGTCAGTGAAAAAAATTATGCTTGTTTATAACATAATTAACATGCAAACATATTTTAACAAGTCCTCTGAAAATAGTAGATCCATTTTAAGTAAGTACATAGTTTATACAAAATGATCATAAAACCTAATGAGAAAGTGTGTAGAAAAAAATAATTATGTATTCATCAGCTTACTACATGGCAAATCAAAAACAGTTTTGAAGTCCACATATGCCCTACAATTTCATAAATTAATGTTCTGGAAACCTTTAAAGTTATTGTTGTTTTTCAGTCTCTATAAATATTTAGTATGTTGTTCTCAGAGAATGCTTAGAGCGATTCAAATTTTAGGATTAGATATTTTTGCCTTTTCTCATAAGGAATTGCCTAGTACTGTTACAGTACATTTGAACATTCACTATCTATAACATATCTTCTTGCATCCGAGCTGATTATTCAGTAGTGTCCTGTAGTACAGTATGTGGCGCTATGTCAGACATGAATCTCTTTGCAAACACTGCACATTGATTTTAAGCATCGCAGCTGGTTTGCACCTATAATTTGTTACCCTTAGTTACAGCATGGACCCTACTGGTTAAAGCATATAGCCTTACTCTCACTGGTTCTGCCCTTTGCTCTCCTAACTGTCATTCTGAAATCTCTCCTAACCTCTCTCGTAACTCCCTTCCTAAGTTTTCTCCAAGCTTAATGCACAGTTATGCAGATTAGATAGTTATGAGGATTGGTATTCCAGAATGCACACATGAGAGGATTTAAAATATTTATGAAAGGATGAGCCAATCAATCAAATCAAGCATGTACTGCAGACTTTATTCACAAAAACAGACAGCCCCTGTAATGCAATACAGAAAAATGAGAATAACATTATTTTGATAATGCACTTTCAACATTTCCACATCATCAACTCTTGCAACATTTGTTTATGACATAAATACACAGTGAGCTTCTTAGATTGGCAATGGAAAGGAAAGCCTAGCATCTCATGGTCGCCAACGTCACGAGATTTGAGAGAAAGAAATACACATATTTGTGAATAAGTAATCAGGTCATGAAATGAAACATAAAACTAATGGTTCATCTCTTGAATGTACATTACAATGACTTGATGTGTTTTTTTTAACATGTAAACGTTGACTCAACAAGATAAGTAAATATATTCCAAGTTAGCCAGCACAGCAACGATGGCACGTACCATCAGTTCTCAAAAATGTAACATATAAATAAATAAAATATATTATTTAAACAATGTATATATACTATTACGATCATCTGTTTCATGTTTGTTATTGTTTTTTTACAATTCACTCAATCATCGGACAGCAATTCTCCTTATTTTGATACATATTTTAATATACATTGTGATATCATTAAAGAGTTTGAAACTTACTTGCAGGGGAAGTAACATATGATAAAATCAGGCAACGAAAACGGGTAAAGACAACTGAGCAAAATGAGCAAAATGTTTTACATAATGTTTATATAATAGAGTAATTATGTTTTAAGCGTAAACTACAACATAAACACAAAACATCAACCAAACGTGTAACATATCAATGGGTGTATAATGCCTTACTAAATTTAGGAGAGCCACTCCTGTCCTAGCCATTCATAACCCAAGCAAAAATACAAGCAACATTCATTTGCATAGTTGTGCGTACATAATTAATATGTGCGCACATAGTCCACAGAATCCGGATAAAACCTAGCACCAAGTCCTGATGAGATGTGATTGTGATTGGCTCTTCATAAATGAAACACTACTCTCCATGAATGTACACTGGCCATGGTCAAATCTCCCAAATTTGCATTAAGAGTGTGCTAGGAGGACATTCGGGAATACCCATTTTGGGCTCTCCTAGGCACCTCCTACCTTTGGGACGTAGGAAAAATCTTAGGAGGAATTTTGGAATACCACCCTTGACTATTGGACATGAGACTGCGTATTTTAAAAAGACATAATGGGGATAGCAGTTTTGTTACCAGAGTTCTGAAAACGTGCCACTGATGTTTTTTTTTTACACAATAAAATAAATACACACCCTTGCCGTACAGCATGTTATGTGTCTGGTACTCAAAAGGTTAAATTACTCTCAGGGTAAAGGGTGAACTCTTGACAAGGTTGCTATCGTCTAGAAGAGGAAGGTACCGTGGAGAAAATGAACACTGGGAAGTGTGCTCAGAAACTTGTTCATTGCAATAAAAACCTAAACAAACTACTCCATGCATGTTTGCATGTGCTAAATAACCTCCCTCAAGATACTTTTTCATGAACAGGGTGATGAAGGGCGTTCTTGCTGGACTAGTTTCACATTTCATCTTATTTTCTTCAAGCATGAAGTTTCCTTAAATATGACTGTTACTTCTCACTGTTGTGATATCCTTGTCACTGCAAAAAACACCATCTGAATTATTTTGCTGAGTTTGTGTTCACATGTTAGTTTTTACATTTTCTGTAACTTAAGTGGTCAGAGCATTCATCTGTATTGTTTGACCTTCAATGAAATGCTTTATTTACTTTGTGAAGAGGAACTGAAACTTAAAAAAAATGTTGTAATTGACACAAGATTTATTTCAATAGTAATGCAGAGTTCAGCACTGGCTCAGTTTGCAAACTTTCCCAACTTCATTTGTATGACTTTTGCAAATAAGACACCCAGTCTTTAAACACAGAGTAATAATGTTAAACAACTGACATGTAGGGGGATTTTTTTCTACAATGATTTGCTATTGAGTCTAATACCTCTTTTATAGTGAGAGTTACCCCGCATCAAGTCCGGACCAGATGCGGGGTAACTCTCACTATAAAAGGTCCAAAAATATTTAGCCCGAGCTAAAGTTAGTCCGGGCTGGGAAGTGGGTCAGGTCCGCATCACACACGAGCTAACGTCACCATAAAATGTTTCTCGATTTAGTGCGGACTAAATCAGTGACCCATGAACTGGAAATGCTGTATATGTATGCCGCTTCCGTTTCCGGGTTACCCACTGGCATACATATATGCCTTGCGCACTTTGTACATGTGTATATTGTTTGAGCCGAGAATTAAAAGTTGCATTTTCCGCACGTGAAATAAATGACTGACAGAATCGCTGAGACGAGAGCATGGCAAACAGAGATGAGAAAAGCTTGAGAGGGAAGAACTGGGAGAACGATGAGGAGCTGTACATGCTCCAACTTCGCGCTAACCCAGACATTGCCAAACAGTTCAGAGGGAACTGTAATTAATGATCACAAACCGTTACAGCTAATGGGGGCAATAGGTTACCATGGCAACTAGTCTGGTCTCGCTCTCGTGGGTGGTCAACGAGGCAGTATAAAATGACTTTCCCCATGCTAAAGTTACCCCCTTCTGAAGTAGGGTAAAATCAGCGCATACTATTAAAGCGGTATGAGAGATTCCTTTTTGAAACCAAGGGTGCAAAGAACAAAAATAATGAAAGCATCACGAGTTACAGGCCCATGAAATTATGACTCTTTAAATTTGTTGACATGTTACTTGATCCACAGACTGACTGATATTGTTATTTCAGAGTAGATTTATGACATGCTGGAGGAAGTAAGAATCAATCATTATCATCTGCTGTTAATGTAGCTTGTAAATGTACTGTAGCTGAACATTCATGTATTCACAATCACGTGTTGTTGAACAAGCTCACTCCAATATCAATCATTTTATTTTCCTTTTCTTTCCTTCTTTAAAAATAATTTTATTTTGATGTTCTTCCCTTCTTTTTGTTTATGCCTCCATCATGAATGGTCAAGATTACCATTGCCATGTTTTCACTCTTGCAGTCATTGTCAGGATCAATTTTTTTGTGCTTTAGTTTTGAATCACACCTTGATTAAAAACTGTGTTTTAGCCGCCCCAAAATCTGAACGCCATAAGAAATTGTAAGCATTTTTTGAAACATGGTTTTGAAATGCACAAATAAAGATAAAACAGTGTTTCTGACATCTTATAAACACAAGGTCCCATATTTGAAAACACTGTTTATATGATGTCACAATGCATTGTGCATAATATGCATGCCCCATTTTTGATGTCACAAAGCATTGCACAGAATATGTGGATCCTGGGCATACAAAATCTTATGAACACAGCCTTATATGATTTGAAGACAGGTAGACAGTGTGTTGTCCTCAAAGTTTAAACTAGCGCATTAGTTTCACCTCTTACATACATTTATACTCTTTTTTTATCCTGAATTGCGTTCTTGTTTAGATAAGTCTTTTCTGCGAAGTGATGGTATGTGCAGCAATGTACATTCCTGTGATCTTTTGTGCCTTATCTCCACTATATTTGTGCTTTGCAACAGTGCAAATCGATTAGAACGAAGATCTCTGTAGGTGTTACTTAAGAACTATGAGGAAAAATCCCTTGTCGTCATTGCATGGTGCATGTCACCTTTGATCCCATTATTCCAACATGTACTTGCCTATTCTTCACTGTTTGAATAGCAATACGTTTCTGACGTCTGATCGTTAAGTTATGTTTTTCTCAACATGTACATGTACAAGAATTTTCTGAAAATAAACCAATTTGATGTTACTGTAGTACTGCAATTGGTAAATAGATTTGGGGAAAAATGATCACAAAGAGCATGCAATTATTGCAATAGATAGTGATTTTTGTTTAAATGGAATGTGGATGCATTTATCTTGAATATCATTCTCATATTCATGGGTAAAAAGCTAGCTAAAAAATACTTTTATGAAGATTTCCAGACAAAGCTCCAACTTGATCTCCTTCCACCGCCAGCAAGATCTTCTTAGGTGCTTTTTGAGACGGGTCCCTTGCGAAATGGGAGTTTATGGACAGTGATTTGCTGGTATAAGGACTGCGTACCTACAGAATACCCTGAAAGTTGTTGTTTTTCCATGTAATCGACATGTGTATTCAGTCATATGGATACTGGCTTAAAATGATATATGGTTTCATTCACTTTTTTAGCCACATGGATACTAGCATAAAATGATATGGCTTTATTTACTTGTTTGAGCCCCCTACTTCCCTGAATGGGTGTTTTACATGTTTACAATGAACAGGAAGACATGAATGGCCACACAACTACTGCAGTTCATAACTATTTCGTAGTATGTACATGTATGTACCAAAGATGCACATATTAAAAGTGTAGCTTCATACAACCTTGATTATACACACATTGGCATATTGACCACACAAATCTATAGACACAATGATTGTTGTGAGCAACAAGCTGCAGGCACTGTGAATGATAGTTGGACATCAATACTTATCTCCTTTCGCTTTTATTTGTGGCTCATGTTCCTGCTTTATGGATGAATAGTACTAGAGGTGAGCTTATAGGATAGGCAGCTACCTCTCTGTGCGCTCTAAGAAGAGTGGGGAAAACCCCTTACATAACCCGAGAGCATTATGAGGAGCGGCTCTGTGGAAACGCACAATGCAAACAATAGAGTAGCAAACTGCTTTGTCCTTAAAGTGTGGGATTGCACCTAATCTGTGGTGCTTCACCGTGCTTGTGGAGGGGGGATGGGGAGAGAGAGATTGGGTAGGGGGGGGGGGAGGGGCAAAGAGAGATGGGGGGGCACAAAGAGAAATTGAGGGAGGGAGAGAGAGAGAGAGAGAGAGAGAGAGAGAGAGAGAGAGAGAGAGAGAGAGAGAGAGAGAAAGAGAGAGAGAGAGAGAGAGAGAGAGAGACCAAATGGTTCATTCAGAGTTGAGGGTAGTGATTTGTTACACCATTTATGTTATTTTCAAATGTATTCAATCTCACCCTATTTGTAATGCAAGACAAGAACATGGGAAAATCAGGCTGAAAAAAACATAATTTTAAAGTGGAGTTGTCTGTATGCTGTCACTCTTATTAATTCACGTCAACTGAGGTACTGCATGTCATTGAATAATGTGGCTCGTTAATGTGAATTGCAATGGATGTGATTATTTTGACCAGCAGGTACATGTAGGATACATTTTCCAGTGTAAGTATGTGTATTTTTCCTACTTAAACCATGTTTATAAATACATGTATGTGTGCACAGTTGAACTGGTTTTGGTGACTGCATGCCAGCATGAAAAGAGCAAAGAAGAAATGAAATCATCTGGCTGTGAACATGTTCCAAGTTGTATCAAAATGGTCAATTGCCTCCACAAGGACCAAATACTTTCCATTCTCTTGTCTGGGTTAAATTGTCTCAATTCTGTGGTCTTTGGCTGTATCTGGTTTAAATTGTCTTGTCCATTCTATGATCTTTGACTGTACATATATCTGATTTAGATTGTCTCCATTGTATGGTCATTAACCGTTCAAATATATGGTTTAAATTGTCTGTATTTTATGGTATTTGACTGTATCTGATCTAATTTGTACAGCAACACAAATATGGCCAGCAAATGATCACACTACCATCATCCCTTCATATGAATAATGTTTGTTGCATTTTTGTTTATACACTGTAAGGGCTCATGATATAAACAAAGCTTTGCCCGAGTTAACCAATTATAATGTCATGTCATGATATGTCATGTACTCTGCATTATTTTGTTATTTTAATTTTTTTATGCTGTGATATGGTTTTAATAGATTTGATAAATGGAACAAAATATGTGCAGGTGCATATTTGCACTTCTATGAGGGTGCCAGCTGTATTTAGACACCTCTAGAGCAGAGAGTGAACATTAATACCTGTCAGTTTCTGTGATTTATGGTTGATGGTTGTCATGAGCTACGTGCCTCGTAAACATGATTTGTGTTCCTGGAAACCAGTGGCTAGCGATTGCTGTTGTTGATGTAATCTATATGAAGCTTCATGTAGATCTCTGGCAGTTTAAATGGATCAATTGCAATGTTAATGTGAAGTTTCATACTGGGTACTTGAACTCTGTATTAGAAAATGTATTGCTGAATTTAGTTCATGCATGCATACAAAGGGAACAATATTGGCATAGAGAAAAGATGAACAAGTAGAGTAAAGACACATGTGAGTTTCTTTTTGTAAATTTCGACATGTGTTACTTTAGGTTGAGATTTTGTGATTTGTTTGCAGTTTAAAGACTCATAACTTAAAACTCAGCATTTGTTGGTATCCGACCTGCAATGGCCTTCAAAAGGACAATAACTGACAACTACTTGTGCATGTGTACTGAATAAGTAAAAATATATTGATTGTCCTTTGAGGGAAACAGAAATAATATTTTCTCAATTACAGAGGAAGAAAAATCAGACCTGAGAAGGAAGGTTTAAAAATTGTAACCTTCATCCATGTGTGTCAGTTTGTTCATGATCCTACTTACAATATATGTGATATAAATGGAAGTGCTGCAGGTTTCATTGTCAGTGGACACAAAGTACTAAATGATCCTGTCAGCACTTCCTCTTATAAAAATAGCCCTGAGGTTCAGTTTTGTTTATTTACCACTATTAATATTTGTATCTTAACCTGTAACAAATTTGGAAATGATGAGAACATGTTTTTTTACTAGCTTACATGTAGGTCATGAAGGATATTTTGTCCCATATTTAAAAGTGGTTTATGATTATGAATCCTGTTTCCAACAAAACATTAAAACAAACTAGTGTTCAAACTAGTGTCTATCCGTTAGCTCAGGAGTCAGCAAAACATGATGTAGTAATGGCAATATAAATCATTTTTGTGTGGCAAGTTCTTATATTTATGGAACTATTTCACGATATCCTAGCTGTTTTATGGTGTCTTCTGTACTACATTAGAACTTTGTGTCTTTGATCTTAATAAAAAATGCTGAAAACAATTCCCATTTCTACAAATTATACCATTAATTAGTTTGACTTAATAGATAAAAGAAATTTGTTCAAGTCTCTGTTCAATCCATCAACATCATATCATATCACTGTTGATTAGATATAATGCCTGGCAGTAGTGTTGTGTTGAGCTGTACTAAAAATGATGGAAGGATTATGAACACAACAAGTTCAACCTACTATCATTGGGTGCATTGCAATTATGACTACTCCCATTAGGGTTTCGTTCATGATTCATAACACGTTTCTGCAGAATCAAGATTGCGTTCAGACGAAATTGAATATAAACGTGATTCAAATCACAAACCCAAAACGTGGAAAAAGGGGTGTTCGGAAACACGTTTCTGCAGAATCATGTTCGAAAAAGGTCGCTTGAACGCAACCGTGATTTGAATCATGATTCTATTATCATGATTTTACTAAAAGGTGTTTATTTATCTCTAAAGGATACCACATTAACACATCGCATGCACTAGCAGCACCTATTAGTTAAAATGCAACATTTCCAGTGGACACACAATAGCAATGCTCGCGAGCAATCAGTTAATACCATTGATATTCATCATTTGTTTATCAACAGTGTGACGCACACTGTACATGCGTATAGCATCTTGGGTATACCCCAAAATAATCTTGTCTGAGGCTGTGAGCGCTAGTCTAAAAATTTAGCAGCTAAGGAGCTAAATGTGTTTTATTTTGTTTGTAAGCTTAGACAGATTTTAATGAGTCGGCCATTTCTCTCCCTTTTTCTCTCTCCAGGATACTGTGCTGTGTACGGAGCATGCAGGGCACACGTGGGGCTATGCATTAGGTGAGAGACCGTGTTGACACATTTAGGCAGGATTGTTTCTTAATGTATTGACTAATTTCTGTGTGAAAATCACATTAATCCAATTAGTCATGCATGAATGGGCAAATTTTAAAGGAAAAATGTAACTTTTCAAAAGTCACTAGGGTAATTGTAGGATTCTGTCATGAATTTTTGATGAATTCCATTTCTGGTGCATAATTTATGTCCTTTCATTGTTTATCATCCATCTCTTGATGCACTAACACCTATTCCGACACCTAACCCATTGTTCTGGTTGAGTGAGCACAATTTAATTACAAATACAGTCAAACCTGTCTATAGCGGCCGCTCAAGGGAAATCACAAAAGTGACCACTATAGACAGGTGACCACTATAGACAGGTCGGCGGCCATTTTGATTTTGAGCATGGATATGTTTTGCACTATGTAACCTTCGTGCTGCAACATAATTTATTGCTTACGTATGATATACATACATCTTATTTTTATGTGATATATAAATAGTATTTTATCATGTTTTTGTTCAATGAGAAATATGAATAAACCTGAAGGCACATTTTCGTTATCTGTGTATTATTTCTGTGTGTGCGATTTTGTGTGAGATCTGTGTATTATTTCTTTTGTGCCCTGAAAGGGGCCCAACCAGTTGGCACGGTAAAGGGTCATGAGCATCCAAGGGTATGTTTGTTTAATCTAGATATGCAAAAAGAAGAATGAAACACAATATCATGCCATAAATTTGTCTTCAGTGTTCGAACAAAAATGAATAATCAAGCAGATCACTCGTAGAAAGTGATTTTATGTAAACTGTATCAAAAGCGTCATTATCAGATGAATATCTTAATTCAATATCATATTTTCACCAGCTGTCTCAACTAGCTCTCGCGAGTCTCGGTGATAAATGCTATTTTAGATATCTTACGCCACGAAAGACAATTTCTATTCTAACTGATGAAATAAATGTGGTTTAGCAGAGAAAACACATGTTATCGGCTTTCTTTAAAATCTCAAGTTAATGTGCATTTTGTTTCTTACGTTTGTGATATTCATAATGTCTTGACCATGCAGCACTGCACGACCTAGCACTGCGAGGAACCACACGCATACATTAGTACGAGTAAACTTTGAACAGAATTGTTAACTTTGTCAAATAAACAGAATCCTAAATTGAAATACCCTTCTGAAAAAACCCGGAAACATTCTTTCAAAAGAATCTGCAACTTATTCATGTCCACATTTTGAAAAGAAGAGAATGGAGCTCCTCCGGCAGATTAGGAAAGATAGCAACAAGGGCCGCGTATGATGAAAAGCCCGCTTGCTTGGGCATTGGCGTTGCTTTGAATAGTGAATAAACGGCATAACAATTTCAAAAGAACGACAACTTGCCGAAAACAGGATCTTGAATTAAAATACCCACGTTAATGATAATCAAGTGTTCTCTTTTTCGTTGTTAGTAAGAATCTCCTCATCTTCGTGTCTATTGTTTCTCTCTCCGATCGATTGACAGCTAGTGCAAATGCCGTGCGTAGTGCACTCTTACTTCGTCTAAGGTAGCACGATAAATATCAATTTCAATAAATAAAAGAAAAAAGTATATACGGCTACAAATGCACATTAAAATATATCTTCTATCTTGACATATTTTATTTCATCGAGAAATATTCTTTATCGTGTCTTTTAAAATATTTTTGCCTCAATAATTTCCGAACGGGAGTTGATTGAAGTAAGCAACTTATTCCATAGGCATATCGATGAGTTTCGAGTTGCAGCCGAGCTGTGTGTTTCTGAGATTGCGAACGCTGAAGAACCGCGCGCTGCTGCCAGCTTGCAGTAGCGCATATCGCGGATCCAGATTGGTCTGGGCATGGGCTGAGAGCGCGCGAACTCGGGCTGCGCTGGCCTCGGGGCCGAGCGAGGATCCGGCCGGGGTATTATTCATCACAACAATAAAAGCATGGGATGCAGAGACTCACTAAAAAAAGAAAAAAAACACACACCGGACATCGGGATTTCATTGATTGGGGTAATCAAGTTAAGATCCTGCTTTTTGTTTGGCAAGGTCTCTTACAAGTTTCATACAATTCGAGAATGTGCTAATGAGCTGTATTACGTCATGCAGCTAGAAAGCAGGCTTTTCATTACTCTAGCTTTTCACGGCCGTTTAAGTTACGTCGCATCGCAAAAAGCCAACTTTCCACGCCGATAGGGACGGGTGATTTCAGAATTGGTGGCCGCTATACACAGTAAAATTTTGGTCGAGGGAGACAAAATGGGTGGCCGCTGGCCGCGTTAGCCAGGTGGCCGCTATATCCAGGGTCTTTAACACTGAATTTCTCTGCGGAGGAGTCGAAGGTGGCTGCTATAGGCAGGTGGCTGCTGAATCCAGGTGGCCGCATAGCCATGTTTGACTGTACTCATCCTTCTTGAGTTTGAATCTGTTAAAAACCGTTTATTTTGTGAAAAAATAGAACTCTGGATATTTTGACAAACATGTAACATGACCTGTTATGTAAACAAAAGAAGTTATTTTTGTGTCATGGTTGAGTGAATACACTTTAAAACTCGTACAAGTAATGCCAAAATGTACTGTTAAAACAGCATAAACAATTAACCTTGCAACTTTCGAAAAGTTACATTGTGGCCTTTAAAATTTGCCCACTCATGCATGACTAATTGAATTAATGTGAATTTCACACAGAAGTTAGTTAATAAGTTAATAATCCTACCAAATCATTTTTCCCAAAACTTCTGTGATAAAAAATTTATGCTATTTTGCTTACAAGGGAACTTACTTTCTTTGTTGTGTTTAGATCTAGGGAAAATAAATGTCCATTTTACATTGTCTTTAGTGGAATGAATTAAAGGTAAAATTATTGTAAAATCTATTAGTTGTATTGCATTAGACTTCAACTTTTGTTGATCTACTGCATGTCCTAATTTTGCAACACAACCATTAAAATTGCAGATCTCCACGCTATCTAGATTTTCATCGGAATTTCCGTTTTCATTTCCATTTTGATCGTCGACAATTCACTGAATGAGAAAGTAACAATGCTGAAACCCCACCTCAATATTATCTGTAGAAAACAAATCAATTTGCTGATAATAGTATCAACCAAATGCTGTTAAGAATATAGTGTCTCTCTGCAGACATAATTCATTGAATTTTTGGTAAAACTCATTTAGGACCAGGTATCACATATATGGGGTTTGGGGTTTTGATAGCAATTCTACAATGAATAACAGATGGATCCAATATTATGAATCCATTATGTCATTTAGTGACATGTGTAACCTTCTTGAAGATTTTTCAGAGTGAAATATACAAATGGAATAATAATTACTGAATCTTCAAAGAAGCAACACGTTGGAAGAGCTGAAAAACACACTTACGTCCCATAAATTTGCACAATGTATTTGTCAAAATTGCATGTTTTGTTCAAAGGAGTGTATGTATTATTTTTTTGCCAATTTAAAACCCAAGTAAAGATCAAGATCCTGTGTTATATATAAGAGTTCAACTTGATTTCTGATTGATATCAATCGTAAACCTGTACATTAGACATAGAGGATTGGACTTGTGATCGTTGCAGGTCAATCACAACTCTTTATATGATGGGGCCCGTGCAATTTTGCTCTGAACAGATATGGAGTACTGAAGTGGTGTTGTCATATGAGCATGCTGTGAAGACAATTGGCCCTAAACAAATTCACTCCACTGAGAGGTTTAGCAGTCCAATATTGTCTATCAGTCTAGTGTCAGGCATTCCAAATTATTATCCCCACTGTGATCACAGCTGCTTGCTATACCCGCATTGATTAGAACCAGTCGTCTTGACAGTAATGCTCAGATGATGTCCCACTTTGGTACTCTATTGGTCTTGAATAAGTTTAAACAATTCTACATGATGTACCATCCAGGCCGTTGTCCGAGCGAGACGCCGATCTATGAGGAGGGCAATGTCATACCTGGTGAGGTGAACGAAATGGCGGTCAAATTCATCTATACGACTCGGCCACGGACCATTATGAATAATTACAGTGTGCATCTCATGGCCTCCTCTTGCCATCTGAACTGTAATAGCAGTAACGCCGATGTCCACATTGGCTTCAATATCAGTTTCCAGGCTGAACCGTGGGGTAAGTCAGACGGGTGGATTGGCGGTAAAGGGGGGCTTGGGGGAGGGGGGGGGGACTAAATTTCAAGCTTCACAAGTGATCATAATTGTTATGATGCTTGATTGAATATTATCATTATTATTACTATTATGAATAGGATATGACAATGACATAATTTTTGTCAGAATGATTAATAAAATATTACTATTATCATTTTTTAGGAGGAAATTGTCATTATTGTTATCGTAATGATTAATTGAATATTTGAAATATTTTTTTAAGGAGGAAAATATCATGCTTGTTACAATGATTAATTCTTCATACCGAATATACATAAGGAAGAACTGTCCAAATGTGCACCATGCTGCACTTGTTTGCAGTCATCCCCAATTCCGGTTTATTAGCAAATGAGATGGGAAGTGCGTATATCTGCAAATATGCTGTGTGGTGTTTCCTATCCAGTACTGAAAATGAAATGTTATTGATATGATGACATATGCTCTGTTGTGCATTGTGGGACGGCCTTTCATATATTTTGATAATATATGTTGATAATCATGACGTCTTGCTTGATGTTACAGCTGCAGAAGACCTATGGGGTTACGAGATCTCCCTGATAGAGGACTTACAGCACACTGTGCGGTGCCATTGGATCCTCCTGGATCAGCCAGGCCTGACCAGGGCCGCTGCTCAGCAGGTGAGACGGACCTACAATTCTTGACTAACTCTTGAAGTACCATGCCAGGAAAGCCCTATTGACTTATTACACATTTCAGGCACCTATGGATGCAAAAATGGTTAAAGGGCATATACTGTACTGGGAAGGCAAAAAAGCCTTCAAAATGTAACTGTTAGCAATCTTCTTGCCAATGGTCTTAAATTCATGTATTGTCCATTTTAGAAGCTTGCTGAAAGTTATTTACCCTCAAATGATCCACATATGGAGTAATTAATGATTAATGATTAAATCCTCAAAATGTTCGGCCCGAACATTTTGAGGATTTGTGATTTAAACACTCATTACTCCAAATGTAGATCATTTGAGGGCAAATAACTTTCAGCAAGCTTCTAAAATAGACGATACATGAATTTAAGACAACTGGCAAGAAGATTGCTAACAGTTACATTTTGAAGGCTTTTTTGCCTTCCCAGTACAGTATATGCCCTTTAATGGGGCCTCTACATCTTGTTCTTGGACTGCTTTTTCTTTTTTCTTCATATAGTTTTCCCCTTTTACTTTTCCCAATCCTTTACTTCTTTTGTCTTTCCTTATCCATTCCTTTTTCTCCTTATTCCGTTTTCTCCTGCATCCTCACATCTTTCTATGACCTTCTTTTCTTTGTTTTCTGCTCGTGTATTGACTCCCTGTTTTTCTGCCTTTTTGCTATTATATCTTTGTGATGTACATTCATATCTAATTTGTATATATTTTTTAAAAAATAGAATACACATTTCCCCATCACTTACACTGTCCGATTCCCTGTTCATTGTAATAAATTTATCATAGGTTTAAAAGTTGCATTATTACTTGCTTAGGATTTCACAACGTTACTATAAAAAAATGTTCCTGCAGCACTTCAAGAGGAAAGGGAATGTGCTAAACAAAGGAGAAGCCGATATAAAATCTATTTGACTGAATTAATTTATTGGCCCATCTCCACATCGGAGTGGGTGCCAGTCATTATCAGGCTTATGATGATTAGCCTGAGCATGAAGTGATGTGTAGGATGAGAGAGTGGCCAAACAGTTTCATGCCAACTTTCCTCTCTCTCATCCCATCCTGGAGGCATTGTGCCCCGTTGCCATGGGGCTAGTAAATATTGTGACAGTGCCCCTCGCTCTCCCAATGTGCCATTCATTACTCAGGTATTAATTGATTTCAGCCACCAGCGACTCGCTGCTTGCCGGGAAACGTAATATAGCTTCCCAGTGCAACTTTCATAACGGGTATCCATTCACCACCTCTTTGAAATACACGCTGCGAGGAAGCGCTATTCCACTCATTTTTTTTTATGAATTATCTATTGCACAATAATGTTTATCTGATTGTAGAGAGAGAACTCAGGAAGTGATTGTGACGTTGTGAGCCGATTGATCAGTCAAGCGTTTATGTAGTATAGTGCACACCCTGTACTAGCAGTTGTACATCAACTTAAATTTTGAAAGTTGAGTATTGTAGTCTGCCCTTTTTACTGATTATGCCAATAATGATGTTGGTGACAGTATCTCAACTATGAAAAGATAGAAAGGTTACTAATATTGTCAGTATTGCTGCTGTTTGATGAACATTTTGACTACTATCGATTTCCTCCCATCTCTCCACCTGTGCCCTTCCATTGTAAATGGGAAGTGACAGTTTATGTACTCTTTCCGTTATGAATCCTACTAACAGCATTTCTCACACATCAATTGATGCACAAACGATATGTTGGCTTATTGGTCTAAGACCAGATTGAATTGAAATCTAGATTGAACTGAAAAAGGTTTATCGAAAAAATCAAACTCAATCAAGGAAAACAAAAAGGAAAACAAAAATTAGCATGACATATTAACATATATATATATGTGAAGGAAATTCCTTTCAACCTTCAAGAGATGTATGATTTACTGACTGCTTCTTGACAACACTATTAGACCTAGATTCCTGATACTCAAGTAGCAATATAGCCCAAAATATTGGGGTAATTTATTAAATAGTTACCAATTAGCCTCCAATTTGACCACAATCCCTTTGGAAAGAATCTAGAGATTGTGAGTTTGCCAAACACGGACACAGAATGCAGCTTTGATGGGGGGTAGGAGAAAACTCATTCTTTTATTACTTCTTTTGGGTCATGCATATAATGATGTCCGCCATGGGCATGATTTCTGCAATCAGACAAAAGCATGTTATTTCGTCCATATCAGCGTAACACAGAACCACCTAATGATGTGAATGAAGTTCGACCTTTTTGTTGACTGCAGGATTCAGGTGGCATTGAAGGAACGCTCCAAATGACCTGCAACTTGTTTGGAACCTGCTTTGTGTTTCAGGATCTTAGCAGGATAAAGAATGACAACTACCAGCACTGACATACAGGGTTTTTTCCTTTCCCTGGAACAGCTCGATCAAAAATTGTGTCAAAAAATCAGGTCACGTACATCAGGTCACGTACATGCCTGTAATTATTTCCCCATAGGCTTGTGTTAAGAATGAGAATTTAGAAAAAATTCATGAGAAATAGATATCAATACATATTGTTCATTTTAATAGCTTGTCCATTTACCTTTGTCTTATAAAAAAATTTAAGGGCAAGTCTCCAGTCTCTACTTTTTAGTTAAAAGCCTGAAACATAGGCTACCAGGCAATTTACTTAAAATTGTAGGGGCTCGTGCAGCTTCATAATGTCCCCATAAAACTCTCTCTGATACCTCCTTAACCACTTGATATCATACTAATCAAATCAAGTGGTTAATTTCATCAATTACCCAAATATCCTCACAGGTGTGCAGACTCATTATACATGAGAGTCATTCTATCGAATCATTATGAATTGGGAGCACAAAATACTTGCATGCAATCGAGCATCAGTAGAGTTTATTGAAAACATATCTTTTCAGCACAATTGAATTTAAACACGACAGTTCCTCTTCAGTTTGGGGGACTCTTCTTTATGTTTACACATAGAAAGATAAGATACAAGGAGTCGTTCAAGTTAGGACATGCCTCTGATCTTGAAACCAACTCAATGCCAAATGTCTTGAGCATTATTTCACTTTTTAAAAATTCATTCTCTGCCAGACTCCATACTGCCCTTTGGGAATGGTGTGTGTTATCATTTCAAAAATGCCTGATGGCGCAGACAGAGTTGATTATCTGTGCAATGTGATAAACGTGAGGCTTTAAAGATATTGATATTGACTTATTAAGTGTAGATTACCTGAAGCTTTTCATCATTTTCAGTGTTGCTATGTGACAGACCATCACAGTACCAGAGTTGATTATCTGTGCCATATGTGATAAACATGAGGCTTTAAAGACATCGATATTGACTTATTAATAAACATTACTTTATGCTCTTCATAATTTCTGGAGGGAAATGATTGATTATTCAGTGTTGCTGTTTGACAGACCATGACATTACCAGTAAATCAATCATTTCCTGAGGTAAACATCATATCTGTTGTGAACCTGTAACCTTGTGCTATATTCTCTAGCCTAACAGAGTTAACCCTTTGTAATTGACATATGATATTGTGACTTCTCGGTGCTGAGAGGGTTAATACATGGATTAACATTAGTGGCAATGGGAAGGGAAATAACACTGATTTGAATAAATGTAGATCAGATTGGTGAAATTGTCAAGAAAATCTGCAAAATGATAATGTGTTTTTAAGATTGTGTTCAAGTATAGTTCCCTGTAGTAGTGCATGACTCATGACATTATGTGCATCACACAGAAACAGATGTAATAACTGCTGTATTGTACAGTTCTGGTAATGTGAACAATCCAGTGACATGGCTGCAATGCCCACACAGAGAGGAAATCAACACAAATATGACTTTAGGACTCAATCAGGGAAATGCAGGATGTGACCAAATATGATCCATTTATGAAAGATAATAGGCCAGATTCCAGCGATGACAGTTCCTATGGCCATGGTGGTCACGCCTGGTATTCCCACCGCAAAATATAAGAATGGACGATAGGTTTAAAGGTAGTTTACCACTTTGCCAGACAGATTCAAATCCTGTGAAACACTTCATGAAGCAAAATGACAACGTGAATTTTTGTTTTTGAAATATGAAACTTATTGAGAATGTATAATTCACATGCTGTTACAGCATGAACAAAAATATAAGTTTGTAGCTTGCTTCTCAAGCTCAAATTCCTAGTTTAAATGCAAAGTGAAGTTATCCACATAATCATCATTTAAATGTTCTTTGAATGTTTCCATGGTGAGAGTGTACTATGCTATTTAGAAAAAAGTCAAACTTTCGCTAACACCATGTAGTTGTATTCCATCAGGATAAATTAATCCACTTATAGGGTGAAGTAAGAAAAAAGAAAAGAGTGAAAAAAGGAAAGATTATTTTCTATATTTTTAACACTGACACAATACTATTTTTAGCTTTAGCTTTTAGTGTCTTAAACCAAAATAAATGAGATGAAATGAAAGTAGAAGGAGAGGGTCTGTGATATTGCAAAGTTGTCAAAAGTAGTTATACAGAGAAAAGAAAGGAGAGAGGCACAGTGTAGAGAAGTTGACTACATGTAGCTGTAGGTTTCTTTCAAAATCTGAAATCAAATTCTCCTCTTTTCACTCTTTTCCTTTCTTTACCCTAATTATCCTGAAAGAATACAACCACATGGTGTTACCAAATTGTTACTATTTTCTCAATAATAATTAACATTAATCATTGTTTGTTCTGGATAAACGTACCTGCTCACAAAATTGGCAAGAAATATCTTCAATAAGAGCATTGATCTCGTTGAGTCTCTTAGATTGTGATGTTCAAAGTTATGTTCTCTGTGCAAGGGTCTGAGAGTGTCAGACACTCATTTTGGACAACACCGGCAAAAATTCCAGATGACATGCAATGCTTAGCTTAAACCCATTCAATTCCACTTTTGAGTTCCTTTATTATGAGGAATGTTCTTAAACAGTATTTTCTGGTATTGATTGCTGTATTTACACAACTTTGGTTTTTGACTTGCAAAAGGGACACATACAAAAAAAATAGATTTGAATGTAAGATATCAATGCATTGAAAAAAAGACTGTTTTGCTATGAAAGGATGTACCTGTAGTTGATTAAAATCAGTTTAAAGACAGCTAGGAAGTATCTTTGCAAAGGTTTGTGCTAAAGGCTCATCATTTCGTACCTGTATATTTTCAGTTAATTATGTAAGATTTACTCTGAAAAGTACATTGTTTGAAGTTGGTCATGGCTTCCGGACTTCAGAGAGTAGATCATTGCAAAGTCACTTTGTCATATGTATATCCTAAGATTCCAACGTGCTTACATCAAGCTCTAAACAATAATAATGATAACAGATAAGGTAATCGCCAGGATGATTCTTCTCAACATCAGAAAGAATATTTATCACCTGTAAATAACATACACTACAGACACGATTAGCATTTCATGCTATTTTCTGGTTCTATTTATCCTCTTAATACCTTTGTAAAACTTTTAAGTTTTGCTATGTTTTGTTATGTATACTTTTTACTTGGATGATAAAACATCAAACTCAACTCAAAGTCAAACTCAAACTCAAAGGAATTGGCATCGGGTAAAGGGAAAGGGAAGAAAGGGAAGGAGAAGCAATTTTAACTTTTAAACGTAACAAGTAGCAAGAGAAGAGCATGCTGTGGAGAAGGTAATGCATAGTTAGTGTATGATGCATACACCATAAAAGAATTGCGTGCAAACAAACATGGACTTTGTCATGTCGAGTTTTCCCCCGCAAGTTTGGTTTGTGCACCCCGCATTGATTGTCTGTATCATATCACCAAATAACCATTGTTATTGTGTGGTATCGAAGCTGTTCAAAGGGTGGCGCAAACACAGAAATGAAAGCTATTTGTGAAATATATTCGCCAACCACACTTAGAGCTGACATGACATGACATGCTTCAGAAGTTTTTGCCTTGAGCTCAAAGTTTCTATAAAGTTGGGCATTTCTTTGTGAAGGTGTGGATGATTAATGTGCTATGGAAAGTCACATATGGTAGTCTGGTTTCCAGACTGTTGGGTATTTCATATTCCAACTTTTCAATAAATGTGTCTGGCTGCAGTAGACTAATCATCGTTGATTTCTTCTCTAGCTGCCTTGCCCAGGACTGAGAAAAGAGGAAAATGATAATGTGACTAGTCTTATGAATACTCAACTGTACTTTAACTTTGGATTAGACATTCCAAATAGCCTGGAAACCCAGCTATAAAGATTGTATTGCCGAGGGTGGCGACAAAGTTTTATACTTGATTGTGACCCGAATAGACATGCTACCCCATTCAGCATCATACAGCATCCTGTTCACCAAGGTTTTCACTTGCATTCTTTTGTTTGTACAACAGAGCTATTAATGAAAGCCATTCTGACCTGATTAACAAACATCATTAGCTTATCAAGCTTAGACTTCTATTACTGTGTTTTTCAGTGCAATCCAAAATTAAGTTAAGGTCCTCAAATTGGCAACAATTGGGAATAATGGCAATCCCTTTTTTGGGCCATAAATCAGCAGCTCTTGAAAATGCATTTGATACCCCTTAGTTTCTTCTCATGATTCATATAATATAAGTATTGGGATCACTGTGAAGCCCAAGAAATGTTGCCAATTTGAATCATAATTTATGAAATTAATCCAACCAACATTGCGAATGCTCCCAGAACTACATGAAGTCAGGTCTGGCTTTATACTCTTCTAAATACTAATTTCCCAAGTGATGCTCCTGAATCAGCTTTGACATAATTATAGTCTTCATCAACTTGATGGAATAAGCATTTCCCTGCATTTCATCAAAGACCATCACAATGAGTTAAGTGCTCATTTTTAAAGCACTTAGAAATAATCCTGGTACATACTTGATCAATCAAGGAGGTAACAGGAGCTATATATATCGGTAAAAATTATTTTCTTCTGAAAGAAGACAATCCATTCTCAAAGTTATTCAATCTGGAGGCAAAATTGTAAACATTGCATGCACTTTGTGCCTTGCCCTGACCTAGGTGGTTTTTGTGTTGCAAGGCAGAACAGGAACTTCACGTGATAGAAATATGACTTTGTCCTTTTTAAATTTTTCTTTTATGTTGATGTCCTGTTTAATTCATCCCATTTCCTCTTTGCATGTACCAAAGAATTAGAGCTGTTTGTTAATATTGTGAATGTTACTGAATATTATGTGTATTGTTGTTGTTGTTTTAAAATAGAGTGAAAATAAAAAAAAACACTCTGCTGATTCATTATGACAAATTATGCACACAACTTTTTTTTCATTGCTGTCATTGTGTACAATGTTTCAACCTTTCATTCATTTGAAAAAATCAAATGATTGAACTGCTGTGTAGTTAGTCACCAAATTGAATATATTCAATGTTGATTGAGTGAATTATTCAAAGTTAAACTTGATGTACCTAAACAAGGCTAAACTTGATTAATAGCCCATATGCAATACTCAATGCACTCAAGTGATATCTTTAACCTCTGTGCCAGACATGCAAATTGCTACTCTATAGGATTTGCATGTAGCACTCATCAAGTTGCGCAACTGTCACATGAAAAATTAACTGAACGCCGTGTACCTGAATGTTGTATAAAATATTGTTTGAAATTGTCTAAACTATTTTACCCTCTGAATCCTCTCAGCTCTTATTTGGCTTCTTTCTTTGTTTTTGGTTGATAATCAGCATGTGTTCTACTTTGATGGATTTATTGGTGCGAGTCCGGGCCTGCAGTACACCATCGATGTCACCCCACTCCCTACGGACTCCAGGAGATCGAACGCCCGCAGGATGCAAGTCGATGCTCCTCGGGAAACATGTAAGTCAG
Organism: Arbacia lixula; assembly: GCA_963669155.1. Classification (NCBI taxonomy): domain Eukaryota; kingdom Metazoa; phylum Echinodermata; class Echinoidea; order Arbacioida; family Arbaciidae; genus Arbacia; species Arbacia lixula. The sequence continues at coordinate 37,701,030 of OZ022576.1, forward strand.
TTAATAATATGATAATAAAAAACACACATTTATACTGCGCTTTATACTATGTTTCTATGATGCTATTGTCCTTGCGACTATTGACAAAGATATTTATCTTTGCCATGAGGAGGGCCAGGACATTAGCACCCATAAATATGAAATGAAAAGTTACGTTAGAAGATCATTAAGATAATATGAACATAAAACCATGTGTAATTTATTGTACATAACTGAAAAAGTAGCGAAAGGACAAGTTGGGGCACAACTACAAGAAAACGGTTGACCTGTTTACAAAGATTTCAATAGGTGGGTTTTCAGTATAGTGTAGAAAGTGTGTAAGGATGGAGCAGCTTAGATTTTTTTATGGAAGGCTGTTTCCCATTTTGGAGCAGTGAAAGAGAGAGAGAGCTCTGTCACCGCAATGTGTGTAGTTGCAAGTAGCCCGATCTACCTCCCTTCCGAGAAAGTGTAGCCCATTTGCATGTCAAAAACATGAAAGTTTGTCAATACCACAGAAAATGGAAAAAAATGCTGTAAAAGCACCGCCCTCGCACTATTACAACTAGAAGCTGCTTTCAAACGGAAGGATTACAATTCCAATTTGAATGTGGGATGCATTGGGGCGGTGCTCTAAGGACGATTAATTTGAGTGTGCTTTCAAATGACTTGTTGGCGCAGAAAGCACAGACTTTTCACACGCTAGTGCATGATCATCGTGGCTTGTTGCGTGGAGTGCTTCTACCACAAGTCTGATGCATTCTCTGTAAATGGCTGGTGCTTTAATTGCATATTATTTCTGTCAAGAGATTATTTGTGCACTTGGGCAGCCTGATGAACTCTGAATATTTGTCTTGTTTGTCTTGCCAGGTTGGACACCAGATGTGATCGTGCATGACACACCCTCAGCACTCAACTTGACTCTGCTGAAAGACAGTCAATTCTCTGTCTTCTCCATCATCCTCTACGAGGGCATTGTGCCGCCAACAAAAAAAGTAGACTTTAATGTAAGTGCTAACATAGAGGGGCACTTGGAGATGTCACATTCCTCTTCTTCTCCTTCTCCTCCTCTCTGTACTCCTCCTCCCTCTCATTTTCCTCCTTCCTCTCCTTCTCCCTATTCATTTTCTCCTTCTTCCTTCCATCCTTCTCCATCTCTCTCTCCTCTTTCTCCTTCTCTCTCTCCTCTTACTTTGATTTTCATCCTTCTCTCCTCATTCTCCATCTCCCTCTCCATTTCTTTCTCCTCCCTCTCCTTCTCCTTCTCCTCCTTCACCCTCTCCTTTTCCTCCTTCTCCTCCTCGTCCTCTTCGTTCTCCTCCTCCTCCTTGTCCTCATTCTCCTCCTCCACCCCCTGTCCCTGTCCCTCCCCTCCCCCTCCTCCCCATCCTGCTTCCCCTTCCCCTGCTTCCCCTCCCTGTATTCCTCCTCCTCCTCCTCCTCCTCCTAACCTTTATCTCTCTTCCCCCCTGTACCCCGCTATCATGCCTCTGTCTCCCTCTCTCACTACTCATTTAATCACATTTCTCTTCCACACTTCCCAGTTTTCCCCAAATAATGCCCCCATATTGCATTGGTATTGTCTGTTTTTCAGAATACTGAATTGTATAGCATCAATGGAAGACAGGGAGCTAATGTCTTTTTTGGCTGCCACAGACCAACAGCAGATGGGGAAACTCTCAAAGTATTTGTAAGTCTGAGAATTTTGAATATGATTTATCGTTTGTTTCTCATTTGACACCTAGCGATATCGTTCATGCCCAACTGACAAGGAAGCAATTTTAATGTATTTTTTTTTTATTTCATTGAATATTTCTGAATATATATATAAAATATTCATTATCTGTGTTCAAATTTGTTTGCATAATTCATGTACCGGAGATCATGTCTTAGTTCAATTAAAGGAAAATTATTGTGCCTTTGTCAACAGATAATCAAGACTACACGCGAAATAGCAAATATCAAAAAAATAAAAAAAGCAATCAGGGCAATGAAATGTATGCCGGTATAGTAAACATTTATTCAGAATACTAGTCTTCATATGATTAGTTGTTCGTTCATCGATTTTGTGTCAACTTCCTTGATTTTCAGGTGGTCCCCAGAGAATGTCCGTACTGCGAATGGAATGTGACTGAGGTTGTTGTAAAGGGTAGGTACCCTGAGATTTTAAGGACCAATATTAGAACTTTGCTGACCCTTGTTAAGGTGACCACAAAGTTTCACTCTCAGTTCCTTTCTGGGTACAAACATCAGGGAAAAGTCTCAAAATTGTCAATTTATAGGCCCGTATTAGACCACGGTTTAAGCAAATTTGTGCGTTTGATTTTATAGCGCATACTCTTAAAAAGGGTTCAATAATGAACGTGGGCGTTTGGCATAGGGTGCTAAATTGACCCTAGTTGTTGTGGTTAAGACTATGGTTTAATCAAATCATTTTGAATAAACTATGGCCAAACATGGTGTAAACATGACAAAAATGAATCCACCATGACTATAGTCCTATAATCTGTACTGCTTCTATATCTTAACTGAAACTTACTGTCAGTTTGCTTTTATTTTGAGTGCAGAAACTTTACAATATAACAGCTGTCGCCCCTGAGGGGTATTGCACCAATTTGTTCTTAAACTACAAATGACTTTATGCGCGCCTGATGACCCTTTCTTGTGCTTAATGAGACACCCCAATCTGTTTCTGCTCTAACATAGAAGGAGTTAATTTCCAACAATCCTAATCAAATTTGACAAATCATAAACTATGTATTCAGACACTTGTTAACAAAAAATTTAATTTATGAAGATCAGACTTCAACTGTAGTTGCTGGGAATCAAAATTATGGAGAATTTGAGTCAGCATTAGAAGGGATCACCAGTCATACGTATAGTCGTTCATAGCTTTAGAACAGCGTGGTGAAACACCCCCCCCCCCCCCCAGTTTCCTTCCATCTATCCTCTTTTAACCCGTTCTTTACTGAGCTCACATTTTTTCAGTCGTGAAAATATCTTCATGTGACAATATTGACTTATGCCGTATGTAATATTATTACGACTCTCCTTATCATAAATCTTGTGGGCTGTTTTCCAGGTTGGAAGCCTGATATTATCTACCACCCGACCCCGTTTGCTGTTAATGTGACTCTGCTGCAAGATGACGTCAGTGGTTTCTCCGCCTTCACCCTCGTCGTCCGGGGGGACGTGAACATCACCAAGCACATTGATTTCAAGGTGAGGAGTTGCATCACATGCTCTTCACATCAGTCCCATGCTAAGAGTATATAATGATTTGCAGGGTACTTCGATCTCCCATGCCAAGCATTTGTATGGGTCTATGCATGGCCCCTATTCTGAAAAGTCAACATGACGATCCCTACATTGTACTAGACCTGGGTATGATAGATGTGTTGTGAAATGTAAGCAAAAGATATTCCTATTTTTCACTCATTTACAGGATGGAGCACGCTATCCTCACTACTGGGTGTATGCCTACAATTTCTTTGTAAATTGAAATTACCCCAGAATGCTCTTTCACTCAAATCTAACCAAAGATATTTCTCTTGAGATTGGAAGAAACGATGTTTACTTATGCCAATCCATGTTCTTTCTCAGACATATTAAGTTCATTTTTAACATCTGTCATAAATAGGGTTTTATGGCTTCCTTGATTGTGATGATTATAATGTGATTGTTCTTTCTCTTAGGAAGCAGAGTTATACCGAGTCAATGGAAAATGGGGGACTAACATCGTCTTTGACTGTCAAGAACCCAGATATGTAGAACTACTGGTAAGTAAATACTTCAATCATTGTCTGTGCTCAAAATTTTTTACATGATTTATGTACTGGAGATCATCTCTCACTTCCATTACAGGAAAATGTTTTAAGTCTTTACAAAGAAAGATTTCCCTCGTTTTCACGAAGTTTATAGTTCCTGTCTATTTTGCATGAAAATATGCTTTCATTACCTGGCACAATGGTGAAGGTGGTTCTTAGTATAAGGTTAACTTGAATGTGATAACTACATAGACTCTTTTAAACCGTCGTGTGCCACAGGTGACTTTTTCACAAATAAGCCACACAAATCCCATAGAGCAGCACTCTATCCGTCACAAATAAGGTTAATAGCAATAATCGATAAAGTACTGAAGTGTGACGTCATTTTAGCATTATTTTCAAGACAACTGGCTCTGAACGATGCGGGTAGAGCAAGCAGCGGTGATCACAACAGGGACTGTAATTGGGAATGCCGGACACTAGCCCAATAGGCAATATCGGACAGTTAAACCTATCACTGGAGTGAGTTTGTTTAGAGCCAATTGTCTTGACAACATGTTCATATGACGACACCACTTCAGTACTCTATGATTTCTTGGGACAAAGCCTGTATGAATTGATAATCACCTTCAATAGTAATCACATCAATGCCATATTCCCAGTGGCTGTAGAGATATATTGGCATGGAAAGCTACCTTGTATCTATGTCAGTCCTCTTTCTTTTTTAGGTTCGGCATACCTGATTTATATTAGTCTAAGCTTAGTGATACGCTCTTGGACAGTGATATAAAACATGAAGTTACATGTGTAATGAAGGGGTCATATGAGCACACAGACACAGGTTCATAATTTTATCAATTAACTCTTTGCTCGCTTCGTTCGACTCGCGGCACATACAGCGGGCTGCCAAGTTCGACTCATGTCACAGTTCGCGCACAATGCATACGGAACGCATTTAATTGTATTGTGCGCACACACATACAATAGCGACGCGTGCATTGCATTGTATACATATACACCCTACATAACAATAAGAGGATTAAAGTATCAATAGGCAGGAAGTCTCCCAAGACAGGAAGTCTATTGAGAAGTACCCAGGGTCACTTTCAATAGAGGAGTTTAGTTTATTGTTAGCTTGCTCTTTTTGAATGCCACATTTAAATCATAAATTGCTTGGCTCATTATTCCCATCAAGACATGAGTTTGGTATGTAATGAAAGCTAAAGAACATTCTTCTTTATGAACTAACCTATAGAATAACTTTCATTAGGACATATTGAATATAAGAGGTATCAAATAACCTCCAAAACGATAATTTGTAGACAGAATATAAAGTTAAAATTCTCAGAATCTATGATATTATACATGACAAAATTTATACCATTGGCAAGAGTATTGATTTCTGTTAGACTTTGCTACACATTTGTTTTCATCACGACAAACCAATAAAAAGTTATCGCGAGTTGAATATTAAAGACAGTGCATGCAAAACCCCTCTGAATGTGGCACCCTGAAATTAATGTGGCGCAGGGGAGATAATGTGCGTGGCGGGCAAAGAGTTAAGACTTCATTTCTTATTTCCATTATTTTACTGTGATTTCTGTGATGAAACCAGGCTTCATAGATCAAGGTTGGTTTTCTGAAAAGTGTCTGTATCTTTGTATCTTTTGAGGTATCTTTTTGAAATAATAGAGAGCAAATATTGTTTTAAGTTTGTATTTTGAAATTTGTTGAATCTCGTTAAGGACCTCCTCTGTATTATCTTTGAAACACTCTCCATTGTTGAGATTCAACCAATCGAATTTGGTTTTATTTAGGGGTCTATGTCTATCACCCAATCAATACAAGATGTAAGGTACAACAAAAGATAAAACAATGTGGACAATTCCAACTTTGTAAGTGCAAAGATACAACAATATTAAGAAAAAGGAACCATTTTAAGATCACTTTCGCTAGGTATACATACTTGAGGAGAATGCAACGTCCAGTATCAAATGGATATTAACAATTATTCCCTTGCTGCTGTTCAACCTAGATCCATCCAGATGAATGTTCCTGTTGTGACTGGAACCTGAGCCACATCTCAGTCCAAGGTTAGTCTCCAAACAGTTCTCATCTCCCTTTCGTTTCACTAGCAACCATACTGCTGTTAATCCTCTCAGTGCCAAGCTTTGAAAAGCTAACTGGTTTGTTACACATGTATGTGCCTATGGGACTGTGAAGGTTAAGCTTACTGCCAGTGTAAAGGCACTCAACAGGGAATATGCTGAAATTATTTGTCATTTTGACCTCAGTTTAGGACTTTAAATGGTATTTTGTCAATTAAGCAGATCATAGTGAAGGTTGGTCTCCAAACAGATACAACCTCCCTTCATTCCATCACTGTTCAACCTACTGCCAGCGTGAAGGCACACTACAAGGAATGAGGTCAAATTGTGTGTCATTTGGATCTCAATTTAGAACATTGAATGTTTTTTTGTTCATATATCATATGGTGAAACATCATCAGATGTGACAGCAGGGGAGATTGTATCATTATATCATTGTGCTCAAAGGATCCAACTTTTTTGCCCTTGAATACAGTCCAATAGTGAATAGTGATGATTGTCGTACCCCCTGCCATCCAAACTTAGAACATGGTCAAAGGTAGTCAGGGTGTACTATGATTTAGAGGATACTGGTGTAAGCTTCGTTATCACTTTCAGATGATATGTTCATAGAGAGGATATGGTTTTAAGTTTCATAAGCTCGTACAGAGGAAAGGTATTCAAGTTTCAAAAAGTTTCAAAAGCTCTCTTAGAGAATATGTTTTTAAGTTTTAAAAGCTCTTTAAGAGAATACAATTTCAAGTTTTAAAGGCTTCATTAGAGAACACAGTTTCAAAAGCTCTTTTAGAGAATATGGTTTTAAGTTTCATAAGCTATTATAGATATATGGTTCTAAGTTTCAAAAGTTCATTTTGAGAAAACGTTTTTTAGGTTTCAGGAGCTTTTTTGGTGAATACTGTTTTAAATTTCCTCAACTCTTATCTGACTCTGCATGCTGTATCCTAACTCATCTCTCAGGTGTCCCTCCCTCCTTCAAGGACTGCCCATCCAGAGTGGTCAAGCAGGTAGAGCTGGGCAGTGTGAACACAGCCGTCAGTGTGGACTGGCCCCTGCCCGTACCAGTCTTCTTGGAGCCGGATTGCCAGACTGGCTGGAACAGCAGCCATCAGCCCCTGCGGAGCTTCTTCGCAGTCAATGCCACCACCAGGGTCTCCTACCATGCCTGGCAGTACAGCATGGTGGCTAACTGCTTCTTTGATGTCACTGTTGCCCTAGGTAACCAGGACGGGAGGGGGTATTCTGAAAAGTTTCTGAAAAGGGTGGCATGCGCACTCTGGTAGCAAAATAATGAAGAGAGAGAGAATGAGAGAGGAAGATTACTAGAGAGGGAAAGAGAGAAGGAAAGATGAGGAAAAAAAGAGAGGGGGTTGGTATTCAGAAATTTTTTGAAAAAGGTGGCATATGCACTCTGGTAACAAAATAATGAAGAGAGAGAATGAGAGAAGAAAATTATTAGGGAAGGGAAGACAGAGAAAGAGAGAGAGAAGGAAAGATGAGGACAAGGGGGGGGGGATCGAGGTATCTGAAAATGACCTTAAGTTTGCACTTATGTCCCCTGTGATCTATGGCGTTATTGGCATAGTTTTAGAACTAAGTCAGTTCTTGGAATATCAACTGGAAAGTGTAGCTAAGACAGTTTTTGACTCAAGATTCTCTAAGAATGCCACCCAAGTTTAGAGGTGAACTATCCATGTTGGATGGTTGTCATAAGCTGTCTTTGGAAATGAAGGGGGCATGCCCACTCTGGTAACAAAACAGTGAAGCAAAGGAGAATGAGAGAAATAGATAGAGGAAGAGAGAGAAAGAGGCAGAGAGAGAGAGAGGAAGATAATGAGAAAGTGAAAGAGCTAGAGAAAGAGAGCATGAGAGATGAAGAAAAGCAATAATGAGGGATTACATATCATTGAGCAGCATGCTAGCAGTAGTCCACTAAATTTGAAACCCAATATTAGAGGTCAAGACACGGTTCCGCATATTCACTCGTTATCATATCTCTCCTGCAGTGGACACTACTCCCCCAGCAGTGGACTATTGTCCAGCAGACATCACTGTGGTAGCGGAGATGCAGGAAGACTCGCTACCGGTCAGCTGGGACCAGCCCCGGGCCACTGACCAGTCGCCCATTACCATCCAATGCAGTCACCATAATGGCTCTCTCTTCACAGTGGGTGACAATTTGACGGTCAGATGCGCATTGGAGGATTCCCATGGAAACAGGGCCCGGGATTGTGTGTTCTTTGTAGTCCTACTCGGTAAGTGATTGCCATGGAAACATAGCCCTGGATTGTGTGTTCTTTGTAGTCCTACTCGGTAAGTGATTGCCATGGAAAGATGACCCTGGAAAGTGTTCTTTGTAGTCCTACTCGGTAAGTGATTGCCATGGAAACATAGCCCTGGATTGTGTGTTCTTTGTTTGTGCAAAGTGCAAGGAAGTGACTGATCTTTGACTTTTATAACCTCAAAAAGTATAACATTTTAATCCAGTACTACACAGCAGGGTTTGCATTACCTAGACATCAACCGAATCATTACTAGACATTGTGCGACATTTAATGTATTCACTTTGGGTTTTTTCTCTTTCTGTTGCATGTAGTGCTTGGTTTAGTTTTCCCACAATTGAAATGAACTTATGTATTGAACTATGTTTTTCTCATCTTTCCAGGCAAGCCCACCGCATCTCTTCCCCTGATCCTGGCGTGCTGCGTTACTGGTGCGGTGATTGCCTTGATATCTGGGTTTATATACTACAGGAAATGCAGCATGGGCAATAAACCGGGTAAGACTGAATACAGCGTTGCCCAGTCCTTGCACTCTCAGTTGATGTGTTTTTTTTTACAGCAAAAGCTGATCATTATTTGCTGAATTGGCAACATTCTTTTTTTGTGATGAGATGTTGATTATGAAAAGGAATGTTTATTTCATTATGAATTACATGAAATGAAAAACATACACTTCAGAGCAATGTTTTTGCAAATAGAATGAGCAACTTTAAAATTTTTCAGCGCTTTACCAATTTGAAAATTTAGTGATTATATGACCTTTTGATTTGAGAAATTTACAACATCAAGGTAATGCATATCACTGAATGTTAAAAATGGGTTAATTTCTTGCAGAAATGTATGCTCTTAATTGTGATGCATATTTTACTATTTTTAATAATTGATATCAAATGTTATACCCTCATACCATATATTTATGGTAAATGAGAAACTCCTGTCCAAAAATATAACTTAATATGCACCGCAATCAAGACCCAAGTTAACTTTTGATTTCTGGGAGCAAATGGTTAAAACGATTTATTCTGAAAAAAAATCTCATGGTGATCTTCTAATAAGATAAATATTATGTTCATTTAATGTTTTTTTGATATCCTTTAATATCAGTCATAAATTCAAGAAAGGAAATGTATGGATCCAGGGGTGGTATTCTAAAAATCCACAGAGATGACAAATTTATCTCCCCTAAGGTAAAATGTCCCTAAACTATTTTATCTTTGGGATTCCGAAATTTATATAAAGAAAATTTTCACCAATATTAATGAGCGCATGCCCTGCGCTCCTATTCCTGAGGCAGCCAGTAATAGAATCTGTCTTTTGCATACATTAACACCATCAGGCTGATGGTATGATGTCATGAGACTGACAATGTATATTGCACATCAGTGTGCCTTATTGCATTTGGTGCGCGTATATGCATGAAGTTGAATGTGCGAATTACTTGCTCGGGAGTAGTTTTATCTTTTATCCTTTTTTTCCTAAGTACATTTCAGAATACCAATGTAGCTCCTTTGCAAAATAAATTTATCTCTGAGGCTCATTTACATGAACAATTTTATCTCTAGCTAATTTGAATAAACATTTTATCTTTTATCCTACGTTGGCTTTTCGGAATACCCCCAAAAAATGTTTTCCTAACTCCCTGAGAGACAATTACATTGTTCCTAAGTCCATTTTCAGAATATCCCCCCAGAGATGAATGATGGATTGGTCCTGTAGCTAGCGCTGGTCAAATATGGTGCTGGTATATATCTTTTTATACTTGTTTCATGATATCATCTAGTATTCTGTTGGTTAGTTTGCCACGTACAGCAACCTCTCTGACGCGGACTAAAACGCTGCTGCGGATCCGCAGCGGATCCGCGGCGAATCCTCAGCAACCTTTTACTTATCCATTCCTGCTGATGCGACCATTTTCTCTGTTTCCTCTCCCCCCACAGATGAGATAACAATGAGTAATCCGGAGCAGAATGTCAAGTACCCAAACATATTGGATATCCAGTTTTTTGAAAGTACTCAATCTGTGACCAGCTCTCACGTCAAGAATGCGGAGTTCTACACCAAAAGCAACAGCCCCCCGCAGCGCAGTAGCTCAGAGTCGAACCTGTCATCGGGGTTCCACAGCGGAAAATCTGCAGAGTTCCAGGAGAGCTTTGGATATGCGGCGGAGGCCGAGGAGCAAGAGAGTGAGACTCTGCTGCCTTCACACCCACCGTACGACTCGAACAGGACTTCCACCACCAATGTGGAGCTGGATGTGCAGTCGTGTGTGTCCGGCTCGCTTGGCGATTTTGGAGTGTCCATACGAGACGCATATGAGTCTGCATCCTAGGCGAGGGGGTAGCGTGTTTTCTTGACACACACGGAGCAGTTACAACCGAATCTGGACACACAGACTGGCCTTCCTCCACTCGCCCTCTCTTGAGGGAAGAGGGAGGAAGGAATATTGCTTATTCCTTGTGTCCAGACTTTGTTTTGATGGCAGCTGTGCATGAGAGAAATGGACAGCACTGGCCAGCCTAGCCTAGAACCTATGTACCGTAGGCTAAATCGCTCTCTGTGCAGAGTTTCAAATAATGCAGGGAAATGGACAGCACTCGTCAACCTAGCCGAGAACCTACATAGGCTAAATCGCTCTCTGTGCAGAGTTTCAAATAATGCAGGGAAATGGACAGCACTGGCCAGCCTAGCCTAGAACCTATGTAGGCTAAATCGCTCTCTGTGCAGAGTTTCAAATAATGCCGGACATTGTCAAGTACTAGATATTTTCATTGTACATGTAAGTTCTCTATTGCTGTACTGTATGTATATGTATATATGTATGTTAATTGTAGATGTGTATGTATGTATGTGTGTTGTATATTTGTATGTATGTTTGTGTGTATGTATGTATGTATATCTGTATGGATGGAAGGATGGATGGATGGTGCATGGATGGCTGGATGGCTGGATGGCTGGATGGATGTATACAATGTGTATGTAAGTATGTATAAATGGATGTTTGTTACATCCAGTAAATATCTGTACATGTAAGAGTTTATCATGTCAAACATGTAGAATTACTTCCCTTCTTCCTCCCCCCATTTGTACGGGCTCTTCCAGAGAGGAATTTGTTATTACAATTCATGTTACGTGCTTGGTTAAAATAATTTCCTTAATAAACTCTTTATATGGTAGGCCGCACATTTATTTGCAGGGTGCAGTTTCATCCAGTTAGAAGACAATGTGTTGCATGTCGATCGTTATAACTTTTACCCGGTAGTTATTTCTGTAAATCTTATGCAAGAAAATTAGACAAAAATAAATGCTCTTTCTGGTCATTTAATTTCTTTAGTTTTGGAATGATTAACTACTTTCATTCTAAATGTTATAGTCATTTAGGTCATGATGTAAGCTTTATATTGAAACCAGAAACACCAAAGGGAATTTAACTTGAGTTTGTAAAGAGTATTCTACACTGTACACAAGAAATAAGGGCTCAGGAAGTGACCACTCTAGAAACAGTAATTCTTTATTTCAATGGTGGTCACTCTTGATTACGCTCTTTGTTGTTCAGTTATGGATTTTCTTCTATTACCAACTTCTCTGTAAGTACACATAATAGACTAATGTGGATCTGTGCAAATTTGCATGTACGCTGCTCTGACAATCGAGCACTGATAGATTGCAATCAAATATGGACAGACATGTGGAGCTGATTGATTGTAATAGATTGTAATTTATTGCGGTCTTTGATAGATTGCAATCAAATTGTAATTGCTTGTAATTTATTGCAGTCACTGATAGATTGCAATCAACTATAGACAGACACATGGAGCTGAGTCTGCAATTGATTGTAATTCATTCATTATAGGTGTTGATCTGAAGCTCCCAATGGTATGGGCATTAGAGCATGGCATCACACTTCTTACCCTTCTCAGTACAACCGATCACAGTCCTGTGTCAATTACCACATAGTTTATTACCTATGGGACTGAGAGAGTTAAATGCGATATTGGGTAACAAAACATCAGTCCAACAACACCCTTCCCACACTGATCAACTCATCTTCTTGTTTGCCCTTGAGTCTTACAGGCTCACATTGACATTTTTAAATGTGATCTATCCATTTGATATTCAATGATGTCGATCAATTTTTTCTCCTCTTCCCCAAATGTGATGTTTATACATAGTAACCTTAAACTTTATGACTGTGTTCAGCTCATGTGCCTTATTTCTGTGTGATTAATAGTCTTTCAGTCACATATGATCTCAGTACTTTCTTACAGTTCTATAATAATTGTATTATTTTGTTCAAACAGATATATATTTCCTGGCTATTTCTGTGTTATATTGATGAAAAGAAAAAGTACTGTAATATGTCATTTGTACAGACATTCATGTATTTTAACTGCTTCACTGTTCTCTGTGTTGCCAAGAGCAAAACAGACCCATTGTTAGTCATATAAAGTCCAAGCTCGCTCTTTTACCCTGTTTGATAAGGTGGCGAAAGGCCTAATCTAGAGTAAGGCTCTACCGTAAAAGAATGATGTGACGCACTTTAACAATTTCCCTTCCAGTGGTCTGAAAGTGCCTATATGCGTAGCCGGGTGCTCACGGTTAGATTTTTGGGCTGCGTGAACAAGGTCCTGTAAGGATGTCAACATCTACCATGGAACTGCAGTAACCAAAGAGGTTTCGCTTAATTGCACCCTACAAGATATTTTAAGTTCATTCATAGCATGTCGTCTACTGTCTGTACAGCAGATCTTGTGGGAGTTGTACTGCTCAGTATCTGAGTGGAGAAAAGCCAGCCCACAAATCAGTACTCACCAATGAAAACCCTTATTTGTTTGTTACACATGTGTTAACCTATGGGATTAAGAAGGTTAACACAGAAGTAATCTAAGCCTGGTCTCTGTCTAGTGCATATATGACCACCATCCATTGGTAAATGCTATGTTCTTGATTAACTCTTTAATTATTCACTTCTTTTATAAGTGATCAAAATGATATCAATACTCGGTATCCATATCATTTGATCATCATGCCTAATGTCACCTTGTCTTATTGTTTTAATTCTGAGAAAATATCAGTACTTTATATCAATTATACCATATCTGTTATTGTACAATGAAGTACGGTATTCCTTCGGTGGTACCGAAAGTTTACTGAAAGTGTTACCAAAAGTTAAACTATTTTCTAAATAGTACTTATTAAAGTACAGTATGTTTGTTACCAAGTCTGTAATCATTGACCAAAGCTGTGTATATATGATAAATATATGATAATCACAAATTCAGGAGATGACAGCATATTTAATCTGTACATCATGACACATTTATTCTCTTTCACAAGATTTTGTCACTTGATATTATTCTTAACATATGTACATAAAACTATGTAAAGAGAGAGAGGTTTTCTATATTTTATCTTTATATTGATGGAAAATACTTTTGATATACATGTACACAATTATTTGTATACATTTTCGTTCATGTTCTGCGTAGATATATGTATATCAAAGACATAATAGGAATCTGGTACTCTTTCATCTGTGTCATTCTTTAAATACATGAACCAGATTGCAGTGAGCCTTAATAATAAGTATATTGAACAAATGTAAAACACCATTCATTCATACAATGCATGAAAACCTAGAAAAACTCATGAAATATGTTTGTTTTTCTCATCAAATTTTCTTATCAAATATATTGAGTTGCTCCCCTCAAAGTACCGGGTGCTTTCAGTATAATGGATTAATGGATGTGTACAATTCCTTTTCTTCCCTGTAACATTCCTCAATCACTGTTGAGTGGGTATCGTCATGTCAATACTTTTCTAATACTACATGCAGTATATGATACACATAATAGGTACATTTCTTGATTGAGTGAAAATATTTTCATGGTAAGTGATATCACTTTTGTGTTTTTTTAGCTGCTTTGTAATACTGAAATCATCAACATTCTGAGGTAGCATACTGATGGTAGAGAGTGATTTTCATGGCCCTGTTAACACGGACATGACACTGTATCAGAGAGTGATGGCATACATTTTTTGTTTTATGTGTGAATGACATTTGTAATTACATGTCATTTCAAAGTGTACAATACCTTGTCAAATGCGTGCAGAGGAAAAAGATGTTGTTTTCTTTCTCAGGAGATCATAAGAGAAGTCTTTCAATACTGTATAGTTGCATTTCTATAGTTAAGCTATTTTATTCTAATGATTACCGTATGTGCTTGATGACATGCTATTTTTCTGTCTAAAATATATATGTTATACTAATTATGTGATTATGATACTTTCTGGCTGATCAATTTAATTTAATGATCTGCGATGTGTAACATGACAGTTAAAAACTGGGTATCAATATCATTAATTCAATTGATGTTTCATCTGTTACGTTGTGTGTGTGCCAGAAAGGGCATTGCTTTGAAAGAAAGATAATTTTTTTAAATAATGAAGGAACAAACAGATTATTTTGAATTATATATATTTTCATCTGAGATACCCATATTGTTTCAATGTATACTATAATTATTATAAGGCTGTAATGAGTATGTTTTCTCTTAGTTTGGAACTGTATTTCAAGTATCCGGACCAGCAGGTAGAGGAAATGCATTTGATTCTGCTGTTTAAAATCTTATCATCACACAAATAAATACTATAACAAAATTGAGCTATCCCGTTCATTCTGTATATGATGATGATCATGATGGTAGTGATGATAAGAGAAAAACAATCACAGTCACATTCATGAAGCTGCATGCAAATGAGTGGTATTCCATGTTAATGAGCAAAGCATATACATGCATGTACAAGACATCGAGACGAACGGGGAGAGAGACAGAGAGACAGACAGACAGAAACAGAGAGACAGACAGAGAGGCAGACAATGAGAGAGAGACAGAGAAAGAAAGACAAAGAGACGGGGAGAGACAGACAGACGGACAGACAAAGAGAGAGCGACGGAGGGAGAAAGAGAGAAAGATGGGGAGAGCAAGAGAGAGAGAGGGAGAATACATCTTTGAATTTACAAGATTTAATTTTGAAGGGGCGCAATATGGGAAATGTTGCCTTTATCGGTGTAAGGTGACCCTTCAAAAGACAAAAGAGAAGGAGAAAAAAGAACATAAAAATGTAATTGTTATCTGAGGCTCCGATTAGGTTTGTGATAAATAGTGAAATTGTGTGCCTCGGCCCCGTCTCCCTACCCGTTTTCTCTCCTTCTTCTTGTCTGGTCCGCAGGTTATCTTCATTGTACATTTAAAAGATAGGACGTTCACCCTGAAATTTAGTTGATTTCAATAAATGGAGACGCGTGAAAGAAACATATGAGTGAAGGTTTGACGAAAATCCGTCGAAGGATATAACGTTTTTATTTTGTGACGTCACGTGCGAGGTGCTCTTTGTTGTGTAAAAAAAAAATTCTCGAAAATATGCATCTTCTCAAAACAGATGTGGATCCTTTTACCTGTGCATTTCATACATCATCATAAATACGTTTTTACACAAATACCCCTATGAAAATGTAAATCACTCTGTTGCCAAAAGCAGAAAAAGAGCAATTTATGGAATTATTTAGTACACAGGGGTGCTGCCTGCCAGCCCGTCAACTTACATGTTATCAAGTGCATTATCCCCAAAGACACACACACACACACACACACACACACGCACACACACCAACACACACACGCACACACACCTACACACCCACACACATACACACGCACACACACGTACACACACACGCACACACACCTGCACACACACACACACACATACACCCCCCCCCCCCCTCCCTCCACCCCCACACACACACTGTCTGGAAAATGTGGACAATGGTAAATGTTCTTGCATGGAGAGAAATATCATTCCTTTTCGTCTCGATAAACAACCCAGCCGACAACCCGATCGAATCCTACGAAATCAACTCTGATCTCACAACCCACCTGGCCCAGCCCAGCCCGTCCTTTTCTCCTCGAAAAGCAACAGCTCGCAACCCGAATCCTACCACCAACTCTAGCTGATCTTACAACCCACCCCCAGCCGGCTCTTTTATCTTGACAAACACAGCTGGCTCGCAACCCGCCAACTCTGCTCTTACAACCCACCCCCAGCCGGCTGCTTCATCAACTCTCATCTTACAACCCACGTACCAGCTCAAACCGCGTTCTCTTCTTCAGAGCTTATCCTAGTCCCCAATGGGAAAGTGTGTGAAAACAGAAGTGGTGTAAAAGGGACTCCCCCCGCCCGCCCCCCAACCCTTATTTACAGAATTACGCAATCATGAAAGAAATATATAAGTGAGCGTTTGATGAGAATCCGTCAGAGGATAAGAAAGTTGTGATTTTTGAAGTTTTGGTTTTGATTTTGAATTTTATCTTAGGCATGAAACGAGCCCGGAAACGAGTGGGGCGAAAGGGACCACTATGGGGGTCCGTAATACCAGTGAAGGTTTGACGAAAATCGGTCAAAGGAAAACAAAGTTTCATGTATTTGATTTTAAAGTTTTGATTTTGTGACGTCACTTGCGAGGCGCTCTCCCATAATGTTGTGTACTATTTTTTTTCCATATGAATTGCCTTTAATATTTTTGAAGAAGGAATACATTCTTTTCATAGCGATATGTATTTAAAAACATGTGTCTAATGATATATCAAATGCACAGGTGAATTGGTAAATATCTTTTTGAGAAAATGGACATTTTCACAACAAAAGTGTAAACTTCATATGGGAGAGCACCTCGCACATGACATCACAAAATAAAAATTTTAGAATTAAGTAATTTTCTTTTCCTTTGACTGATTTTCGTCAAACCTTCACTAGTGTTTCTTTCATGTGTCTCCTAAAATGAATTCAGGGTGAACTACCCCTTTAAGTTGTGATTTTAAAGTTACGTAGTCCGCTTTACCACACTTTCCCCTACTACATGGTGTACAGTGAAACTCATCGTATGAAACAATTTCATATGAGTCTTATAAGAACACAACACAACTACATTCAAATTTCCGTTTACAAAGTGCATATTGCTATCGTTATCGAAAACTTCAGATTTTCTAACATTTTGAAGACATCAAAGACACACATGTACCAAGTATTCGGTCTCTGCAGGAAGGTGTTAGGAAAGGGAAGAAACTCGAGGAAAACAGATTCATATATCTGTTTGGGTTCTAAAGCGTGCTCATGAATGTCAAAAGCATTTCATGATCATGACAATGCTTTGATGTTCCATGTGCCGGGCCGACATTTAGCAGTTGTGAACTTGAAAATAAATTTCTTGAATTGCCCATTTGTTTCTAGAAGCTTTGTTTTTGACAAATTTGTTTGCAAACTATAAGGAAGTTAAGGGCAGATTATGACAGATCCATTACTCTAGCTGCTTTTGTTTCGAAAAGTAATCATTAAAAAATTGGACATAAGATATTTGTATTACTTACAAAATTGACCAATTTCTTTACTTTCCGACACCTTGTGCATTTGTGGGATTCAAGTATTCTCAAAATGATATATTAAGCTGTGTATGGCATCATTAAAGGTGTTTATGTGCGTTTGCGTGCAGCGGAGATGTTTTACTTGAAAAACTTTGTTTGTTATTTGTGTTTGCTGATACCAGAACGGGACAAGCGAAATGAGACTCTACATTTCTTTTGTTATATCTGAGAAACTGTTGCCTTAGAATTATGTTCGTCATTGTTCAAACACCTGAACAGCACCTGTTGAGAACATAACTTATCAGCGGCGTGCATGGCACATAGATTCAAGGAAAGAAAGTTGCTTCATATCTTTCCATAACGCGTTTGTGCATAACACCGTTTGTGCATAAAATGCAAGTGCACCCACCATCTGCAACTTCGCCCGTTATTATTCAAGATGATCGTGGGAACGATGGTCAGTATTAATGTAAACCCAGAGTGTGTCATAATAGGCATGTTGTGGTCAATCCATCTGGGTCTAAACAATGCGGGTAAAGCAAATAGCTGTGATCCTCCCAATGACAAAGTGCCCGACACTAGCCCGTGAGACGATGTGGGACCTGTGGATTCCCGACTTGTTGTTTATACCAAGGATGTATCCCAGGGTCGACGGTAGTCTCCCTTTAACGACACCACGTCGGGTAATCTATTGAGCTCAGAGGTTTCGCTTTTTACTGCCTGCCCCTAAAAATGAAGATGATTAGGCCAAGCCTCAATGCTTTCGAGCTAACGAACTGTTCAAGCGGAACCGACGGACGCAGCTATAGCCGAGATGCGATACCACTCATGCTGCAAGTCGCAATGTTATGCTCGCTCTCACTACCGAAACAAACTTTGATCAGCGTCAAGCAATGCATGCACCGATTCGCACTTTTTTTCGCACATTTACTTTGTAATGTCTGTACTGGTAGCATCAGTGAAGCTCATTAATACGGATCGCACAGGCGTGTGGAGCTGTATACACCTGCCACGACCTACACCCACAACGCGTGATGCAGTCTCGGTTTCCGTCTCCCGTAGATAGAGTCCTTTCTGTAGTTGCTGTATCAACAAAGAGTCATTTCAACTCCGTCTCTTCATTTCAAACTAACAACTTTACCACACTCACGAATCATCACAACAGTGAAGACCCCAGCGATGTATTATAAGAAGACCGGGCATGACGATCGAGCTCAAAGATAACAGTGTACCAAGAACTTAGCATCGCTGATAAGCACCTTACCAAGCCGCGATAGGACGGGAACAGTTTCGCCCGTCATATTTAGTAGCGATGTTGCACTCTTATCACGCCACCCCGGCCCTGCCGATCATAAAGTTGGTGTTTAGAGTTTTAGCATTGCTGCTGAGCTGTGGGCCCGTAAGAAGTCTCGACGGCCCAATCCAACGGTGCCAGGGCCCTTACCAGTGGGATGCACAGCGGGTAAGACATCATAAATTAAATTCAACGGAAATTATTATTTAGTTACATATTTGTACAAACAGGTCATTAACACTGTGTGTGTGCTAGGCAAAATACTGTTCTTTTGGATTAATGTATATTAATTGTATATTAATTGATGGTGAAATTAGGACCCATGCGTGACATTCTACAATCTGAAGTACATTCTGTTGTGCAAAGTATGAAAAACAGAGCAAGGCAAGTGGACCTGATGAGATAAGCGTTGAAATCAATCAATGATCAATCAATGATCAATTGTTTGGTTGAGATGGGATTAGTGAAGTGGACAGATGTGTTCAATGTATAACTCAGGAGATATACCTTCAGAATTGAGCAAGTCCATCTTTATTGCTCGCCAAAGAAAGCTGGAGCAGGACAATGAGCTATGTAGTGAAGATCTTGTTGAAAGTGCTGATGAAGGAGTAAAATCAAAGCAGAAATATCAAAGTTATAATGTGGTTTTGTTTAGGACTGTGGTACCAGAAATGCAATATTCATGTTGAGAATGTTATCAGAGAGGGCTATTGATATGAAGCAAGATTTGTAAATGTGTTTTATTGATATACCAGTCCAAGGCATTCAACACTGTCAAGCATGAGGAGATGTTGAACATCTTGAGTGAAACTAATGTCAATGATAAGGATTTCAGCATCATCAGAAACCTTGGGTGAATTTGTTGAAATAAAAAAAGGAGTCCGGCAAGGTTGTGTCCTTTCCCCGGACCGTTTTAATTCATACATCGAATGGATCCTAAAGGAACTAGAAGAACTACCAAGATTTGTGAGAGGTGGCACCAAAATCAACAATCTTCGCTATGCAGATGATACAGTGCTTATTGCAACATCGGAATCTGACCTCTAGCAGATACTGAACAAAGTTGTGAATGAGAGTAAGAAGGACTGTACATCAATGGCAAGAAAACTGAGTGTCTTGTTGTTACAAAACAGAAAGTTGTACCTGTCTGCAACATCAAAATTCATGGTGTCAGTCTGAAGCAAATTAATAGATTTTGGAAGCTGGATTACATCAGATGGGAGGTGTAACAGTGGAATCAAGAGAAGAATATGTATTGCAAAAGACACTTTCTCAAGAATGAACAATCTTCTTTGTGACCCTGAAATCTCCTTAAACAATAGACTCAGAATTCTAGACTGTTTTGTGCTACCTATTCTGAAATATGGATGTGAGTGTTAGACAATATTCAAGGAAATGGAGGATCGCTTGCAAGCAACAGAAATGTGGTTCCTCAGACGTATGTTAAAGACGTATGCCAAGGACAAGCCTAACATCAAACACAGCCATTTTAGAGTGGGCAGGCAGACAATGTATTTTACTAAAAACAGTTAGGAAACAGCAACTGGACTTTTTAGGCCACTGTATGAGAAAGGAAAATTGGAGTGTTTGTTTCTAACTGGAAAGATAGTAGGAAAGAGGGATCGAGGACGCCAAAGAGTAACATTTTTGCAGAGCTTTGCAACGTGGACTAGGTTGAAGAAGACTTAGACTAGCAATGGAAAGGAAAGACTGATATTTCTTGGTCGCCAACGTCACAAGATATGGCACTTTCAGACTTTTTGTTAATTGAGAGAGAGAGAGAGAGATGGTGAAATAGTCTGCGCTAATGCACTTTGGTATCCTACTAATTTTATGAATTTGAACCCTGACCTAACCCTAGACAACTTCCTTGCCGTTGAAATCGTCAAAAAAAGTGATTTCTAGGTCACTTTCTGCCGACGACAATCAGTATTGCAGTATTCCCATTGCATGCATTATATAGACAACAGCTCAAAGGAATTGGCATAGGAAAAGTCAAGAAAAGGAAGGAGCCACAGTTTTGAACCACGGTTTATTTTGTCCAGTTCAGCATGAAACATGATGCTTTAGCCTGAAAAGCATCATGTTTCACGCTGAACTGGACAAAATATACCACGGTTTAAAACTGCGCTCCTTCCCTTGCTTCTCTTTCCCTATGCCAATTCCTTTGAGCTGTTGTGTATGTGGGATACTAAAGTGTATCAGCACCAAATAGTCCAGAGAGAGGGAGAGAGGTGTAAATAAGACAATAGGGATATGAATGATAGTTGGCAACTGTTTGATGCAATTATATGAATAATCATTTTGTAAAGTAATCCTTGTGCAAGACTGAGAGAAAGAGAGAGAGAGATTGGGTGTGAGATCACTAGGTTGCAAACACCATATTTGCACACTGTCATGAAGTGTTTTACCATACTGCAACTTCATGATAGTGAAACTCATTAGTACAGGAGCTAGGAGAGAGGACACAACCCTGTGGTGCTCCTGTGTTCAAAATTTTGATGCCAGACACATTTCCCAACATCTACCGGTATTTGGCAAACAATATGTGAATAATGGAACTGTCTAAAGTCATGTCCTTCAAGACAGCCATTATTTTTTACCCCAACAAGCAAACATGATCTTCACAAGTCTGCACAAATTCTGTTATTAATAATTACATTAAAAGGAAGTGCATATGCACTTATTTAGCTCCAACTGCTATGGTCAGTGGTTTCCACATGAATTATATATTGTACTAGGAATTGCACTATTGTGGTAACAGAACCGTGACAGCACTAATAGATTAGCATGGCCTTAGTGTTTTAGGAGTTGTATTGTATAATGAATTGCATAATTTACAGAATTGAATAACTATAATACATCATATATACAACTTTAAACAAAACATTTGGTCACTGCATGTAGGGTAGATGAAATATAGAACTGCAATTCTAGCCCTTCCTTCTCCTAGGTTTCATGATGTTGATCAATTCAATCAAAGTCAAACATCACTTTCATAGGTAGAATAGATGTGCAGCCCTGTGTCTACACATGTGCAACATTTATCAAAACGGTATATACGGAAGGCTTTGATGTGGTAAGTTGAAAGCGTGGTTGGTATGGTGTATGCAGGAAGAGTTGTGTTAAATGTTGTTAGAATATGGGTTTGAAATATCTTCAATTATATTTCAACTTTTCAAGTTCCCATAACTTCCATTTATTGCTTTGCACACTTACACCTACAATTATAAAAAGTACATTTCTTCATAACTGTAGGTGTAAGTGTAGGTTTAAGAGTTATTTAGGAGTACTTATCAATACTTGTACTTATACACTTCTTACTTTCTCTCTTTTCAGGATGACCAGCATTATAATATACAAAGCACCATAGAGAGAGACTGCCTGGGTAAGATCAATGCATTCTTGCTAGTTTGTGCCGAACTAAAACATGATTTTATTTTATTTTATCCCATTTACTCTGTGGACAAAACATTAGAGTACCCTTACTTGCATTGCTCAAGATCATTTTGCAGTATAAATCAAATTCTGTACAATTTTAACCTCTGGTAACAAACATGTTATCATATTTTCACAACATTCTAAGGTTTCTCACTCAAGAGTGCACAAACAGTTGTATCTTCAATTTAGTTTGAGGAGAATGCGAGCAGTATCATTGCAGTAATAAGATTATATAATTGGTGTTTGTGAGATGTATAGCCTCTTTAAGAGAAGTAGGCTCATTGAAATTGTGTAATCCAGTATAGGATTATAGGATTTGGCCCATGTTCTGAACAGAGGTTCAATATAATTCATTTTGGCTTCAGAATCACTAAGGTATATTGAGTTTGTCCATATTATAATTACATCAAATACTCTGCTATGATGAATATTAATGATGTTACAGCATCAGATGTTTGATTTTGTGCCCGATAAATTTAGACTACACTTAGTATGCGGTTGAAGTTAAACCACCATTTTTGTGTTTGTCACATGTATGGTCTCTTGGGAGAAGTGCCGTTAGGCCTTATTAAGACTCATAAAATCTGTACACAACTTTACAAGCACATGACTATACATTGTAGTCATCTTCAAAATGGCTGATATCATTCTGGTATAAACCATACTCCATAGTCATTGAGGCATGAGGAATTTCATTTGTGTTCCTGGGGGAAAAGCTTTGCATTCATTACTTAACAATTCTTGTAAAATGTGGGGAAACCTACAAATAGTGTACGAGTTCAGAGATCACCATTGAGGATATCAAAGCCAGCATTGGTATTTTGAGATATATGCGGTGTGTCTACTATGTGGATATGTGGATTGCATTTGCTATGTAATGGAGTGTATCTAATTTAAATGTTTAGATTTTGTGTCCCGTAGTGTTAATATTACAGGCATGCTGTGTATGTGTGTGCATGAGATACAAGTAGGTATACATGAATATCTGTTTCCCCCAACCCCCCTCCCCTATGAGAACTTACAAAGTGAAACCTGCTGTAGCCACCACCTGTGTAACAAGACCACTTGATTTTAAAGTGCATATTTGTCCCCCCCCCCCCAGCCCCCACAATGTTTCCATTGAAACGTGTTATAAAATGACCTCTACATAAAGACTCTATTTTGTGTCTCCCTTGAATGGTGTGTCCAATTATAATAATTTGATCTTGAATTTGAGTAGATAGTTCTCCCTTTTTAATGTACTGGGAGTAACACAACAGATTCTGCTTGGTATTATTTTATTTCAATACCTGTCAAAGTAGATTGAATATAAATGATTTATTGACAATTACTTTCAGCATTTCTAAGCCTAATTAACTGTTTAAGGGCATTCACCAACATGCATTTTTTTAGTAACTTACTCTGAGGCTAGTAAGGTTTCATGAATATGAATATGAATATGAAATACAAGGCTGTTACATGTTATGGCATTTCTACACCAAAGTATACAAATTAATTAAATGAAATTGTAAGCAATGAAAAAAATTAGCAAACATCATATGTATGGGAGAGTACTTTGCTTGTTTAAAACTTTAATAAGTCATAACTTTCTAATTCTTTCACAGATTTCCATCAACCCTAAACAACTTATGTTTCTTACATATTTCTGCTTTTATTTAAACAAACTTAAAGGGATAGCTGACCCTGAAGTTATTTTAGTTTCAATAAAAGGAAACACATGAAAGAAACATATTTTTGAAGATTTGACGAAAATCAGTAAAATGAAAAGAAAGTTATTTGATTTTAAAGGTTTAGTTTAGTGACATGTGTGAGGTGCTCTCCCATATTATGTTGTGTACAATATTTTTGGAAGATGTCCATTTTCTCAAAAGGGTACCATTTCACCTGTGCGTTTGATATATCATTAGACATATATATTTACACACATATCGCTATGAAAAGAATGTTTTCCTTCATCAAAGAACATGAAATAGGAAACTTATGGAAAAAGTAGTTCACAACATACATGCATCTGATAGAGCACCTTGCACGTGACGTCACAAAACAAAAAAATTAAAATCAAATAATTTTCTTTCCCTTTGACCGATTTTTGTCAAACCTTCACTGATATGCTTCTTTCATGTTTTTGATTTTTTAAGAACGATCTTAACTTAAAGGGTGAACTATCCATTTAACTTAAGGTGGACTTTCCCTTTCATGAATATATGTCCTCTGGAAGTGAGGCTACATTTAGCCAACTAATTTTGATGTATTTGTTGGTGAAATGTAGACACCTGTACCACTGGGATGGCGTACAACGTTGATCTTGAGAGGCGGGCGGAGAAGGTGTCCAACCTCCGGCACGACTTCTACACAACAATGAACAGCCAAGGGGAACAAGTCACTTGCCTCAACATCACGTTTGAAATCAACCGCTCCAGTAAGCAAAAAGTCAATTCCGATGAGCCAATGGTATGCCTCGAAAGGTGCTGTAGTGAGTGTGTGTGTGTATGTGTGTATGTGTGTGTGTGTGTGTGTGTGTGCTTGTGTGCTTGTGTGTGTGTGTGTGTGTTTGTGTTGGGGGGGGGGGGGTACCAGATTGGGGGATGGCAAGAATATAATCTATTTTGATAAACGTATTTCATTCTTTCTTTTTTTTGTTTTTGGAATGATTGCAAGTTGTTTTCATTGATTGGTAGTTATACAGTGAAACCTGTTTATAGTGGCCACCCAAGGGAAACAAAAATTGTGGCTTTTATCGACAGGTGGCTGCTATAGACAGGTTCTTTAACACATGATCTCTCTCCGGGGGAATTATTTTAGTGGCCACTATAGACAGGTTCGCTGTTATAGACAAGTGGCCGCTAAGACAGGTTTGACTGTACATGTATTTAATTTATATTGCTTGTGTATACTTCAGTTGAAGGCTAGGATTTCTGTAATAATTAAGTTTGTATGAAATCAAAATATAGATTACTCATAAAAAGAAGGTGTGTGTGTATGGGGGATTAGGGAGTGTGCAAGGAATGTACTGAATAATGACAATTTGACAAAAGGCTCAACACTGGGCCTTGAGGGTGGACCAAGTGGTAGTGGGGGCAGGGGTGGGGTGTGGGTAGGGGTGCATGGGGTGGGTGTAGGGGTGGGGGGAGGGCATTGCACATGCATAATAAATTGGAATAAGCCTAAAAACCTTGAATACCCTCCAGTGATGAGAAAACCAAATGTGCAAGGAACCAAGAAAGAGTGTGTTGCTAGTGATATTATAATACAACTAATAAGTAAAAGAATTGTTGACCAGCACATGCATATCCTGCATTGAAGAAATGAATTATCACCCAAACATCTTTCTCCGAAATGCTGCCTAGTAGCAGGGACATGCTAGTAGCAAGAAATGTGTATGGAGGCTCCCGGTGAATGTACATTGTGCTGAGTGTGGTTTTCCCCAACATGGCATATCAATGGGAATTGAACAAGGGAATCTTGGCATTGTGTTGAGTACCAGTAGTCATAGGGGATTGGCCAAATTCTGAGTTCCTTGGCAGTAAAGAAAAGATCTATCCTTCTGAATCAGGCATGCATGAATTCTAAATGTATGGCATCATATGGTCCATTTCAACCATAAAGATTCAGAAGGCATTATAAAATGAGTATATTTCATGACACAGGAGTGAATGGCAAGTCAGGAAGCAAGTACCTATACATTTCAGACCAAACCTGTACTTCTGAATTAAAAAAACAAGTTTGCCAGAGATTGAAAACATGTCGGAAATTCTGCAAACGATGTGGTAGCTGGTACCATGGAGACTTTAGTTCTATGTTTGATAATTTCTTTTGATTCGTGACCACATGTCACATCCTTTCGTTTGTGATATGGGATACTTTACGTGATGATTTAAAATGTCATGTCATCCAGGCTGAAGACAATCAAGAGCTGCAAGAAAAATTCGGAATAAATGTGATTGCAGAACGGCAGAACTGTAATGTGTCACCATGCAAGGCATGTGTTTTGTGTTTCAAACCCCACTTTGTCCTGTGACCAGTGAGAAGACTATCAGCATGTATGTTGTTGATTAATCTACCCTTCTCCCTCCCTTTCTCTCTCTCTCTCTCTCTCTCTGTCTCTTCTCTCTCTCTGTCTCTCTCTCTCTCTTCTCTCTCTCTGTCTCTTCTTTTCACTTTTGTTTTGCCTCCCTCTTTCTCAATCTCCTTTATTTTTGTTTGTTTCTCACCTTTTTCTCTATCTCTGTCACTATCTCTGCTCTCCAAATCTCCCCCTTTCTTTTATTTCCCCTCACTCTATTTATTTGCCCATCTTTATTTTTTTCACATATATTAACTGTCTTCCATTCCACCCCACCCCTTACTCATATCTGTAGGTGCATCAAAGACTAAAGGACTCCTCTTCAAATTCACCAGTTTGAGAGATTTGAATGGACAGTGCTTCAAGTTGAATATCACAACTCGATTAGACACCCTCTCCACATTTGATCCCAGCAACCAACCTTCAGAAAATGTAAGTCTAGTCTTTTAAAAAATGTCTCAATATGATTGCTCAGTTTAGTTTGATAAGAAATGTATAATACAATATGAAACTTGCGTGAATACACTGGTTTTCCCCTTTGAATTGAAGTGAAAGATCGCAAACGTCACAGCCAGAGGGCCAAATTGCGTTTAACGTACTGTGATGACATTAGTAAATTGATTGACTTTCAAGTTACATAAAAACGATCATTACTACACTGTATAGATAAAGGCTGATAGTAAAATACTTGCACAATATCCATGTTAAAGTCACACTTTTAGCCCTTAGTTTTGAAATAGGAAAACAAATACTGCACTGCACATTCTCTTAATCATGACTGAGGAAAGATAATTGTCATCTTTGTGTTGACTGAGCTTAGGCCGATATGCTGCTACAGTCTTGGTGCAAAACCAGAATCACAAACATGTTTTTAATTCATTTAAGTGTAAATTGGCTAAAATACATTGCTGCATAGATATGTTGTAAGTGTCCATTCTATGGCATGGCCATTTGGCTAACTGCCCACATGTAACAATAACTACAGTATATAGTGCTTTGCTGCATTCTGCCTTGGTTTCTGTCAAAAACATATGGCAGTTGCAGGGATGCCCTAAGCACTTCATCATTCTGAAGGCTGTTTGGAAGCCGCATGTTTCAGTTCACCACAAATTCAAAATATGGCGTGAGGGCTACCGGTACCCTCACCTGAGATTGCCACAGCACGTGACTGTGAGAATGCTCTCTCTCTCTCTCTCTCTCTCTCTCTCTCTCTTTCTCTCACATCTGACCTTCTCTTTGTTGTCATTCACCTTTCACTGCAAATCTCCCCCTCTTTGTTTCTTCTTCAATATACACCAGCCAGAAACTGGGAAAAGTGCCCTCCGAGTAATTCCCAAGCTGAGATGTCAAGAAGAAGATTATGATTAGGGCGCCTCATCACTATTATTGCTATCCAGAGTGTGAATAGAAGAAGTCTTGAGAATGGAACTCTTGTGCTGTGTTGATCTGTCATGTGGTGTATATTAAGTGTATTGGATAAATGTTAAGAATATTAGGCAGGAAGAAAGTTAGTTCCTGTTTGCTCTCTCTCTCACACACACACACACACACATTCTCTCTCTCTCTCTCTCTCTCTCTCTCTCTCTCTCTTACACACACACACACACACACACATTTCCAACCCTCTCTCTTGCCCTCTTGGTCATTCATTTTTCACTGCTTCTGATTCCTATCTCCCCCTCTTTGTTTCTTCTTTAACACATTCTTATATTTCCTTTATGTGAATGTAATCATAATCAATGATAAAGGGGTAAAAATCCATACCTGCTACATATATTTTTATGAAAGTTGTCAGCACTGTCGGTGCTGACAATTTCAGTGAAATCCTCGTTTTTTATTGGCTGAGAGGCACTAGCCTCTGACTGTTACTATGGTAAATGTATGAGAAAGACAACTTGTCAGTGCTGACAACTTTCATGAAATGCCCCCCCCCCCCCCAGCTCATAAAGACATTTCTTATCTCTCTTGGGTGGTCTCTATGTACAGGTTTAACTGTATTTTTAAATGATTTACTGTAGCATCCCTACATTTAGGCAATATTTGGAAGAAACAAATATGAAGTGGTAGATATATAATCTAACCTGATGCGGTATTGCATTGATGCTAAATATGAAATACACAACTTGCTCTTTTACAAGGAGAGTATAATGCAGTTGCCATGCTTTCAACAGAAGACAAGTTGTGAGTATAGAGTACTGAAGTGTGACATCATATGGGCATGTTGTCAAGACATTTGGTTCTAAAGCAAGCAGCAGTGATTATAGAGTAGACTCTCATTGGGATAGCGCCCGGCAGTAGCTCACTAGACAATGTAGGACCAGTGGAACTCTCGCTAGAGCATTGTTGTTCAGAACCAGAAACCAGTGTAACAAGACCACTTTGGGCTTGCTTTGAAGTAGGATTCCAACATGTACATGGCAAGCAGTTGTGGTGCAGCCATTATTACAATATGCGACAGAACTTGCATTCAATAAAGAATGTATCCAGCAGTGCATGCAGTGTGACAATTTGCTGAAAAGTGGTGTGGTGTGAGCACAAACATACCATCATGAATGGAGTGTTGGTACAATATGTAAGAAGTTTATAACTCACTTTAGGATACACATTTTTTTGTTTACATAAGTGTACCTGGTAGGTGGTAATAAACAACCAGTTACATACAATTTTGGGAAATTTCATATGTATTGTATGTAGGACAATGCCGTTTATCTGTAACAAAAAAACAAGGAATCAATTTAGAAGTTGAAATATCCTGGAGAGAAAATTGTACAACTATAGTAGGTTTGGGTTTATAGAGAAAGAGGTTGGCCGGCCAGCCGGTATTGATATCTGTCCCCCAATGCCAATCTTCATTTGATGTATGTCAGAGGGTGCATTACACATCAGCACATCCTGCACTTTGTGGTGTATCCTGTATGTATGAGGGATCATGACTGTCACAAAATCACTGAAGGGTTATAAACTCAACAAAATGGAGAAATATTACTGCATGATACTGAATACATTTACAGTGTAAAAAATATTCAAATTTTTCTCACTATGCTTCAATAAAGCTTAGTTTAATATGCAGCAGTGAATGTTTATTTTTTTCAGTCTTGAGTCTTGAGTGAGTAGCAGTTACTAGGTATTACTGGGCAGTGTGATGTGCATAGAACTTGCTAGGGTGTTAGTCCATGTGTCAAGACTATGTTCTGATTGCAGCGCACAAAAAGGATACAGCTCATCAGCTATATGAAATAGAAAACATGAAGCAACAATGTTTTACCATCCCCTTCTCACATCTTATTTTCAGAGGCGGTTCCACTTTGACTGTTTCTGTGACCTCGTCCCTGGCCGAGAGTACAGCCTGTTCATCCGCCCTCTGCCATTCCATGTGGTCAACTGCCTGGTGACCGATGACCAAGAGCTCAACACCTCAGTCAAAGTCCCAGGTAGAGATAACCTACGTAAACCTCCACTGGACCTCCTGAGAGACAGTGTACCTCTAGTTCTCCACTGGACTATCTTACTCAGATGGTCCAAGTCCCAGATAGAGACAGTGTTCCTCCAGTCCTCTATTGGATAACATAACTTTGGTCCAAGTCCCAGATAGAGCCAGTGTACCTCCAGTCCTCTACTGGATAACATAACTTTGGTCCAAGTCCCAGATAGAGCCAGTATACCTCCAGTCCTCTACTGGATAATATAACTTTGGTCCAAGTCCCAGATAGAGACAGTGTACCTCCAGCCCTCTACTGGATAACGTAACTTTGGTCTAAGTCCCAGTAGAGCCAGTATACCTCCAGTCCTCTACTGGATAACGTAACTTTGGTCCAAGTTCCAAATAAAGCCAGTGTACCTCCAGTCCTCTACTGGATAACGTAACTTTGGTCCAAGTCCCAGATAGAGCCAATATACCTCCAGTCCTCTACTGGATAACGTAACTTTGGTCCAAGTTCCAAATAAAGCCAGTGTACCTCCAGTCCTCTACTGGATAACGTAACTTTGGTCCAAGTTCCAAATAAAGCCAGTGTACCTCCAGTCCTCTACTGGATAACGTAACTTTGGTCCAAGTCCCAGATAGAGCCAGTGTATACCTCCAGTCCTCTACTGGATAATATAACTTTGGTCCAAGTCCCAGATAGAGCCAGTATACCTCCAGTCCTCTACTGGATAACGTAACTTTGGTCCAAGTTCCAAGTAAAGCCAGTGTACCTCCAGTCCTCTACTGGATAACGTAACTTTGGTCCAAGTTCCAAATAAAGCCAGTGTACCTCCAGTTCTCTACTGGATAACACAACTTTGGTCCAAGTCCCAGATAGAGCCAGTGTATACCTCCAGTCCTCTACTGGATAATATAACTTTGGTCCAAGTCCCAGATAGAGCCAGTATACCTCCAGTCCTCTACTGGATAACGTAACTTTGGTCCAAGTTCCAAATAAAGCCAGTGTACCTCCAGTCCTCTACTGGATAACGTAACTTTGGTCCAAGTCCCAGATAGAGCCAGTGTATACCTCCAGTCCTCTACTGGATAATATAACTTTGGTCCAAGTCCCAGATAGAGCCAGTATACCTCCAGTCCTCTACTGGATAACGTAACTTTGGTCCAAGTTCCAAATAAAGCCAGTGTATACCTCCAGTCCTCTACTGGATAATATAACTTTGGTCCAAGTCCCAGATAGAGCCAGTGTACCTCCAGTCCTCTACTGGATAACATAACTTTGGCCTAAGTCCCAGATAGAGACAGTGTACCTCCAGCCCTCTACTGGATAATGTAACTTTGATCCAAGTCCCAGATAGACACAGACGGTGGAACTCTAGTCCTCCGCTGGACCCCTTAACTTTAGTCCACATCCCAGGTAGAGACAGTGTACCTCCACTTGACCTCCTCACTGTGGTCAGTGATGGAGGCCTAGATGTATTGAATCGGTCAAAGAATCATTGAATACAGAGGCCATAAAAGCCTTGGGGACTCGGAAGTTCTTGATTTAGTGTTATCTGGTGTGATTTTGATGTATTATAGGAGATATGATAAAAGATCTGAGGTTTACCATGCAAGCAGAAACCTGGTGTAGCTTATAGAGTGTGTGTAGCATATTTGCATAAAGTGTACAGTTAAATAACCACCTTTATACAAACACCACCTGTCTATTGACTTTAGGTTATGGTTTTAAGACGGGAGCCATTTCGGGCAAATTGGGTGTTGTGATAATGAATGCTTTAGAAAAAGTTGTTCATAATGTGATACGTCTATCTCTTAACGTTGACAGTTTTCAGTCTTTACAAGCTTCAGGATACGACTTATACTCATTGCCTGATATAATTTTGATGATTCTTCCTTGTATTGATGCATGGCTATTTTTTTTTTTTGAGGTGAGACAACTATGTAAAACAATAGCACAATATTTTAAAATTGGCTGTATGAATCCTTATCCGGATGTTTGTATGGGAACAGTGATGATGAGTCATAGGGAGGAATGAGTGCTGTATTAGTTCTTTGTATAATGTGGCAATCTGCTACAATGTAAAACAGAAGTGCTTGATGGGAAATCAAAGTTCATTGCCATTGTTGTCTGCTTATTCTTCCACAGATATTTTGGCCTAACTGAAACACTTTCACCATGTTAACCCGTTCTTTACTGAGTTCTTTACTGAGCGTATATGGTGGATGGCTTTTTCCTACTCAGATTATAAGCATTGCGACACCCGCATAATCTGCCGTACAAACCATAGATGATAGGCTGTGAATAAACTTCAAATTCCTTACAAGGGAAAATGAAACCATACTATGGCAGATTTTGTGCATAGCATGAGTGCTTATTGTCTTGATTTGATGGCGATCAGGCACTATATAGCTTGTGCACTGCATGAACATATACAGTCTTGCTTTGATCTAAATGAGACAATATCTAGCTTGTGTCGTGCTTGAATGCATATGGTTTAGCTTTGATCTATGTATATAAGACAATATCTAGCTTGTACATTGCATGAACGCTTATGATCTTGCTTTGATCTAGATCAGACCAGTTTTAGATGGGCTCCACTGTATAATGACAAACCCCATTAACGGTTGGCCGGTATTTGCTAATGGTTGATGTTCCCGCTCCATGAAATAGTTTGACACACATTTCGGAGCTTAAATGGTTGTAGAAGTCTATTTACATGTTTAAAATGGTGATATTTCCCCCAAATATTGCATATATTAAATTTTTGAGATTTGATAGAAATTATGATAAAAATTCTCAAAGTTACTATGTCAACCATTGCAGGCAATTAAAAATAGAAATTCATGAAAAAAAATGATCTAAGACATTTTGAAAGCAGAAAATTACATAATAAACTCAATAAACCTTGATTGATCTTTTCAATTGGCTTAGATTCCGCATAGTGGTTGGCTGACTAACAATAGCAAAGCTCAGGGGGTCAAATTTGGAACGATGTGGGCACAATTTGAACCTTTTCATACGAATCACATGGTAACGTGTGTGGTATTCATAAAGCCCCTGCATTAAGTTGTGGATTGTCATCAAATTTCCAAAGCATGTTTATTGGAATATCGTGAACAAATTACAATGAAGACTGCAAGGATTTGAAGTATTGTTATGAAGGACTTACCTGGTTGCAATGAGGTAAAACTGTCCTTGAAAAGATCACACCTGGCTGGGACACATTCCTCACTAGGACACATTCTTGATTGCCATTCATATTCAGACTGATACGGTGGATGGATTTTCTGTCCTCAAAATGGGTTGATTTTTTACAAAATGTTTTGATCACTTTTCTTTTCTCTTTTTGGCTCTTAGCATGTCGTGATTCCAGTAGGACATGGACTGACAAGTATTGCACTGTGGAAGGTAAATCCATGCAGATCGAAGCAACGACCCAAGTTCTCTGAAGGGAATTGAACGCCAATACAACTTGCAAGCCTTTTCTTTGATTAAAATGTGTCCCAAGGAAATATTGCATCTGGTTTGCAAAATAAGTGAATAATGTAAACATTTTATGTAAGGGTTCCTTGCGATTTAGCCCATGTAGATGAAACAAAAACCGACTACATTCATTTGATTTTTGATTATGGTAATGATGTTTTAATATGTCATTGAACATTTATACTTTGTGTGAAATATTTACATATACCATATCTTCCAATAGTTATGCGCTATAGAACAGATTGGACAGCATGAGTGCAGAATTTGGGCTAAAGTGAATGATGAATGTCAATCAATGTGCCGCCACCATGAGACCATGATTGTACATTGCTGCTGAGAAGCTCTTTACAAATATGCCACTAAAACATCTTGTACCATGTGCAGTGAACAAGGCTATATAGTGAATAATAATAATATACAACAATGACAAGATGACTTTCCTTTTTGGTGTTTAATTGCAGAGAGATGGAAGCCTGCTTTCCCCATTGAATTCAGACAGATATTTTCTGAGGTCAACACTGTGAACGTCACTGTGCAGGTGACCTTTGACATTGCCCCTCTTCATTTTGCAATCAACGGTTATACTCTCTATGTTGACGTTTTCAACTCAACAGATGAGTTTTCTAAGAAAATAAGCAAGGTGAGAACTATCTTAGGTGTTCATGTTATTTCTTTGGATTTGTCAGATGTGTGATGCGGAAATCTACCAGGTGGTGGAGTTATTCCTAGAGGTTGTCTTTATTTAGAGTGGAAATTGCTGCTATAAAAACTAAACGAGTACTTCGTTGAACGAATAGGTAGCCCATTAAAGTTGGTGTTTCCTGTTTGCAGAGTTAAATGAAAATTTGTGTAAGTTAAAAATGTAGGAGCTTTGAAGAGACTTTTCATGGCTTTGCACTGACTTTTACATTTCGGATTATTTTTTTGTATGTGTCGTCAGTGTCAGAAAATGTTGTAGCGGCAGAGCCTTATAATCACAATGTCATTTTCAACATTACAACCTAAGCATCTTAATTAGATAAATGCTGTATGAAGGAATAATTCTACACAAAACATTTTTCAGGCCCTGGAGTCATTTGCCTTTGGCATCCCTGTTCTTATAAAGTTTGTGAGGAAATATGATTACAAGGTCAAATGGAAGATACTGTTAGCACCAACTTCCTTTTCCTTTTTGCATTTGAAAAAAACAGAATCTAAACCTAAAAGGCAATAAAAAATGTTCTTTATGCATCATTTGAATTCTATATTCATATTACTCAATTGTATTTTATAGCAGGCTCTGAAAATTGGTTTCTTGCAGGAAAATATGAAGATATTTCCGCAAATCCTCTCAGGGAAGGCTGCAAACTTCACAACGGTAGAATTTGAGTTACCTCCCAACTTGGCCATTCTTGGAAAGCGACTTGATCTGGTGGTATGTCAGTGCTTCATTTAAATTTTGAGTTTGTAGTTGCATCTAGTTTAAGATATTTTTTTTGTTTCTGGAAGCTTTCTATACTTGCTTTAGGGGAGACTGCAAGTCAAAGAATTGCCAGAAATGGGTGCCCAGGACAATAAAACAGTAGAAACCAGTGGAGAAAAACCATTAGCATTTCTACTGGTTTCTACTGGAAATAAATTTTCTACTAGTTTGAATATGGAAAGTGAAATGATTTCCAGTAGAAACCATTAGAAAAATGTCAATAGAATACCAGAAGAATCCACTGGTTTCTACTGGTTTCCACTGGTTTGACTTTGTATTTTTTACACTCCTTTTTCAAACCATTAGATCTCACAGGTTTATATTGATTTCTACTGGTCTTCAGTACCATTAGACTCTATTGGTTTCTACTGGTTTTATTTTGCAGTTCCTCTTCAGACCAGTAGACTCTTCTCGTTTCAGAAAAACCAGCAGAAACCAGTAGACAGTCTTTACCGGTTTGTACTGGTTTCTACAGGAATTTCGACCTGGGTGTGAACATAAACATCTGTTGCTCACTCTTGAAAAGTTTGATAGGAAGAAGTGACTAATAGAATACCGAAGTGGTGTTATCATATGAGCATATATTGTCAAGACAACTGATTCCAAACTAAACTACTCCAGAAAGATGTTAATGGTCCATTAAACACTGCCTAGCAGGCTAGTGTGGGGCACTACCAATAAGTGTCCCTGCTCTGAAACCTTCTGCTAGCTCTTCTCGCATAGTTTAGAACCAGTTGTCTTGACAGTATACTCAAAATTACGTCACACTTCGGTGCTCTATAAGTCTTGCATTGTACTTTCTCCAACAGCAATAAACTGGATCAACTCACCACATTGCTATGATTATATTATGAAAATGCATACAATGACCTTAACTTTCTGTTTCTATGTGGTCCTCAGATTGTTCCAGATATAGACCACGTGCGTTTTGATCGACCCATCACTGGACCAAAAGTCAAACTCAAGGGTAATAGATTGTTTCTTTTGGGTGTGTAGAAGGAATGGGACCTGACTGTTAGTTATTTTGAGTTCTTGGCAGAAGGAACGGGAACTAAGTTTGGTCGTTATTTTGCCCCTGCCACAAAGTGGCAATATCTTGAGAACCGTTAACCAGGGGGTGTTCGGAATATCGACTTAGGAAATATTTTATTGTATCTCAGCTACTTAAGAATAATTTTATCTTTTGGTATGCCGCCAAGCCAACTTAGGATAAAAGATAAAAGTTTCATTCAAATGAGCTGGAGATAACATGAGCCTCAGAGATATTTTTTTTTAATGCAAATGAGCTAAATCGGTATTTTGACACGCACTTAGGAAAAAAAGTTCATCCACACAAAACATTTAATACACCTTGTGATATTATTCTGTAGTGTCCAAGTTCATGATATATCATAATGATGCATCTGTGTAACACAACATTCTGGTTCCCCTCCCCCTCCCCCTCCCACCACCCCATCACCATCTATGGGAATCCAAATGTCTCTCAACCACTTTTCCCCAAGAGACACCCCCATACGGCCTGTTTGCATTTTCTCTGTTCTCATTTTAGAGTTCTACATGCAGTATAACTAACATCACAGTTTTTGACCTGCGTCATAAGGTATGTTTACCATGTAACTGACAGTCTCCACTGATTTTATTTACAGGGAATCCCTGCTCAGAAGCCGGCATCTGTGGGCCCCTGGGCACCTGCAATGTGTCGTCAGACGGCCATCATGTTTGCCAGTGCAGGGAGGGATCTATTCATGGCCTGGATGACAGATGCATCGGTAATACTTTTTTTTTTCAGACCTTGAAGGGTTTGTCTGTACAGCCCACCTCAAAAAATAATCCTACTTTTATTGATGTGCATTTTAAATACCCGCTAAAAATGTAGTCAAAATATTCAAACGTGATTGTACACCACAAATGTGCACCAGCCCAGCCCAACAAGAATGTTGATAATGAAGATGAAAAAATACAGAAAAAATATTCCTTGTATTTGGTATTCCAAAAAATACCCTAAAAATATTTTTTTCAAAAAATATCCTAAATATATGTTATTTTTGGAGTACTATTCTGAAAAATATTCTAGAAATATGCAATTTAAAAAAAAGATACTCAGAAAATATCTGGAAAATATGTACAAAATATATTTTTCCGTTAGCAAAAAAAGACTAGGGTATTGCTGTAAAATTCTGTTGAAGCAAGAAGGATGTAACAGAAAGTTATTTTTTAGGAGGAGAGTATAAGGATGACTTCAGCAATGATCTCTGTAATTCACTCCAATATCCCATCACAAACACAGACGTGAAGCGGTGTTGGTCGTTGAGTTGTTTTGGAAGGCTTCACTTACTATTTGATGACTTCTGCCTGTCTCCCCTCCCCCCCCCCCCCCCCCCCAATCTCAACGTTGATCTCAATGTCAACGATTTGGAAATGCCCCAGTCGAAAAAAAAACAGGGAGCAAATAGGCAGAAAATATGAAAAAAATATATTTTCGCAACACAAAAACCAACGAGGGTGTTCTCTGTTATCACTGCAATCTCAATTCATTATGACAACCTCCTTTTGCAGCAAACCCTTGCGTACCAAACCCATGCGGCCCAACTGACGTGTGTGAAGTGAGGAACCTAACCAGAGCAGGAGCAGAGTCAAGCTGCATCTGTAGGAATGGAAGCACACCATGTCCATCAGGTACATGTAGGTCAGGCTTGACCCCTGGCCACTTATAGGGCAGCGCTACTTTCCTCCCAGTGGCGTCACTTTATATTCTCAAGGCATAAAACATGATCCTTCTCTAAAGTAAAAGATTTGCGCTGTTTACACTGTTTCAAGAACATTTCCTCAAATTCTCGCCTCTATTTTTAGTATACCACTACAAAAACACCTCTCTTGCAACATATCAAGAACACATGCAAACTCCCCTTTTTCATGATTCACAAAAATA
The DNA here is from genome assembly GCA_963669155.1 of Arbacia lixula. NCBI lineage: Eukaryota > Metazoa > Echinodermata > Echinoidea > Arbacioida > Arbaciidae > Arbacia > Arbacia lixula. Next base: position 37,738,679 of record OZ022576.1, read on the forward strand.
GACGCAATTTTTTTTTATTTATGAGTACAAAGCTGTCATTCGAAAAAGACAATTTACCTATTTTTGTCAACTTTAATCAAGTGAATTGCTCGTGGGTGTTTGTAACAGTAACTGAACTGATTTCTCCATTATTTAATATGTTTACTTTTATTTTTTGTGACATTATCTCAGCTTGTGATTGAATTTTGAGAAGTAATATGCAGTAGTGGTGATATAATGGGATCTAACATCATCATTCTGTTATGATCATGGGCCTTGTTGTTGTTTGATTTCAGGATTATATGCAGTAATGGCACCAAAATAATATAGTCATTTAATGCTGAAATCCACTGAGAACTGAGCCCTATATCACAAAAGGCCAGAATAGATAGATAACAACTTTGCTATCAATTGCAAAGTTGCTACCTATTGCAACTCAATCATCGCATGGCATCACAAAGCATGTATTGCGAGTCCAAGCCCATGCATGATTTTGTAATCAATCGTATAGTTGCGATATATCAACACAAGCTACCATTGATATCAATTGCAAGTTACGGTCTATATCGATCGATATTGATCGTAGGTTCTTTGTGATACATGCTCCTAGGGCTGTGATGCTGGCAGAACCATTAGGCCACAATGACTAATTCCATTATTTTACTTCCACTCTACACATTCCTTTTGAATGAGAATAATGTGACAATATCTGTGACCTTAGGCATCTTGTAAAAAAGTTCAAGGCCCAAAAGACTGCGGTTATATCGGGGAATCACGTGTGCGATCTTTTCTATAAAAGGCTCGATGATCCCCCATCCTTTTCAATATACAGCCACCAGGGTTCTTTTTGTTCATAAGACTAGGGTCCATGCTAAAATACTATAATACGAATGAAACAAAAGACCTGACAGGCTATTGTTGGCACGCTGGCATCTCTGGTCTTTTCAACCGTCGTACCGCTATTCAGGAAAGACAAAGGCCCATCCGTTCTTTTGTCTAAAAGACGTGGCAGAGATGGTCAACATGTTTTGACAAGGCGCCTTACATTCAAACTGAACATATGTTTATCATCTCTCTCCCTGTTTTATTTTACGATTTAGCACCAAGTTTCGTCATAGAACGAAATATACCTTCTAGCATTCCATGGCATGCTGTTATCGCCTCTGTCATCATCTGTGTACTCACCATCATCATTATTACAATCATCGTTCTCCTCAGACGCTATTATTGTCATGGTAAGTTACCATTGATATGTTCCTTTAAGAAAGGTTCTAAGTTAATGAGTTTTGACTGTACCCCATGCCATAGTCCTTGAGTTACTCCTTTCTTGTCACTTCTTGTGATCCATTCTGTTTCGTTTCATACTCTGTAAGTAGGTTCAATAAAAAGATACAAAATACACATAATTTGTTATTTTCAGTACATTTTCCAGGAAGAGCATAATTTTGATAAAGTCCCATGAAATCTCTTTGTTCAATTTTTAGCATTATTCATTCGTTATTTGAATGAGAGTACATGTACAATGCATATCAAACAAACTAAGTCCAGAAAGATTGGCTTTGGTTTGTAAGTCACACATTTATTATTATTATTGTAGTAGGAAACGTCTCCTCATATCCTAGGGCCATATTGTTGAAACACTGCAGTGAGCGTAGCAAGTTGCTAAAGTACATTCAGCTACATGCATTTTTAGCAACTAGCTAGGCTCTAAGGCTGAATTCACAAAAGAGTTTTTGATTTAGTCCACAGTGTAAGGGAATGTGGCGTATAAGTAAATAAGTATGCTTGATATACTAAAGTAGCACATACACTTCTAAAAGATCTAATAATGAACGTGTGTGTTTGCATAGGGTGCTAACGTCATGCTATGGTTTAAACCATAATCAAGCAAATCAATTTTAATAAAGCATTATCTAAACCATATTTACTGGTGTGAATTTAACACACCATTCTTTTTTGGACTCTCTTTAAGATTTTATGCTAAATCAAGTGTTCTTATTTGCTTACATGCCTCAAAATTTGCTAAAAACCATGGACTGAATCTAATGTTTGTTTGTGAATTTGGGCCTTAAGGTTTCATGCATATGGCTCCTGGTGTGTAACCCTTAAACTCATTGGGGATGTTTATATGACAATGTCTCCTGCTCTTAGGACGTCACACGATTGCTGAGATGCCAAACGACCTGGATCCAGAAGTATACTCCGACTTCCACAGTACAACAGAAGGAGGACTAGACGGTGTCAAACCCAGGATCCTGTTTGCCTATGAAGAGAACTGCAAAGATTTTGTCAAGTTGGTCAAGAAACTTGGGCTCCTGCTGGAAAAACATGGCGATGTGACTCCAGTCCTGCCCTCCCATCATACCCTTGACATCGGCAAGAGAGGGGCAGAACATTGGCTTAGCCACACCCTCACCAACGTCAGTAAAGTCTTGTGGTTGTGCTCGGTGACTACCCCGCATTGCCTTGAGGAGAATAGCGGGGACTGTAGGACGGCTCACCAAGCGACGGCGCCGTACGGGAACATGTTCATGAAGCTGGTGTATCTGACCGAGAAGGAGAGAGAGAGATGGCAGAGCAAACACACGGTGTGTTATTTTTCCTGTGCATCAAACTCGGATGACATCCCGTGCATATTAAAGCGACACATGCGATACGACCTGCCAAGGAGTATAGACGCTATGTGCTGTTACCTCCTTGGAGTGGAGATGGATGACAACCACAACCCTCCAGGAGGCATTCACCGGTCCGTAGAAAGGACCGCTTTCGAAACAGCCCTTCGCAAGTGGCATGAAAACATTAGAACGTTCAAAACAGACGATGAGCACCCTCAGGCATCGCCTCGGCAACCGCTACTAACACATCATGGTCATGGGAATTCCCCTGAATCTCCCACATTCGTAGCCGTTCCTCCCCGGTTTGGAGATAAGATGTCTGCAGCGTGGGAAGGGCTGGCGATGCTTGGCGAGGAAGAGATGAGCAACGGCTCTGGGGAGGATGAGGAGAGGAACATCGACCATGGGGAGTATCAGGAGATGAGCATTGACCATGGGGAGTATCAGGAGATGAGCATTGACCATGGGGAGGATAAGGAGATGAGCATCGACCATGGGGAGGATAAGGAGATGAGCATCGACCATGGGGAGGACAGGTCAAACATAAGTCATCATACGATCCTGCCGATCAATATTGCGCCAGAAGCGAGAAAGTCCACTCCTTCGTTGGACTCTGATGCGGGATACAGCACATTACCCTGTGATGAAATAAGCATTCAGGGATGAAAACATTGTTTCTCTCTTGTGACAATTCTGCTCTAAACTTAGCCCAAAAGCCACAAAAAAAAACACTTTTTTGAAACTATGGGGCAAGAATTTCCCCATCAAACCTTTATATGCCAGACAATGTGCTGATATGTAGTACGATTGTACTTACGAGTGGCCATGATTTCTCAACAAATCCAGTGTCTTCTACCTGCGCTCTGTCTACTGAAACCACCAACTTATATGCAATGTGTATGATGGACTTTTCATAGACAGCATTATTGCCCCACCTACCGTGTTACATGATCCCTTATTACTTCCATATGCTATCAACTGAATATTTGTAAACCATCTCTTGAGATATCACGTGCCTGAAACTTGTCCATGAAACAAGCTCACAGTAATGTAAAATGCACAGAACTTTGACATTATAACCTTATGTGTGCCAGATAAACTGCTGCTGGATGGGAATTGTGTGAATTACTTGTGAATAAAATCACATATGACACACAAAGGGATAAATGTAAACTGTACATATGCTTCTAAACATGATTTGAATTTCTGTATTTTTGTATGACTATACAGGGTGAGTCAGAAAAAATGTTACACTTTTTAAATTAATTATTTTTTAAAGAAAATGTGGGATTCAGAGAGAATTCCTAGCATGTATGGATAGTGTAGCGTTTTAGGGTAATGGTTCATGTTTTAGGTGTCTCTGAATTTATGTGAATATGGGCCGAGCAAACTCACGTCACATATCTACACCATTAACATATCATCCGGGCTACTCGCCAAAATATATGGCTTGGCAGGTCATTTTATCTCACTCCACTCACACACGCATGAAGTCACCGCAATCAACCAGTAAAATCATACACCACTGAATGATTTAGTCGAACAGGTACATACCGTTCTCTCTGTGTATTTTATTGAAGGCACAGCTCTCTAGCTTCTAATGTTCTACCAGGGTTCTGCCAGGGTTCGTACGGTTCGTTCGTTCTTCCGTTCTCCCTCCCCGCTCTCCCCGTTCTTTTTCCCCAAACAACGGCTGGCCTGTCCTTTTATACCGGCCCGGGTCAAGTACACACAGACCCCTACAAACTGTGCACTATGACATGTACACATTCACTTTCACTATGACCACTACAGTACACACTCCAGTGCACTCAGCTGTGGACACTCCGGGGTATTCCATCATACTGAGAGGGGTGTTTACGTAACGGAGGGGTTGACTCTGGGGCAATTTTGTCACATTACCCTCCGCCAAGCTTGAAACGTCCCAGTTTCAAAGTAGCTTAAAAACACATAGACAAAATTGAGAACTAAACTTTTTTATAACCAAAGTACAGTTGAAAACTATTTACAGTTTACAAAGTCAGAATATGTATCAAAGGCAAGGCATCAAGAGTAAAAACAAGTACTTTCTTTGGTTGAGCACACTTGTACTTAGCATATAAAAATATATATCTTAAGGTCACACATCATAAACTTCTTGGCAGTAATCCTGACAACATATTTGGCACAAGTTCCTGAGGCACAACTTCAGATTACTGTATAATGTATATATGCGGCCACGTGTCTTTTCCTAAACACCCTGTATGGATTGCATGAAATATAGGAATGTGAAAGCAAACTTCTGAGAATCGTTGAATACCTGAGGCAGCTGCTGTAAACACACTAGTTGTAATATCACAAATTATAATTATACCGAGTCAAGGTCATATGGCAATAATATACTGTACATGCACAACTGCCAGGTGGTACTGAACAAGAAAGATATCAGATAAAATGAGCAAAGATAGCCTAAGAGGAGGAGCAAAGCATGAGGAAAAGTCTAGATATGGATAGCTGAGAAGGAATAGCAATAACTGAAAAAGAGAAAGCAAAAGTGACAGGTGACAGAGAAGGAAAGTAGAGAAGGGGAAAGAAAGACATACCACAAAACGGACTTTACAATCTGTCATCAATCACTAGGAAGCACAATGTTTGACTCTATGTACAACTACAAGTGACCATCTCCAAGTCTATCAACACCGTACCGAACAATTACAAGGTAATCATAAACAACAAACAAATCATACCCTTGAATATGTATCTGGCATATATGTATTCAAATGCAAGTTTTTCTCCTTTTCTTGAAACAAACATAGTACATGAAAACGACCCACCTGTTAACGTATTGTCAGCAATACTCGGAATTTTTGGCAAACTGCTTTAGTACAAGCTCTCAATACAACCTTGGAGATGAAAAGTACACACATCGCATAGCATACATATAGTGCAGTAACAGAAATTATATCATTTCGAGTGAATCCGCACTTCACTAGAAATTTACTGCTTAAAAGAAACATATAAACCAGTCAATTTACTTTGAAATTATAATGAATGGGAGGCCATCAGTAGCAACCAGTTACCCACAAGTAAACCATACATAAGATAGGCATAAAAACATTACAACGTTACACATTCATAAATGTAGGCATAGTGACTTTTAAATACAACATATAAACAGTTTATGTTTCAACTCGTAGGAACATAAGAAAGAGCAGTAAGAAGTATAACAACCTGCAACTTTAGTTGTTTATCTGATCCTACTTGTATCACTCAAATACTCAACATGACATTTAAGCAACACATCCAAACATAATGATACCAATGCATCAAGGTGAAAGGGAGACAGTAAGGTGAGTGAGAAAGAAAGTCCAAAGAGAAGTGGCAAAAATAGTACAACAAAATAATAGACTAATTGCGGGGGAGGGCATGGTTGCAATCAACGTTGTTGTCCCAATCTCTCGGAACAAGTGCTGAGTAGGTGATGGTGGTATCGAACTGTCTGATGACATGGCCGTTTACAAAGTACCTCGTTGTCTTCTTTTCGACGGCAGTCGCCAGGATCTTGTTGCTAGCTGTACTTGCATGCTGGGGTGGTCGAGGTTGATGCTGGGAAGGATTTGGTTCCGGCTGTTGTGGTGCGGTGGTCGGATTTGCGTCAGTTTCTGACTCGCTGCTGCTAGCGGGGTCTATCATGGCACTCTGACGCATGAAGGCCAGAGGCTTTCCAGAGAGTGGGGTCGGAGGGCTGGACATGGTGAAGGCCGGGTTTGGGGATGCCGAGAGCGAAAGTGCAGGGCTCGTGACGGTTGGTGGCTTTGGAAGCGCTTGTTTGCAGATCCGCACAGTAAGTGCCTCTTGGGTAACGGCCGTGTTAGAGGATGGCTCAACAGAAACCGGCGCACTGGTGGAAGGCTTTGGAGGGACCTCACCACAGTGTGGGGTACGTCTTTCCTGGTGTTTGACTGACCTGATGTCATGCCTGTTATGTATTAAGTCCAGATGACGCCTGAGGTTGAAGTTACGATGGGTGGTGTAGCTGCATTTGCGACAAGCATAAATGTGCCCCCGGTTTATGCCGTGTTCCCGTAGGAGATGCTGGTTGAGATCTCCCTCCTTCTCAAAGTCGTTGTTGCATCGCCTACACACATAGGTCTGTTGCAGCTTGTCACGACGTTCAGCCATGTTGGATTCTGTATGTGTTGGAAAATATTTATACCAATACTAAATAGAATATTCATTTAGATATTTAGGTCGAGTACGAATACGCATTGGGTATCGTCTATTTTGATTGTTCCTTAGTGGGCTTGGGCCCATTCCTGGCTCATTTGCAGATGTCTCATGTGAAACATTTTCAGGTGCCTTAATTTCATGATTTGTGTGGGGGTGTGTGTCATCTTCACCGTCTATGTGTTCCGGTACTTCAATCTGCACTTCATTTTCTACATCATTTGATTGATTTTTATTTTCAACTTCATTTTCCTCAATGACATGAGGTTCAGATAGATTTCTCCATTCCCATTTTTCCAGTTCTATACCCTGGGCTGGTTTTAGCCTGTCCACATGGATGACTTTGGGCTTAGAACGAGGACTCTGTTGAATACGAACAGTGACATCGGACAATTTACTAACAACTAAGTAAGGGCCCTTCCACCGTAGTTGAAGTTTGGGGGACACTCCTTTTTTCTTGGCTGGATCATGCAGCCAGACAAAGTCGCCGAGTTGAAGTTGGTGGTGCTCTGACTTCCGGTCATAGACTAATTTTTGCCTGACCGCACTTTTCTTCAAGCAATCCTTGGCTCGTTTGTGAGCTCTTGTAATCCGACCTCTGAGTTGTTGGGCGTAGTCCTCACCATCCGAGTCATCGTCACTTCCTAATGCTGACGTCATCAGGTCTATAGGTAGCCTAGTTTCCCTACCAAGCATCATCATATTCGGAGTTTCGCCTGTAGACCCTTGTGGCGTTGCCCTGTATGCACTGGTGGCAAACGATAGATGTTCGTCCCAGTTTTTCTGACCACAAGTCTCATGCAACATCATTGCCACAATGTCCATCAGCGTTTTGTTGAATCGTTCAACAAGTCCGTCAGATTTTGGGTTGTAGGGAGTGGTACGAGTTTTATGGATTTTGAGCAGGTCACAGACTTCAGCGAAGACTTGGGATTCGAAATTTGAGCCTTGATCTGAGTGAAGTTCGAGGGGTACCCCAAAACGGCAGATAAACTCTTCCACTAGCTTTTTGGCTACGGTAACTGCCTTGGCATCGGGGATAGCATAAGCCTCCATCCACTTGGTGTGGTACTCACCAACCACCAAGATCCACTGATTCCCTGAATCAGTCTTCGGCAAGGGGCCCATTAAGTCTATTGCAACCCTTTCCATGGGTGCTCCAACACGACTTTGTTGTAATGGTGCTCGCCGTTTTCTCGGAGGTGATTTCCGTCTCTGGCAAAGAGAACACGTCCTTATAAAGGACCTCACATCAGCCGTCATACCGCTCCAATAAAACCTTGCCTTTACTTTCGCAAGCGTTTTCCGGGAGCCAAGGTGTCCGCCTAATGGATTTCCATGAATCTCTGCAACTACATCTTTGCGGAGTTTCTCAGGTAAGAGCACTTGTCTCCTTACCATCCTTCCATCATCCGACTCCCATCGTCGGTACAGGACACCTTCAAGGGTCTCAATCTGGTCCCATTGAGCCCAATATGTTTTCACAGCTGATGATTTTTCAGCCATTGAACTCCACTCTGGTCTTGGATCATTGTTTTCCTTCCTGTTAGTCATCCATTTGAAGTCGTCGTCAGATAATTGGGCTTCTCGCAAGTCCGTCAGTGTTAGGGAAGGCTGTGAAGTGATACCTCTGACATTTCCAGCTTCGTCCTCTTTTGGAGGACTCACTGGTGTAGTCAGGAAATCAGTACCAGTTTCTTCTTCTTTTCTTCCACACTGTTTACACTGCATTCGAGAGAGTCCATCTGCATTTGTGTGTTTGCGACCTGGTCTGTGCTCGACCTGGATTTGGTATTCGGATAGCTGCTCTAGCCATCGTGCCATCTGTCCTTCGGGATTTTTGAAGTTTATCAGCCAGCGTAAGGAAGCGTGGTCTGTACGAACTTTTACTTCTCTCCCGTACAGGTACTGCCGGAAATGCTTCAGTGACATTACCATTGCAAGTAACTCCTGACGAGTGACGCAGTAGTTCCGCTCTGCTTTGTTCAGCTTCCTACTATAGTAGGCAAGTACCCTTTCTTCTCCATCCTGAATCTGCGATAAGACGGCGCCGATGGCCTCACCGCTAGCATCCGTATCTAGTACGAAATCGTCTGTCTCTGATGGATATGTCAGTATGGGTGCATTTTTCATTCTCTCTTTCAGCTCCAGAAAAGCCGTCTCGCACTCATCAGTCCATTCGAATTTCGCTGACTTTCCCGTCAGTGCATGGAGTGGGGCAGCAACTTCAGCAAACCCCTTCACAAAGCGCCTGTAATAGGAAGTAAGGCCAATGAAACTTCTTACCTCCTTTTTGCACTTTGGTCTCTGCCATTCATCTATGGCTTTCACTTTGTTTGGGTCCGTCGATACACCCTCTGACGAAACTACGTGTCCAAGATAAAGGACCGATGTCTGAAACAGACTGCATTTGCTTGGCTTGAGTTTTAGATTCGCATCTCTTAGCCTTGAGAAACAGAGACGTAGGCGTTGGATTTCTTCTTCGACAGTTCTTCCAAAGATGATGATATCATCTAGATAAATGAGAAGTATCTCCCATTGGAGTCCCTTCATCACTTTTTCCATCAAACGTTCGAACGTGGCAGGTGCATTGGTCAGTCCAAATGGCATTACTTTCCATTTATATAACCCATTGCGAACTACAAAGGTAGATTTGTCTTGGGCTTTTTCGTCGAGTGCCACCTGCCAGTAACCGGATGACAAGTCTAGCGTGGAGAACCATTTTGCTGATCCCAGGGCATCTAAAGTCTCGTCAATTCGAGGCACCGGATATGCATCCTTGATTGTAACTTCATTTAGGTCTCTGTAGTCAATGCATAGACGCTTAGTCCCATCCTTCTTCTTTACAAGCACCACATTTGAGGCCCATGGACTATCCGACGGTTCAATGACACCCCTCTCCTCCAAGTCCTTTACCTGCCTGTCGATCTCTTCTTGGTTGATGATAGGATGCCGCCTTGGTCGTTGCTTAATAGGTTTTGCGTCTCCTGTCTTGATAGAATGTTTAACAACATCTGTACTGCCAATATCTGTGTTTGTTTTTGAAAAATTGTCTGCATAATCCAACAAACATTGTTGTAATTGTTCATGGTACTGAGACTCTAAATTCTGTGTACTTCTTTTGAACAAATCGTGTAGATGTTCAGGGAGATTTTGTTTATTTGCTGTTTTTGTTTCAGTTCTATCTTCTTCTACTTGTGCTGAAGATATTAACCCCACTGTAGTCCCTTCGGCAATGTTCAGCTCTTCGTGCCCTGGGTTTAATACCCTGACAGCTATGACATCTGATTCAGCATTCACCAGTGTCCTACCCAACACTAGTCCTGTAGATGCTAATTTTCCACCCCCATCCATGGGTTCTATGAGGGCTGGTCCGGTCATCTCCTCTCGTCTGTTTTGTATCCGGCCACAAATTAATGCTTCATGTCCTGGCGGCACTGTCGTGTCTTTAGCAGCCACCACTCGACCGACAAATGATCTACCACTGGAATTTGTACATTGGAGCTGTTCTCCATTCAACTTGAGAGTCTTTCTCCTGAAATCTAGGCTTCCACCTGTGGGTATGAGGAAATCCATACCCAGGATCCCTTCGCACTTAATATCGGCAAATATTGCCCTTACAAGATGTGTGGTCTTCCCAATTTGTATTTCTATTGTTGCTACACCGAGCACTGAGAGAGGTGTACCATCCACTTGCTGTATAGTGATACCTGCATTATCTAATACCGGTCTACATTCCTGCTCAATCTTGTGATAGGTGTTTGCACTAATGATGGTGTCGGTAGATCCTGTATCGATCAAAAAACAGCAGTGTCTCGATCGAACTTTTCCTGTTATGTAAAGTCCTTGTTTTGCTTCGGTACCAATGTGCGGTAATGTGAAAACCTTTTCGCTGGGTGGTGATGGGATGCATTTATGATCAAGCTTGACAGGCCCATTTTTCTTTACAGCCTTTCCGCGGACCTTTCGGGTGGCTGGGAGGCGTTTCCCGTCTTTCGGGCATTGTTCCTGGGGACTGGACACTGACGAAGGAAATGGTTAGGGTCACCACACCGATAGCACACTTTTTCCTGGGGTGTACTTCTGGCATTTGATGTGTTAGAAGTCACATTCTTCTCTTTATTCTTCTGAAGGAGGACATCTGTCAATGTTTCCATTTGCTGTGTGTGCTGTTCCAGGAGCTTTTCTACCAGCTGTAATCGGTGCTCATCTTCACGGTCGAGCGCACGTGAAAACTTCATTGGCCTTCCGTGTAGACGCTCGTTTCGTCGCTGCAGCTCGATCTTTTCGAAATTTTCTGTCTCTAGAGCAGCACGGATTGCTTCATCCAAAGAAGAAGGACGACTCCTGTGAATTCCTTCTCGAACAGATTGGCTTTCAATGGCATCGATGAAGTGATTTCTTTCGAGTCTGTCCCTCGATGCGGGGGGAATGTCTGGGTATGCTTTACTTGATAACTCCCTTATCGCCTGGCCCAATTCTTGAAGGGATTCCCTTGGACCCTGCCTGCGATGACGTAATTCGGCCAGATAATTCTCCGACTGATGACTGGGGCCGAATCGCTGGGAAAGCAATCTTCTCAACTCCCGGTAAGAGTTCTTTGCTCTGGGACCAATATTGCTAACAGCCCTTAGCGCATGCCCTTTGAGACTTGCTGTCAAAAAAATGGCTGCTTGGCAGTCATTCCAGCCATTTACTCCCATGCATGCTTCGAAATGTTGCTCGTACTCATTCCAGGATGTTTCACCATTGTACCTATCTGGTACTAGTAATGGTCGTTGCTGTAATCTGTGATGTTGGGTGCGAGGTATGGGTGCTGCAGTTTCACCATCATTGTGTTCAGTCACTTTACCATAATTGTAGCTCGACGTAGGTAGTAGATCTGTGCTTCTTCCTACTGGCGTGGGTGTATCCGAATACTGAGTCGGTATATTGCCAGCCTCTGTGGTGGCCAGCTCCGGGTTTGCTATCTCTGAAGTCATTGGTGTCGACATCCTATACATCATGGTTGGGTGTGAGTATGTGGTCATATTTGGATTCTGGTTGGTCTGTGTCGTCTCCATGGAGAGATAACCGGTCTCATTTCTTGCCCTCAATGACTGAGGCAACTTGAATCGCACTTCAGAATCTACATCGCGGAATTTCCTTGGGTTCTCCTGTCCTCGAGTTGGAGTTTCCTGAATGTTTGCCTGAGGATTACTTGCATTGACCCGTCGTTCCACCATTGGAGCTTCCACTTGAGACTTTTCCCACTCAAGTAATTCCTTGTCCATTCTGGAACGACTTAATGCCTCCCTCAGCTTCACAATCTCTGTCTCCATCTCCTCTACTCTTCTATTTGGAGATTCCATCTTATCCACAATCCAATTCCAAATACTTGACCGTTGAAGGCCGAATTTGATGACCAACAAAAATGAGTGAAATTTCTATGCTGTAATCTACTGCGTCAATGTTTGAGCCATTTACGGTTAATGTATTGCATGAATTGCATTTCCCTAGCCTCAGTAAGTTTTGGCTTGAATAGACTGTATAGATGTTTCACATGAGTACATCTTCAATGAGCCACTGTACATCTTAACATGCATATTAAATCAATATGTCCATACATGCACATGCAATATATTCTATAGTGAGCACCATTTACTCATAATCATTTGTGCTCACGAGCAGTTTTCACTCACGATTCATCCTACTCACGAGCAACCTCTAGGTACTCACGAGTCTGCTCGTGCTCATGAGTGCGCTCTTGCTCACGAGTCTGCTCGCGTGCTCACTCGTAGTCTGCTCGCGTGCTCACGAGTCGCGAGCATAACACATTAACAATGTTTACTTTAAATTTACAACGTGAATCATTTTGTGTGCATCAGTGTCTGAGCAAGACCATAAGCTTCTGAGCAGTACGTTTCATGAGCATCAATTTCTGAGCAATTTTATGAGCACCATGCCTCAGTGTATGAGTTCTGTGCTTTTCAATGCTTAATTCATGAGCAGATGGTCAAATTCACAACTCGTCTATTTCAACATCAATTCAGAGCAAAATTTGCATCATTTCTGAGTTGAAAATCATGCTGCTGAGTACAGTGAACATGCATCATGAGTGAGTGCAATTCAATGCCTGCCAAATCCCACTTCTGACACCATTTGTAGCGTTTTAGGGTAATGGTTCATGTTTTAGGTGTCTCTGAATTTATGTGAATATGGGCCGAGCAAACTCACGTCACATATCTACACCATTAACATATCATCCGGGCTACTCGCCAAAATATATGGCTTGGCAGGTCATTTTATCTCACTCCACTCACACACGCATGAAGTCACCGCAATCAACCAGTAAAATCATACACCACTGAATGATTTAGTCGAACAGGTACATACCGTTCTCTCTGTGTATTTTATTGAAGGCACAGCTCTCTAGCTTCTAATGTTCTACCAGGGTTCTGCCAGGGTTCGTACGGTTCGTTCGTTCTTCCGTTCTCCCTCCCCGCTCTCCCCGTTCTTTTTCCCCAAACAACGGCTGGCCTGTCCTTTTATACCGGCCCGGGTCAAGTACACACAGACCCCTACAAACTGTGCACTATGACATGTACACATTCACTTTCACTATGACCACTACAGTACACACTCCAGTGCACTCAGCTGTGGACACTCCGGGGTATTCCATCATACTGAGAGGGGTGTTTACGTAACGGAGGGGTTGACTCTGGGGCAATTTTGTCACAATAGGGTAAATATTCCTTTGTGCACTTGTTAAAATTTGTTTCAATGTTGTTATGGTTGAGTGCACAACAGCCATTGTTTAAAATAGTGTCAAAACCCATTTGCACCAAGCTTATTGTGTAGTGGAATCCAAGTCACGCAAGGCATTGTTACAATTGGCGCAAATGGGTTTTCACCCAGACCCATTATTTTGTTCCTATCCCATAAATTCATTACTTATTCCCCAAACATGTGGTATCAAATAAGATGACACTGGTGCAAGAATTTATTTTTGTATTTCTAATATGAGCATTTAAGAAAGTATAAAAAAAATTCTGACTCACCTTGTAGTTGAATAGTTTAATGGGAGGAGCTGTTGACAATTATTTGCACAATGAGTTTTTGTATAAATGTATCATTAGCGAATATTAAAATGTGTGATACATGTATAAAAAAATTATGTTCAATTGATAAGTGGAGAGAGTATGAAGCATTATATCTGTGTGAAGAAAAACAAATGATGGAGATATGCAGTTGTCATTTCTAGACTTTAATTTATTTAAGCAAGAGTATGTTCATTGATTTGTGCTTGAAACAAGTAAACAACTGGCAATTTCACAGATATTTGTTTTATTTTATTGACTTGTTCACTTCTTTTTAAACTAGCTTCAAATTTATGTCATACCAATTTTACGAGTGCGCTTCTCTCTTCTACATGTTAAAGTGCTGATTGTACTGTATAACTTTCAGATGTAGTGTAGTGAAAACAGGAGTGCATTCTACGTGTATATATACCTTATTTACACAACAGTAAAATGATTATCTTTGATTTTCATGAGTGAAATTTGGAGTTCAAAACATATTTTATGATACTTGCCTACCTCATTAGATCATTAGATCTCATCAGCATCAACCTGATCAAGTCATCTGGCTGGTACATTCAAAAATTAAAGTTTAGTAAAAAGGTCTGCAGGAAGTAGACTACAATATCCTTTAAAGGGCCCCTGTCATCAAAATATATGTTGACTTCTGTTGATGCAACTTAATATGTATATAACAAAATCACTTACTGTTCAATGGAAACATGTGTCCTATATTTTAAAATAATTTTTCTATATTTTTTTCTCAGCACTGATAAGCCCCACCTCCAAAATATCCTCCAACTCAAGTTTCCCCCTGTGACATCATCAAAGGTAGAAATTAGCAGGATAATAGACATAATTTACGCACAAACTAAACATTGCAATGACTACCTGCAAGTGCTTATAATAGCATCACATAGCTAGCACATTTCTGACATAAGGAAACGATTATTCCCACATGAAAGGTTGTTAGATGGTATTGTGTGAAGACATGTGATGCTCTTGTGGGCAGGTGGAGGTAGTCATTGCAATGTTTAATTTGTGCATAAATTCTGTCTATTATCCGGCTAATTTCTACTTTTGATGATCTCACAGGGGGAATCTTGAGTTGGAGGATGTTTTGTAGGCAGGGCTTATCAGTACTGAGAAAAAATAAAGAAAAATTATTTTGAAATATAGGACACATATTTTCATTGAACAGTTAATGATTTTGTTATGTACATATTATGTTGCATCAACATAAGTCGACATACATTTTGATGACAGGGGACCTTTATATGAAATGGTCAATATAAATCCTATAAAGACCGGTTTTTATATTTTTTTATTTGTACAGTGTAGCATAAACACAACTAGACATACCTATTGTGGTCTGATTGTACATTCATCTTGTTATTATATCTTAGAGTATTATGTGTAGAATTAATAACAACTCAGGGTCTCAAGTGTTTGGTTTGTATTGATCTATGATATGTTGATGTATATGAACTTAAAATTTCAATTCATGCATTTATCAGACCTGCCAACCAGTACGATTGAGTCATTTTTAGTACAATTTTTAGAAGTAAATATGACAGTACGATTTTCCATTAAAAATTATGATTTTCAACAACAAAAAAATATATATATATATTTGTTTGTTTTTTTTAATCTGTTTTGTAAAGTATCCTACCAGCATCCCACATTGACATTTTAGGGATGTGCTTTGGTTCATCATCATGCATATTCAACCAATGCTCCATACAAAAAATGCTTGATGTAGGAACTGTAAGAGGCATTGTTCTTTTTTTTTTTTTAAATACAACTTTTGTCAGTAAAATACAACCTGTTGGGTTAAAGAATACAGTTTTTGAACTCCAGAGGTTGGCAGGTCTGGAATAAATGACATACTTGTATACATACGGTGTAATTCTTGAGATGCTGCATAAGAAAGTACATGACAGTTAAGATTTTTTGTCTGAAAATATGATTTTTATGGTAAAATCATAGGATTTTTGGTCAAACGAGGTTGGCAGCTCTGATTTATATCCTTCATTTGGAATGTACGTTTAAAGAACAAGTAACATGTTTCACATAAAAATGAATTTCCACTTTGAAAGAAGTATAGACACAGGATGAAACGTCAGTCCAACATGAGTGGTGTAAAGAAAAAAATTGATATGTGTATTTATTAACAATGAAGGAAAAGGGTTTACTCATAGATACCTTAGTGATAGGTTTAACACATCGGCTAAAAGAGAACGTAAAAAAAAATGTTAATTGCTAATTGTCTGACAGAGAAGCTAAGTATAACACTAAATCAATGTTGCACCTGATATTGAGAGGAGAGGAATAATTTGAGTTGCGTCTTTAAGGCGTTGAAATCAGCATTTTTTTTTTGTATGTGGGCTATAATGAATTCCAGGTTACAGGACCTAAATACTGGACTGATTTAGGCAGTGTTTGCATTTATATTCCAATGGTGGAATGGTATTATACTGATGAATTTCTGCCTTCAAAGAAAATATTTGCTCAAGATAAGATGGAAGTGAGTTTATAAAGTTCTTGTACATTAAAATGACTGCATTGTGTTTATGTTGAAAACATTAAGCATGTGAACACGATGCATCAAGAGTAATAGAAGGTGCAAGTGTATTTAGTGTTACACAACACACAATTTCAAGCTCTCTTGTCTGCTTTTTTGTACTGAAGTGACATTTCTGGGGATAGCAAATAAAAAAGCTTAGCGGATATTCATTTTTGTCTCGCCTGAACTAAGTTCGGTAGAGACCTAATAATCACTTTTCCTGTTAGTCTGTTGATCTGTTAGTCTGTTGGTCTGTTGGTCTGTAACAATTTTTTTTTAACTTGCTCTCATTTCTTTATTTCTGTATCAATTGTGATCAAACTTGGGACAAATGATCCTTGGGTAATTCCACATGTGTCGTCATGAGGATGATGGGGTCAAAGGTCATCTAGGGGTCAAAAGGTCAAATGATATGAGGCCATGTGCATCATTTTTCTCAAAATTTTTGTTCGACTTGCTCTCATTTCTTTATTTCTGCATCAATTGTGATCACACTTGGTACAAATGATCCTTTGGTAATACCACATGTGTCATTTCATGGGGCTAATGGGGTCAAAGTTCATCTAGGGGTCAAAAGGTTTGAAAAATAATTTTTGAAAAAGAAACTTAGCACTGTTTATCGTTTGCGAAATCAGGCGAGACTCGTGGTTCACGAACCACCTTGTTAATGTAGCTACCGATGTTAATTATTTCATTATTTTTCAAACAGCAGTTTATGCTTGAATTGTGGTGCTTGGTATCTAAGGAAGAAAAAAAATAGCCCTCGCATATGCAAGCTCAATAAGGAATGGATGAATAAAGATTTTAGTTTGATACTTGATAGTATAAACCATAGAGGGTATACGCACAGTACCACACATGAACCCCCCCCCCCCCCCCCCCGTCCCCGCCCCCCACCCCTTAAGGCAGGCAGCTGGACTAATAGCAATGCTCAGACTCAATTGTTTGCTCTTGTGGGCTTCAGTACCACTGAGACTTAGAACCATTTACTTTTGCACGTTACATGCTCTACCAATTCGGTATCATGTTCCTTTGATGATTTGTTTTGCTCGATTCATACAAACTATGTTTCACTCTTGGTTTGGACAATAGCTTTCAAGGTTTACAGGTGGGGATATTTCTACATGAATTGCATGCAGCATTGCAGTGAAATGTATCGAGGAAACTGGAAGCTGTGTGATTTACATAAGAGTGGTAGTCCATACATCACACAAACACATTATGAGAGATACTTGTAATGTATGCATTTTCATGCTTTTTTTCCCATTTTATTTGTTTTGGGTATGGTTTCAACTACATTTTTTTTTAAATAAAAGAACAAACATGGTTTGTGCTTGACATGGCATTAACCAGTACGAGATGTTCCTAGAAAATTGCAATATTGAGGTTGTTGAATATGGCCAGTGAAGCAAACAAAATAGTATTATCGGGGCCCTGTATCACAAAGTTGCTATCTATCTGTATCACAAAATCATAACTGCTTCATATTGCAAGTCCAAACTTAGGCCTGATTTTGTAATCAGTCACATAGTTTTGATACTGTACATCCACACAAGTTATGATGAATAAATAAATATAAATACATGTATATATCGGTCATAGGTTCTCTGTGATGCAGATTTACAATTGATATTGATCGTAGGATCGATAGATCACTTGTACAATCAATTGTAGGTTGTTGTGATACAGGCCCCTGGTATGTATACACTTGTAGGCACCCTATAGTGACTTTGAGCACTTCGTATCCTACAAGTACAAGGTCATTTCACCTGTTCTGTCGAAGGGCAGTATTATACAGATAGAGACTGCTCTTAATGGCATGGTTAAAACTATAGGCCCTAGTTGATCTGCAGCCGAGGGATTAAAGTATTGTTTTCATTGATTAAAGTATTGTTTTCATTTCTTACTTATGCTTGATGTATGATATTCTCAATAAAGTGTTTTGATTAACCAAATACTGGGAGATATTACAGTATTTCTCCCTTCTTTGTGTTGTGATGTACATGGATGTCTACCATAACGGTTAAAACTAATTTGTTCATCTTTCTCTGATGCACATATGATGTATTAGACTTTAATACTAAGTAGGGTGGTATCAGTAGTGGATTGTTTTTCAGCTAAACATTTTAATCCACAGAGCTGCTCCCTACCTAGGAGAAAAATAGCGACCTGGTCCTTTGACCCAGTGACTGACACCATAGTATTCTTCCCATAACATCACTTTAAGTACTGTACTCAATGGAAAAGAAGCTTCAACACTTGTCTCTTGTTTCATATGTTTAATAAAATAGACGTAAGCAGTAATTACATCAATATGTAAACTAATTTACAAAACACGAGCATATTATTAAAAACAAAAATAAATCAGAGGTAGAACGGAGAAGAATTAGATAGAATGGAATTAGGAAGAAAGACGAGGGAGAGACAGATGAGGGAAAGAGAGACGAGGGAAAGAGAGAGACGAAGGAAAGAGAAACGAGGGTGCTGTGTTTGGTCGACTTTCACTCTCCCCCTTTTATTCACACTTTCGGTGCCTGATATAGAAAAATAACAACACTAGTTACAACACTAATCTTTATCTCCACTCTACATGAGGAGATATAGCAAATCATGGGCACACTGATGGCACATTTGTATCAATTATTACTGAGGACAGATTTCATGGTACATGTAATACATTTCTTTATCCTAGACTATTGTATCATCAGAATTACTATTGTGATACTTGTAATTCACATGAACTACATGGCTTGATTATTACACAATAAATATGTATCCTATTACCATTATTGTAGTCTCGTTCAGATTCCATACTAATATGTAAAGCGTCGGCTAGATTCAGACTCAACATCGAGTTATCATGTAAAACAGCAGTAAGGTATTTTTTCTTTGCGATTCAGGCCTTTAAACTTAAGGACGCAAACACACCATTGCATGTTACAGGGATGTCTAATATACCTTAGGTATACAAGGACGTACAGTAAGCCAATATTGAACTCATATTTGCTATACCTATTATATCTGTATATTTGATGTAATTGTAAAGCATACATCAATTGCAGCACTTGAAGACCTGTATAGTGTGTTTATAATATAAGCTTCACAAAATACAGAACTTCTCATGCACAGGAATACACATGCCATATGTTGCAGTTGAATGAACAGATATGGCTATCACATATGTTTCAATAGATTTCTTTTTATCACAAGGAGGCAATTTTGGCATATTAAGGTAAACTCACATCACAGAAAAGATGCCACATCTTTTGTTTCAAATAGAATCTTACACCATCTTCAAATCTGTAAGAGAATTCATGACAAGTCTATGATAAATCACATATAAGCTGCTACCATTGTTGCACACATACCAGTCAACATATCTGGCATTCTCTGTCTTGCAGCATTTTTATTGCTCATCTATCACATAACCGATATATGGTAATGAGATGGCATGGGAACAATTAGTGTGCACCATTGCCTTTTTAATCCTCCGAGTGCTAGGCAAAACGATGCTCTGTGGCATTTGTGTTATTACTGGTGAAAAAATGCACACCACTGTCAGGGTCTACCCCAAAGCATTTCCGAAATATGCACTATGAATACATTTACAACCTTCTGCTCAAATCAACCTCTATGAACAATAATCATTGCTCATGAGGTATGTATCAAACATACTACATAGAAGAGACAAATAAAAGAGTACAAATATGAATAACCTTAAAGGTAGCTCCGTCACTTTTGCAGACCTAATTCTGAAAGTTCCCTGACTTTGTCATCATTTGAGAGAGAGTGGCTATATAACCTTTCCCTGGAAACAACGAAGCGTAATATTCGGTTTTGAGAAAATAATCTTTGATAATTGATCTAGCTTTCTTTTTTCGTACCACAAAAATAGTAAAATCTCAGTGAAAACTAGTTAGATTTTCATTTATGCTATGGGAGTTACAGTACCTCTGACCGTAAAAATTCACTTGTGGTATCCCAAAGATATGTGATAGATATGTGCAAACTTTCATGAAGTTTGCAGAAGTTTGTAAAAGGGACGGGCCATCTTTAAAGAGATGTAGAAATGATGGTTACTCCATATCATGAGGAAGCAAGATGATGAGAACATTGACAAGTTTTCTGGGAAGAATATAACATATTTTTGAAAATGTGTGAAAAGCATAATACTGGGGAATCCATTCTTATGACCGGGCACATTTATAAATAATTCTATTAAAACTTATTTACTATTGTAATTAAATCTAGCCTATAGATTTTTTTTCTTTCTTTATTACTTGTATAAAAAAGATGTATGAAAATAGTACATGCACACATGAAATAACACTTTTGATTCACTGTACAATACAGTATGAGTTACTGATTGTAAAGACCAATGGAATAATCATTGTAACTATATATTTCTAATCTCATATCAAAGTTCACACTATTTCCATATACTTTGCTTGCTCTGTTAACTATTTACCCATTCGCTGTACAAATTAAATTGCCACCAAAAAACTCCGCAAGTCCGACTTGTTTAATTGGCTTTAAACCAGAAACATATTTTCTCACAGCACATCATTGGGAGGTATTCACTGATTAATAAAATACCTCTAAGCAGGATATATATTATACTGCACATGATAACTCTTCTACTGAGATTATAACAAATCTGGAATGTAGCATATCATTATTGCATCATGTTTAGAACTATAAAACCATCTTGATCCACATGCCATCAATTTTCGGAATCGGTCTTCTAATATATTTTTTCACATTCAAGGTGTGAAGTGAAACGTGGCATACTAATTTCTTCTGCAAGTAAATTTGTTTGCAGCAAAGCATACCTACAACATATATTCGCTGGCTGTTATGTTTGTGCATAAGAAATAATGGTCACTACATAAAATGCACCCAATGCATTAAAATCATCAACAAAGCCCCGAACAAAGCATAATCATGAACATTTAATGCCTAAAAAAAGCTGATACAACAAGGGAAGGAGTTGAATGTCAGTACTGGTAACTCTGGAATCCCAGATAGACTCGTTCGTCTAGAGCAAAAATGTCAATCTTACCATCACCCAAGATGAACATGCAAGGATTTATATACAAGTACCACAGTAAATTATGGCTAGTTGATATAAGAACTATTCTGTAATGTTAAAGGGTAAAGTTCGTTATTCTGAGCTAATAAATTTTGTTTACCTGGGGGCTCGTTAACCCGAAAATTAAATGGGGTTTGTTGTTCAAACAATTGCTCTATTCACCTGGAAGTTCATTATTCCCCACAAATTGTAATAATGATGGTTTGTTATTCTGAAGGTTAATTAATAAAAAAAAATATATAAAGTGCTTTAACTCATTCTCTGCCAGACTCAATACTAAGAGCAAAAATGCCCCAATGTGGCACAAAGAGAAAGGGGGGGGGGGGGGTACTTAAATTTCAAATTCAGACCTGATTTCATTTTGGATTAACAAATCCTATTTCCTTTTCAGATTAACAAACTGTATTACATTGTCAGAAATATTTAAAGTCGGTATTTTAGGGACTGTAGGAATAATGAGCCTTCTGAATATCAAACCTTCAGAAAAGTGAGCTGTAACCATATGAACGCTTGGTAAGTAGCTAATGTTTGCTCATTTCCAATTGTGAAATAATTGATGTAAATTCATGAAATGGAATGTTACAGCCTGCCCTCGGGATGATGTCCTTAACCTTGCCATCACTATGGGCCCAAAGATGTGTAGTCAATACAGTTTACAAGGCTGGATTCTGATAGGATCAATGCACACATCCTGTTGTAGTGAAGATTACATCCGATGTATATCATACTCATGATCAACAACCAGCTTCATCTTTTCTTCTGCACCTGATTGCAACAATTTTTTTAACCTATTCCTACGGACAGAAACTCAATTTAATATATGACTCTGTTGGTGAAGTAGCGCTATTATAATCAAGGCAGAATGATATCTGAATACTTATCCAAAGGGAAAGGCACATTACCTCATTAGCATTGCACACTCTCTGAATAGATAATGTAGTATATAGGGCAAAATAAATACAACATACAATAGAATATAACTACTTCACTTGTTCTAACATGGGCACTGTACTGTGATCCAAATGGACATTGACACATCAAGTCATAACTTTTATACCTACAGTTGAGGCCAGAAGTTTACATACATCCAGGAAATTCACAGAAAAGTTGACACTTGCCAAACATCATAAAATCAACTGTATCTTATAAAATGTTTGTGCTATCATAATGAATTTGATATCAAACAAATGAGTATGTCATGCCCCTTCATCACATTGCTTCATCATCAGGAGCTGTAAAATATTTAGGTGTCAATTCTACCCCAAAAATCTGAATATTTTAGACAAATTTAATTCATATATGTGCTACTTACTTCTCAACACAATCATTTCAGATTACACTGCTTTGTTCAGTGGTGACATATGATAGAAAATGTAATATAAATCATAGATTAAACATTTATATATTTCTATGAAACAATGTTTGAAAATATAATAACAAAATATTACTTTTTTTTCTTCAAAGAAAATTCCACCTCAATATAATTAAATCCTAACGGCATCCCAATCATGTTAAAAAAAAATGATACGCTCTTTCATTTGATACCAAATTCATTATGGTAGTATTCATATTTGTGAAAATATAGTAAATGTTACGATGTTTGGCAAGCAAACAAATTTCAACGAATTCCATGGGTGTATGTAAACTTTTGGGCTCAACCATATATCATATGAAGCTGTACATGTTCAATTTAGGATTTACTTTGGATGGATCTAGGCCTGTTCTAAATTTAATTCTGCTTAAAAAAATGAAGCTAGCTTAATACTGAAACTCTAACCCCATTTAATAATTCCTCCATCCTTTATCTACAATTCTATATCAGCAAAAAAAGTGATTTCTAATTTTGCCATTATGGTGCATGGTAAGCATAAACTAACGGTAATGTACTTTATACACTATATCATTATACACACATCATACAAATGATGACATGTCAACTAAAAAGATCCAAGCACAGGTATACAAAATACATAAATTGCAGCACCAAAATTGATGTATGGGACATGCATGTAAAAAAATATCCTGAATACTATTAACAAATTAAAGTTTATGTATATGTACATATAAATACATGTATCAGCATTTCACTATGAGGATTATGTGGTCAAACCAACGTCACAATCACACAATCCATGGTAGATGTTGACACCCTGGTGTGTATGTGCATGTGTGCGTGCGTGCGTGTATGTGTGTGTGTGTTTGTGTGTGTGCATGCGTGTGTGTGTGCATGTGTGTGTGTGTGTGTGTGTGTATGTGCGTGTGTGTGTGTGTGTTTGTGTGTGGGGGGGGGGGGTGGGTGGGTGTGGGGGGAGCTCTATATTCATACCATGTTGTGGACTGGTTGAGATAGTACATCAGTAATAAAAACCAAAGTTGTAATACTTGCAGGAGCTAAACTACCGATCATGAAATCCATGAAAGATGTTGACACCTTGTTGTCACACTGTGCATGGGTTTGGGGGGAGTTGGGATGGGAAGTTGGGGGGGGGGATCACCATAAACATTGCATGTAACAGTTAAGGTTTAGATAAAACATCAGTAATACAACCCAAGTTGGATTAGTTGCACTAAACTCCCAATCACACAATCCATGATAGATGTTGACATCTAGTTGTCACACTGTATTTGGGTTGTGCTGTGGCGCTATGAGATTGGCTGGGGGGGGGGGGGGGGGGGGCGGGGGCCCCATATACATTTCATGTAGTGGTGTTGTTTAGGTAGTACATCAGAGACAGAACTCTATATCCCACAATCCATAGTAGATGTTGACTTCTCACACTGTGCATAGAGTGGGATTAAACTTAAACCTCACATTCTTAACCCTTCCTAATAAGTCACTGCAAATTTACTCAGCAATGACATCTTATTCAAGAGCAATACTGGCAAGCCAGGCTTTTTTGGCTGCTTCCACATCATGTATCATTAATTGCCTAAGTCATTCTATTCCATTCTTGGCAGATTAGTTTGTAGTGGGGGAGGAGGGGGAAGTGAAGGGAGAGGTATCGGGTACATGACCATGTACATGAACTTGCCATAAGGCAGTCTTGTTAGGCACATCACGGAGAGAACCAAAATTGCATTACTCAATTCAAAGTCCTCATGCAACATTTCATTGTCACCCTTATTCATTTGGTGGATTTGTATCAAGGTGTGCCACCTATTTGTCTGAGGACCGACTTGTTGCAGCAGACAGGCTGAACTCCTCAATGCCTCGTGGGAAATGGTCGACATTGAAATGTAAGGCCATGGCGAGCGTGTGGCTCGGTGGCGGCCGTGTACTGTATACTGTGCTTAGCTACTCTTCCTATACTTCAAACTAGAGTAAACAAAGCCGCGATCCGTTAAATACTTTTTGAGTCCATAGACCAGCAATCGCCTAATGAGAAGCAGTAAAACAGCTTGGTCCAGCCAGCTTTAAAATCTGAGTACAATGCCGGGTTTTTTTTTTGCTGCTAGGCACTGATCTGTATATACATGTATACAGCTCAGTGGTGCTAGGCTGTGATGTTGACCCTAAAGTTGGACATTTACCTGTCCGCTCCAACCAATAGATGGCGCACTGTATTGTAAATCCACCGAATGGTCACATCATTCCCTGCATACTGCTGTCAATGTCATGTCATTATAAAGCACTATAAATACAATGCAATCCATGGAAGATGAAAGACAGTGACTATTATGACAGTGTGAAGTAGCTAGGTGTATCATGTGCCGTTCATACTTTAAAAGATCACCCCAGTGATTTGACTCTTCGTACCACAATGTCATATTGTATACCACTTCAGCACACCCTCCATGCCAGAATGTCACAGACAGCCAATAAATAAAGCGATTTCCATTGAAGATGTAGACAATCTACAGTGCCTCTGCTTATCACACAGTGTCAAGCAGGGGCATCAGGTTGCTGTTCTAACTGTAAATCACTGCAGCGATTTGGACTCTCCATACCACGATGTCATATCGGCCAACTTCAGCCAAAGAAAGTTGCAAGCATCGCAGTCCACGCCAGATCAGATTGGCGATGCAGATGTTGTGATTGCCGCAATCAGTTTAACATAGGGGAAGTGCATCTGAAATGAAAACAGGAGTATAATTCACTATAGGAGTTGATGCTTTGTCTCACGATAAAGCAAAATGTTTTTGCAACGTTTCAACTGCAACTGCTAGTCTTCGTCAGGCAATGTGGAATATCTGGAGAATGTGGACAATAAAATTGTAATCAGCCTTGCCTATGTCTTAGAATATGTGGAGCAATGACATGAATTATTGTGTCCTTCCCCAATACATTTTTTTTCTTCAAATATTGGTAAAATGCTATCGTCATGACAACACAATGATATTGTGGATTACTGAAAATATATGTCTCTATGTATGTCAGAAGGGCACAAGATCGGGAAATGTGGCGGTCCATGGTAGCAGAACTGCAGAGAGCAGATGGCACTGCATGAACATTGTACAATCATAAAATCATGGAAATATTTGAACATTGCCATTAACCCGTTGCTTACGATTAGATTATCTGGCCTCTCAAACCCGGGTCAAGTCAGGATAACAAATTTGCTCTGGAACTGCAGTAACTAAAGGGAAGTGATTTGATTTTGCCCTATAGGGTAGTTTCAGTATATCTATAGCCTGTAGTCTATTTTTTGAACAGCATATTGTACGGGAGTCGTGCTGCTTAGTATCTGAGCAGAAAAAAAAACAGCCTGCGCATATGCAGGCTCAGTACACAATTGGGTAAACATGTTTGCTACATTATACATGCTGATATTTCCTAACTCACTATTGCACATTGTTCTCAAACCAGGTTGCATTTCAGCAGAAAAATAAATATTCAAATTCAATCAACACAGACAATACAACTATCCTCATAATCATGGAGCGTCTTTTAAATTTCAACAAACTGGGCCCGTCTTATAAAGTGGTGGCATTGATCTGAATCAAATGCGAGTCCAACCCCTATCTATAATGTACAGAGTCATGATTGATATCAATCACACTTCTTTATATTAGACAGGTCTCTGGAGTGTGTAAATCAACCGCTCGGTGTAGCGTGCAAAATATTGGCTGGATTTCTGTCACCTATTTGTAGTCAGTCTGCATCATCTCGTTTCTGTAAAGGTTCTTGCTCGGCTGCAACGGACTCCACGCTCGGTCCGCGGCCAGAGTCGTTTCCATGACTACAGACCCACTCTTCTGTGAGGCGCTTCTTCTCTGCATCTTCTTCTTCTCTCTTTGTCGAGACCACGCTCTGTGATTCCATGAGGAAGTTCAAGTCAACAGTCCCAGCTGGCGCAAATTCGGGTACCTTTTCAAAGTTTGGACTAGTTGAACTGCCTGGAAATCAAACATAACAAATATTTCTCTTGAGTTGTTCCTGTAGAGTAGAGTGCTAGCTGCTATGATTTTTTTTTTATCTGTCAATTCTTGCACAACTTTGACACCAATTTTGTAACTATCTGATGTAACATTTTGTGATCACACATGAGCTCAAAATTTGAACATTTGCTGGATTTGTGTATAAAACATAGAAAAAGGGTTTTAACTCTTTGTGTGCCTCTTTTTTTTCACTCTGCAATACACACAATTACTATAGAGCAGCAGGGTTTTTCTGGTATACAATGGGTTAATGCTGAGAGTCCACTTTGAGGAAACAAAATTACAATCAATCCAAATGCCATATCCTGTGAGCGAGCGTACAGTGCCACAACTCTCTGTCTTGAGTTCTTTGCGTCACCTCCATGTCATGGTAAACAGCCCCTTAATCAGTCAGTCAGGCTGCTTATCCAAGTAAGTTACTATTACACAGTATTGAATGTGTTATAAATTTGCGTAAGTTGTACATGTAGCCATTAAAAGAGATGCAGTCTATGTGGTTGTAATTTAATTCCTCATTGGTGAAATCAACATTGTGCAATTTTTCCTTGGTGAAATCAACATTGCGCAATGTGTACGGCCGTGAAGACTCTGGAATTTGCGAGAGCTATCTGGGCCAGGTGTTATTTACATAAAAGAATGTTACACCTAGCTGGGACTCATTAGCATGATAAAGGAGGCACTGGCTGGAGAGTGCCTGTGGAGTTCAGTGACCTTTTGGGCCAGTGATGACTCATCAGTGTAATCTGGGCACCGGTTAAATATTGCTTGTCATGTTTGCAAGCATAGATACAATGTAGAACTTACTAGATGTATTGAGAAATTTCTAGATGCACAGATGATAGAACATTCTAGAATGTACAGATTGTGATATATATATGAGTTGATTTGGACATGAGCTCAGAGTTAATATCATCTTTAGCTTCAGTCATGCACCTGTGGTAATAGTACCCTGCATTAGAGTTTTTACATCATCTTGCTCCAGTCACCTGTGCCGTTAAGAATTTGTTGTTACCTTGGCTCGATACACACCTGTGGATTTATATGTAAGCTAATTTGTACACGTTTACTGTCGAGTAAAAATATACATCATGTAACTGATATGTATTGATATGGAAAATTTGTAAGAGTTTGTTTTGATTTTAAAGGGGAAATGCTCCATATAATAAAGAACACATAAATCAAATATTGCTATCATTTTGTGTGATCCTTTCTGTCGTGAATTGATCGTAACAAGTGCTGAAAGCTTTCTTCCATTTCTTATAGTGCATAATATGCGGATTACAAATACATTACAAAAAATATATTATTATTTTTACCACTGTCTCCAATCTGACACCCCTTCTTGTGGAAGTTGACGACAAGGAAGAGGAGGAGGCCGACTAGGATGACACCAAGTATGGAGCCCACTACCACTGCCAGCAACACGTCTTGTGGGGGTGCCTCACCTATGCATCATCAAGACATAAATATCATTCTATTGGGGGTGCCTCACCTATGTATCATTCAGACATGAATATTATTCACATTCCACATCAGCTCCCAAGTAAAAGTTTAAGCATCATTTAAATTTAATCTTGCTACCTAATACCTATATTTTAAAGCACATGAAGGAGGATATATAAACAGACTAAGAATGAATCATAGCTTTGCAAATCTATATATAATTTTGTAAAAATACAGTTTTATACTGTTTTGATTTTACTAACTTTCAAAAAAAACTTTCCTAAGCTTTAACTCCATCTACAAAAAATATATATAAAAAACAATGTTGCCACAACATATATTACAGTAGTTAGCATTCCAAATCAGAGCAACTGTCTACAATGTCACACTAGACTTTCCAAAACATTTTAACATTGCAATCATAAGATGAAAACCACAACAGACTTGGAATAAACAATGATAGTAAATTAAATGAATACGAGCAGTGAAAATTCAGAAAAAGTAGCATTATGTACGAACTGTATCATTCCAAATGAACCTAGGGATCTGTCTAGCTCTTTCCTATCAATATTCTATTCAAATCAGACGGTGCTGCATACAAAGTTTCTAGTGGCCATTAAAACAGCCAATGACCACAGAGCATTTTAAATATTGTGATGGTAGTGTCAATCAAATAACAAATTTGTGATCATTAAAAGCTTTATGCGTCATGATTTGCTCTTTTGCATTTTCATCCACCAATATCCACTTTTAAACACTAAACCCGGTTTATCACTCATAAATACCCATTTTGAACGAGGAGTATGATCAGCAAACTTTGTTTTCATACTAGTCAATACAGTTTAGACCACGGTATATCTACATTGATTTGGATTAACTTGTGGTCTAAGCCATAGCAAACATGCAGCGTGAATATAGCACCGTATATACCAAATGTATGCTTTCATTATTGGAAGTGTAAGAGATACACCAAGCACATTTCTGCATATACGCCATTAAAACTGTGTAAACTGTGGTCTAAATCTAACATGTCTCTCTGAATTCAGGTCAAAGAGATGGGAGTTCAACTCACTCTCAATCACACTGATCTCAAAGGAGCAGTTTGTTGACGTGGCGTTGCCCTGGCCGAGGAAGATGTAAGAGACGAGCGTGGTCGTACCAGCGGGGAAGAGATGCCCCGGCTGGTGGGATGCCACCACGTCGACCTCTGACCCCACGCTGACCGGACTCGTCCAATTCACGGAGGCTGCCCTCTCCCCGTACTCCACCGACACTTCCTGGTTCTGTGGGCACCCCTGGATTTCGGGCTTCATCACTGGTATTAATGAAGCGGACAAGGCAAGGTTCAATGTAGAGAATACCGATGTTATTATTAATAATGATAATAATAATAGGTACACTTATTCCATTCCTACTGGGTATACCCACTTATACACCTGGGTGCTGGAGACAGGAATGCAGGATGTCAGACTCCATACTGCCCTATGGGAGTGGTGTGTATTACCAGTGCAAACTGCCTCAATTGTGCATATAAATACTTAAAAAAATCTTTAAGAATGGGTCTCCATTAGCCTGTACCCCTCCCCTATTTAATGGTCATTATGGGTAAGGGGCTGCATGAGGCCAGTTAGCCCCCTAAAGATAAAAGGCAAGTTGTATGTGCAATATACAACAGTAAAACACTAACACACCCCGCAGATTGGTCACGTACCTCCTATAACGGACACGTGAAAAGAACACGTCTTAATATCATCCGGGTACTGCCAGAATGCATAGGTGACAATGATGTCATCGCCTTCCTTGAGGGGAATCCCCAGGTCATGTGACTGGTTACTGCTGATCTCTCTCTGCAGCAAGCAGTCCTCTTGTAGTGGTCTGGAAGCGCTGGGTTCCTGCCAGGTTGCTTCCACGGCCCTTCCGCTGCCTCGCTCCACGTACAACATCACATCTCCATGGCAACCCTTAATGATGGGCACTTCGGCTGTGGGATGGGACCCAAACCACATTCACGATTGTTAAAAAGCAGCGATGATAACCATGTCTCTGAAAAGGTTTGTGATGTCCTAACATTTTGTCAAGAAACATGCTTCTAAAAGTGCAATATGTGACCTTTCACCACAAAACGACCAATAAGTCGGATTTTTTTGTTTTTGTTTTTTGATGCAGCTTTGAAGCCTATACTCTAAGCTTTAAAATGGTATGTAACTCAACTTGTATGGACCAAGTTAACCCTTTCAAATTACAGAGAGAATGTGAAGGTGTCAGACGCACTAATCATTTGGATAAAAGAGATTACAGGCTCTAAAGGGGTTCATTCAAGAGTGCTGACCCGTGCGCCATTGTCCTTGGCACAAAAAGAAGCAATTAAAACCCCATAGCAACCACTATGAAGGAACAATGGGTTTGAGCTGAAACTTGGCCCAATTTTTAACAAGGTATCAATCATCACTACTACAAAGTTTCAATGTCTAACACTGAACGGTGCTTTTTCCACATAAATTCTGTTGAGAAAATCGCAATATGAAGGACAATCTCAGCAAAGTGACATTTTTTTTTTCAATGTCCGAAAAAAGTTATCATTTTAAAACCAAGAAAAAACATATTTCGATTTATCATTTTAATCTCAAATTGTGACAGATGGAAGATCAAGAGTTGTACTTTCAGAAAATACCAAAAACCCAAAATCGACTTTTCCATCCCAACCAAGCTATTTTTAGGGTGGAAACTCCCATTGCGACTTACTGGTCGTTTTGTGGTGACAGGTCACATATGTGATCTTAACCAGTTAACCAGTTAACCAGGTTAGATTTTCTGGCTTTGTGAACCCTGGTCCAGTGATGATGGCAAAATTTGCCAAAATGCACTAATCAAATATGCACACTCTCTTCCTTCAATAGTCATACCAAGAAGTTGTCATCTCTATTATGATGAACATATTCAAACAGAATCACTGAATGTTGAACACTGGGTGAACTTCAATTAAGGCGATTTTTTTAGATGTAGGCCTATGCATGGTTCTGTATTGTGTGTTGATATACTTCACTTTAATATTATCCAATGACTTTCCAGACAATCTTGTCTAAGGTCAACTCCAATGCAAATGCAAATCGGATTAAATTTGTATGGGTCTATAAGATTACAAATCATTGACTAAATCATATTTAATCATTTCAGAATATGTATCTTGTCCTTTCAGTTATTTTTGCAATCAAAAAAGAATTCCCTGTCCAGTCCTAAAATTCTTCTGTATATCTTATTCTGTAACTGGTGATGTCACCAGCTAGTTAAAAAACAAAACTATGCCTGCAACATACCAAGGTGCACTTTCTCACAATCTCCATAGACGTTCACACAATACACAATGATGAAATAGTCTAAAATAACAGTGCCTATTATATTTCGAAAGACTGCAAGGTATTGTATGAAAACCTGTGGTGCTGTCATAAGTAAACGCCCTAGTTATGGTGCGGTCATAATTGCATGTATTATCAATACAGTTTTAGATGGTATGAAGGATTTTTAGGGGCGTTTTTTTTTTATATATTTAACATCATATGATACATATTTGGATCAAAGAGTCAATTATTATAGACCCATACACAGTAATTGAGGTCAACATGCATTTTCATTTGAGTGGACCTTTAATTTCAAGCAACGTGCATCATGTACATAACATAATAATTCATAAAATGGCATACATGTCCCCATTGTTGTACAGTTGAATACTTACCTTGAGGCATATACTTGCGAATAAATTTGTCTTACGCACATTTATATATTTCTCTTCTTTTCAGACTTTATGTTCACTTTTGCTCCTACCATGTATCGCCTTGCTTTTCAATAGTGACACGAATTCTGCATTTAAATGTTGAAACTAGAATAACCTTTTGATCCTAAAAATACTTATCCCTGTTGCAAACCATAAAAATAAAATTATAGTATAATGCTATATACTAGAAAATACCATTAAATTGTGTAGACTTGATATAATACATATATTGCAAAGCATAAAACTGACTTTTCGAATTAAATTGGTATTGTTTTTGAAGTAGACTCATTTCCATGTCATCTTTAATCATGCATAATCTAGTTCGTACTGAAGACTTAATCTTATTATCACCCTCTGCTACACACAGTGACATTTGTTATACATTTTGTCGTCAGATATGATGGATAAGGAATCATTTAAATTATACACAATTGTTGAGCTCATAATATTTCACAAACTACATCATATTGTTTTTGTGGTTTTACAGGAGTTGGTAATGTCTGCAAATGGAATACACCCCTTTAGATAATTTGATCCCAAAGTATAAAGATTCAAACAAAAATGATGTACTATCCTGTCATTGTGTCTGTAGCCCCAACTGAGCTAA
This sequence comes from Arbacia lixula, assembly GCA_963669155.1. Lineage (NCBI taxonomy): Eukaryota > Metazoa > Echinodermata > Echinoidea > Arbacioida > Arbaciidae > Arbacia > Arbacia lixula. The sequence continues at coordinate 37,771,393 of OZ022576.1, forward strand.
AGTCAATACCAAATATAAATGTAAACTCAGATAAAACCAGTGAGTTTTTGAACTATGGTCCCCCCAAAACAAAGATACATTGTATGCCCTCGGGTCAGATTTGACTGAAGCTTTGTCATTATTGAAGGTACATTACATGGGAATATACACGTCCCCCTCATAACTTTCTGTCCTTCCCCTCCCACATCTATTTCTTGCTCTCTCTCTCTCTCTCTCTCTCTCTCTTTTTCTCTCTCTCTCTATCCCTCTCTCCCCACTCACTCTCTTTCTCTCCCTCTCTCTCTCTCTTCCTCTCTCCCCCTCTCCCTCCCCCCTCTCTCTCTCTCTCTCCCTCTCTCTCTCTTTCATTAACCAGAGGCTGATCCGTGCGGGGACGCAAGAGACGTGCCCCCCTCTATTTTTGAAAATCACACACTGAACATATATTACGTCAATACAACAACATCCCAAAAAAATCGTAATCTTTGCCCACTCTTTTTTCTAAATCTAAATTTACACACACATTTATTCTTTTGATGTCAATTAATCAATCAATCAAGTCGAGTAGCACTCCCAAAATGCATGGATACTTTCCCTCCAGCCTCCCTTGTCTGTCATTATCCTGTTGACATCTTTTATATTGTGGTGACGAGTGTCTATTAGTGACGAGTCATCATATATGTTCTCCTGGGTCTCCCCCTTATTTTTATTGTACATGACAGAAAAACAGGGGCAAGAGGAAATTGGGCTGTGGGAACATTTCACGTGATCACTGAATATTCCACACGGCTCAGTGATATGCAGACAATGAGCAGTTCAATGCAAATGAGGATAGTGGGGAATTTCATTTTCCAATCCCACTGTTTGACATAGTACACAAATCCATCAAAACACACAATTTTTCCCACACATGTTTAAAGATAGGGTGTCCCTATTACAGGTCAAAAGAAATAGATTGGTTAAAAGCCACAGAAAATGGGAAAAAATACTGTACAAGAACTTCCTTCTAAATAATTGAACCAGGAATTGGATTTAAGTGGAGTAATAGCAATTGCTAGATTTTGAGGGTTTGGACAAGTTATCCCAAACCTCCTAGTTCTTGCAGTCTAGAAACCATAGACTGCCATCTGATAGGGTCTGCACCACAGTGCATACATACTGACAGAGGCAATACGATTGAGAATGCAGACTATATTCCTACACTTCAAACGTAAACAAGGATAGGTTTTCACTCTCCTGAAAAGGTTCGCAAGGTTATTTCATACATGTTATTGTTAGGGTATACCGCTGATTTCTAAGTTTCATGGGCAAATGTGCCACCCTGCCTTTAAAAATGGTATATACCATTGAAACAGCCTATTTATTTCAGAGCAAATCTCTCTTGCATTTACAACATTCCTTACCGTGAGAATTGTTCGCGCAAATATTTAGTCTTGTGTTGACACATCTGAGAGTAACTCACAGTTCCAACCGAATACAATGAATCCCTCACGTCTCAAGGTCTGGAACAACAAGTTTGACTGAGTGGGCTAGTCTCTGGTCAATTTGAAATGATAATTCTGGGGGACTTTCATACCACCATTTTCTGCATTTTTGTCAAGCTTGCAACATGATATAGACATCCATATAGATTCCCAACATCAATGTTTGTATCAAATATAAACAGGACCATTTTCAAATATCGTCCTTTCAAACTTTCATCTTTTAAAGCTATCCCATGTCTCTCCCATTATTATAAGTGCAGTCTTTTTGACTGAAAGGACTAATCGGGTCAAATAAAACGTGAAATTATTCAGTCATTTTAAAAAGTTGAATTAGCTCATCCTGTACCAAATAAGATTATGATCCATTTGATTTGTGTGTGTTACTGGTGCAGAAATGGTGTGAGAGCTTTGAAGTTTCCAGAAAAAAAAAGATAAAACCATATAATCATGGAGGAGTTTTCATCAAACATCCCTTGAATCCAACATGAAAAGGCCTGGGCATATTCTAACCTTATTCTAAGCTTACCAGCAATTCCTATCATGACACCTTATCCTGTTTCAAGCTTACACACTCCCATTTAACATGTATCTAATCACTTTAATATTATCAAATGACTTCCATAAAATCTTGCCCATAAAGGTCAACTCCAATGCAAATGCATTGGATTCAATTTGTATGGGTCTATAAGATTACAAATCATTGACTACATCATATTTAATCATATCGGAATATGTATCTTGTCCTTTCAGTTATTTTTGCAATCACAGTGAGAATTCCCTGTCCAGTCCTAAAATTCTTCTGTACCATATCTTATTCTGTAACTGGTGATGTCACCAGCTAGTTAAAAAAACAAAACTATGCCCTGCATCATACCAAGGTGCACTAATTCTCACAATCTCCATAGATGTCCATACAATACACAATGAAAAAATAGTCTAAAATAACAGTGCTTTTTATATCATTCACATTGCACATCGGTTCCCAAGTACCTATTGACACATCTGAAAGTAACTGAATACAATGTATCTATCACATCTCAAGGTCTGGAACAACAAGTTTGACTGAGTGGGCTAGTCCCTGGTCAATTTGAAATGATAATTCTGGAGGACTTTCATACCACGTTTATCAGGTTTGCAACATGATATAGACATCCATATAGATTCCCATTATCAATGTTAATTTGTATCAAATATAAACAGGACTATTTGTAGATATCCTCTCATATATTTCATTTTTTAATTTATCCTATTGCTCCTTATAAGTGCAGTGTTTTTTAACGAAAGGATTACCCAGGTCAAATAAAACGTGAAATTATTCAGTCATTTTGAAAAGTTGAATTAGCTCTTCCTGTACCAGATAAGATTATGATCTGTGTATGTTACTGGTGCAGAAATGGTGTGAGAGCTTTGAAGTTTCCAGAAAGAAAAAGATAAAACCATATAATCATGGAGCAGTTTTCATCAAACATCCCTTGAATCCAACATGAAAAGGCCTAGGTTTTTTTTAACCTCATTCTAAGCTTGCCAGTAATATACCTTTTATGACATCTTATTCTGTTTCAAGCTTACACACTCGCATCTAAAATGTATCTAATCACCATTCAGAACACCCACTTACCATGGATTATTTCTGTGAAGTTGGCAGGCATACATGAATCACAGTCTTGTGGATAGATCTGCCCGCAAAAAGGAAACAAGAAAATGGAAGAGAGGCGTTTCTTATTACACATCATAGCTGTTATCATCATCTCTATCATCATCATTTTCATCATCACCCTGACTACCATCAGCTTCTGCACCTCATCATAACAAAAATAAAATCATTTCCTCTAGGGCGCTTTACGGATAGAGGACACGTACAGAAGTGTGTAACTGAGTAACATAAGTGAAAATACTTTTTTGTACATGTATATTTAAAAGGTAAAAGAAACCCTCCTGCCCAAGTCTGTACTGCAGTGCAGAGCTATGCTGTATCCATTAAAAGTAGGTTCTGAAAATACAATCCAAACATTTAACGGTGTCTGCTCATTCCCTTTAACAAAAAATAATGTTTTCACGGTTCAGTGAAACGTATAAAAAGACTACTGAAGGGAGACAAGATTTGTGGTCTTTATAAGAAGGTGGTCTTAATGTACAGGATACTTGAATATGACTTTAAATGAGAAACGTTCATCAAAAGAAACACAAAACATGGTCGTTATAGGCACGTGGTCTTAATACATAGGTGGACGCTACTGCAAGTTTCACTGTACAGGGTTTAGTTTACACACAATGGCAGCAAGATTACTTGTTATTAATCTCCTATCAATACAAAAAAAGGCAAAAGTACGTATAGCATGATTACCTCAATGTCATATTTCCCAGGTTGGAGGCATGTGGTTGTGATCTCGGCCTTGCAGGGCAAAGTACTACAAGGTGTATTCTGTTAAAAGACAGGCAGGGAAAGTGTCAGTGTCACGTAGCCGCATCATGAACAGGAAGTGGCTACTTACACAGGTATACCTGGGGTGTATGACTGAGGACAACTTCTAAAACATTTGATCCCATCAGTCTGTTTTTTCGAGAAAAAGAGTCCATGCTCGGTGAGGTTAGAATCAGCAGAAATCCAGTGTAGGATGTCCTGAAAAGGACTGTTGGGATTAATTGATTGGAATATAGCTCTAAACCAACCTGCTCAGGGAGAAAAAGGAGGGAGAAATAAAAAACAAGCATTTTCCATAGCTACACTAATTCTCCTTTCATGACTCTACATTTGTAACTCATTTTTCTCAATTACTATAATTATTTCTTTTACTTTTTCTTTTGGGTCAGTGCGCCCAGTATTGAGCACATAATATCACTCTGGGGTTGAACTCCTCCACAAGCCCGTTGCATAAAACTAACCATTAATGGTAACTTTGCTACCACTGGCAACTTCTGTAGAAACCTTTAATATGATTGGCTGTTGAGCAGTGTTACCATGCATGGTACACTGTAGTTACTACTCATGTCAGAGTTTTAGGCAATGGGGGCCCAGGACGTCTTGGCCTATCCCTGTCCCCTGGTGATGAACACCACACCTACTTTATTTGCGCTTACCGGGATGTACAAGCTGCTGACTGGTTCTGCCGTCCCGTAGGCATAGACGTCGATGCTGTAGCCTGTGATGCCATAGTAGTTTGAGTGCTCAAGCCCAACGTCCAGGTGAAGAGACAAGTTGAGCACTTGGGGGGTTGATTGAGATTCAACCGTGGGCATCCAACCTGGAGGGAGAACACATAGCCTCGATGTTGGTTCCAGGTTTATATCATAAATAAATAATAATTTATTTATGATTTATTTATGATAATAAATAATAAATAATAAATATAATTATTTATGATAATGATAATAATAATCATAAATAAATAATAATTATTAGATAAGATTTTAAGGATGGGATCAGATTTTTAGGAAACCTCTTGGTACCAAACATTGAAGGTCCTATATTACAACACAAAATATTTCCTTTAAGACCAAGATTTGAAAGAGTTAACTCCAACGATCCCATCTGAGGGTATGAGAGTTCAACATATCTGCAATGATAGACATGTACGATAAGATGTTGTGAACACATAACGACAGAGTAAATAGCGTTCATACCTTCTTCAGTGTGATCACCATTAACAAAACAGGATTTATTACAATTCTACCGCTACATGGAACTACATACAACTTTGAAATTCATTTCTTTTTGGTTTATGGCTAAAATGTATCATGATTAATGTAAGCTCCCCTCTTTCAAAAATAAGCGACAAAACCACAAAAAACGACATGAGATTTAATGAACCCTCTCGATAGCAACCATTGAAAGTCCTTTATTATAAGATAATTTCTTTCCTAAGAGACTGAGGTTTGAGAGGGAGCTACGTCCATCAACTTCATCTCAGGGTATGAGAGTTCAACAAATTTACAATGAAATACAAAACACATGAACATAAAAATACAGAGAGTAAATGTACAATGTATTTTTTTCAGTGTGAACACCATTAAGAAAACAGGATTTCTTACAATTCCTCACTACATTTAACTACATGACTTTGCAATTTATTTCTTTGAGGTTTATTGCTAAAATGTAACATTATTATATGAATCTTATTGTCTTCCCTCTTTCTTGAGATAGTTGACTCCATCAACCCCATCTCAGGGTATGAGAATTCAAGATATTTACAATGATATACAATAACATATACATGTACATATAAATATGCAGTGTAAATACAGTTCTATCTTCTTCAGTATGTACGGTACAACACTAAACAAACACGATTTCTTACATTTCTACCACTACAGATAACTGCATGACTTTGAAATTCATTTCAATTAGGTTTATGGCTAAAATTTGTCATTATAAATTGAATTATCTTCCCTCTTTCAAAAATAAAAAGCAAATAAATGATATAATCTATCCCCAGTATCTCTCTCCCTCTCTCTGTCTCCCTCTCTTTCTCTCTTCCTCTCTCTGTCTCCCTCTCTTTCTCTCTCCCTCCCTCTCCCTCCCTCTGTCTCTCTCTCTCTCTCTCTCTCTGTCTCCCTCTCTGTCTCTGTCTCCCTCTCTCTCTGTCTCCCTCTTTCTCTCTGTCTCCCTCTCTTTCTCTCCCCCTCTCTCTCTGTCCCTGTGTCTGTCACCCTCTGTCTCTGTCTCCCTCTCTTTCTCTCTCTCTCTCTCTCTCTCTCTCTCTCTCTGTCTGTCTCTCTCTCCCTGCCTCTCTCTGTTATGTTTGGGGGGGGGGGGGGGTTCTCTATGAACTCTTCTATATGCACAGCCCATCACATCATATTCTATCATTATGCCACTTGACTCAAGTCAAACACACAAACATCATGAAACAATTACCAGATATGTACACAGTGAGTTAAACACATAAAGGTGCAGACAAAGAAGAAAGAGAAAGCTTAGCAGCTTTTATGCGTGTTAAAAAGTCACGCACTCCCTAAATAATTGCGCTTTCAGGGCAAGTGGCCATGCAGCTACATGTGCATCAGGGGAAAGTCCCTCAGTCCTCTGAGACTAATCTTGGCAGGTGAAAAAGGAATCAACAGGTCATAAAACCAATCTGTATAATGTTGGCTCAAAGGCAAGGTCAGTCCCTTCTCTTTGCTGATTGTGATTGATGGAGGGTGTGGGTAGGTGGGGCTCATACCGCAAAGCGGTTGCTTTTGTGTTGCACCCCGCAGCTGTGGACAGATTTCACTCACTCATCTCAACCTTTCCAGGAACGTATGTTTTCCCCATCAGATATGCTGTCTTGCAATAAGGGAATAAGTGACAAATGGTACAATATTGAATCCATTGACTGGAGTCCTCAAAACCGTACATAACACTTAAATGAATAATAAAGTCAGGTTTATTTACATCATTATATTTGAATAAGAATCAATTGTTTACTAAAAAAAGAAAAAATCAAGATATCTACAAGTGAACCGCAGGTATGCATGTGGAAAGCCACATTGTGGTATCATTAGAGAAAAATGTTTTTCAAACTCCAAGGCTTAGGTGTTTTCTATTCAAGTTCATGTATGTGCCACTCAGTAGCAACATATGAAACATACCACGGTACAAGGATATTAAAATAAAACAGGTGGCAATATCGCATTTAACCACATGCAAATAAAAAAAAAACATATTCCCCATTCACATCGTTTCTCATTATTGATACTCGCTCTTGTTCTTTCACAGTACAGTAAGCAGATCATAGCGAAAGATTAGAGAATCGGATGACGGATTCTGTGACAAGATCAGAAGATGTCTTGATTGCTGCACTGTCACTGCATCATGGGTCGACTGATGTGTGGTCGGATGTGAACAAACAGTAGTTCAGTTCTGCAGCTTGGCTTGTGGCAGTGTTACCATGGAAACGCATGTCATTTCACTGTGTATTTACATCTACTAGAGATCACATCGACACAATCATACAAGAGATATTACATCATAAATGCCAACAACAATCTCTATAGAAACATAATGTCATAATGTGTGTATATAAAACATTGCTGTAGTTTAAATCCATCTGAAACACTAGCCTCATTTCCAGTCTGTTGGGCATTTTTTAACCAAACTATTCAATAAAGGGGTCTGGCCGCAGTAAACTAATCAATCTCCATTTCTTCTCCTGGACTGAGACAAGAGTATGATACAGCATCTAGTCTTACAAATACCAGACTTTATTTTCATTTTGGATTTAAAAAAATGCCCAACAGCCTGAAAACCAGGCTACTGACACAAAGGAGAAGGTACTTAAAGGTAAGGAGATGACGTCCTGCACTTTTATTATTTTTACTTCTTGTTCTTCATGCCCCCAGGCACTCCACTCACCCCACCACATGCCCTTAACATCTACACTCTGACTACCACTATGCCATCGGGTTTACCAGTATAGTTATCCCAGCAATTTAGCTTTACATCAAAGATACAGAGAGAAATGGAAGTTTGGAATATATTTTACAATACCGCCAATTTGCTTAACTTAGGTTCTGCTTGCTTATATTTGATTGAGGTACGGATTGAGATATTTTATGGACAGTAACAGAACCGTTAAGAGAGGAGAAGGGAAAGGTATTAGCACAAGTGGTGGTACACCTGTGTCTGAACAGGTGCACTGGATACCAAAACATGGTAAAACCAGATCTGGTAGACCTGCCCTGACACATCTAGATGTAATTAAGACATAACACAGGACTGGGCAGTGATAGCAAAGAGTGTGGGCAACCAGCGTGCATCGAGTCTACCACTCAAACACAGCAAGCAACAGAATCGTGTCATGAACACACAGAAAGTTTACTTTACATCTGTTCATGATACGACTCTGCTAAGTTTTATAAAATCAATATCATAGCATTCAGTCATGTATCTTTATCTTCAATAAAGTTATGATGCTGTTCCAGACAACATAACTGAGAGGGATGATGCTGTACATTATATTGGGACAGTACCAGTAAATGCTGCTGGCTGGCCCGTTTGGGACATTTTTACACAGTTTTTACTTCCGTTTCGTCCTGTGGATGGAACCTGGCTTTATTACCGCAGGAACAATTCAACCATTGCACATAAATTTTTAAGTAGCATCCTTTGCAGAAGACTGAAATGTATCTCTCCTTACAGGCAGCAAGCACCAAACTATAGTGCTTTCACCAATCATTCCATTCCTCTTCTATGGCATCCCTCCGTAAGTCAACTTGGAATCGTAGTTATCCCTGTCCTCTACGATGACGACGATGATGCACAAAGTTCACACCACGGCTAATTCATTGTCCCTAGCTTGGCTTGCTGCCATCAGCCCCAGTGCATCTTTCCGCAGCTCTTTTCTTAAAATGGCTACCAAAATCCCAGTTGGCCAGATTTACGGAGAAATAAGCCCTTTAAAATTGCGGTGTCCATATGGTATCCTGGAGTATCACCCGGGGGACAGACAATGTTTAACCCTTTGAGCGCCAGACTAACTGACGCTCTATGGGATTCATGTACATTAATGGGCAAAAAAATACCTACAAGGTAGATGATGAATTCTTATAGACTTACGGGGCAAGCCATAATCCTTCATCAGTACTGAACATTGTTGTCATTTACATGACGCCAAGTCGCAGTAAATTTATTAAAGCCACCAAAAGTACAATCAGACAAAACAAGTCAGCATGCATGTTATGAGAAATTATACAAATCATCCATCATAGAAACTTGAAACTCGTCGTTTATCATAGACTTTATCACTCTCCCACATATACAAGTTTTTGATGAATGAATATGTCACACATGATAATCTAAGACATGATTGATATATTTTGAGATAAAGATAGGTCGTTACCATTCGCTCGGTGGCAGAAGCAGTCTGGAGATAGAGCATAGCAATATGCTGAAATCAGAAAATGAGAAGGAAACTACAATAAAATAATCAAGGGCATGAAAAGCCTAGAAGAAAATGAAAAGAAAATATTCTCCTTGATATAAAGCAGTCAAGAAGCAGAGGTGTTGTTCAGCTCATTCTGTTGTAAATGTTTATGCCTGAACGAGGACAGATTAAAGAGTTCCGAGATTAAGTTTACTTTCAAAACAAATGATACTGAGAAAAAGAAGAAAGTACACAAACTCATGGCACATTAAGATGCTTTTTGAAATGATATTTGGGATGAAAAGCACAGATTGCTGGATGTTTCATGATGTGGCAGAAACAGCAAGATATACAAACATAGTGATTTTATTTTACAATATGAGGCCAATAAAAGGGGACACTTTACAACAAGAGCTGCCATGATGACTATATTTGGAAAGTTAGAATGAGGAAGCAGAGACAATGAGAGAAAATGCTTATTATAAAGTGACGATGTGATGTATTTAATATTTAAGACAGAAGTGTGCTTTTTGGTGTGGAGTCCTTGGATTGAGAGTGACATCACACAGGGGTGTGAGGCTCTCCCCAATTCAGAAGGATATTAGCAGCATTTTTTTAAAAGACCTATAAGAGAATAACACATACACAGCAAACACGCAATGCTTTATGTATAGGTTTCTTACGGTGATAAAAGGCAAAGTGCCCCCACGTTGGACTACAAGAACAAACATCCAAAGTCCAAATCATAAAGTTACTGAGGATATGAAATTTTCTGACTTCTGTGTTACACTGGTTAGACAAGCATGATTCTGGTAAAAAAAATGTCATGGGGTTGTAAAATAAAACCAGCTGCTAGTATAAAATCCATGTCATTTTTATCTTTATGTGCCAAAAAAGTGCTGCTCTGATTGATATATATGTTAATTTGTGCAAGAATTCACATTTCAATAGGGCAAATAGGTTAACCATTTCCCTCTGTTTAAAGTGTTAATTCACAGCATTATCAAAGTTGTTGGTCATTTTAGTTTTGACCAATCAGAATATATGTTAGAGTAGACATTCTTTTTCATTTAATTTCTTGTGGAATTAGATTTATTAATTATCAATTATATATTTTTTTTCATGTGAAATGGAGTACGAGAGACCCATCTTCCTGCAAGAAACTTGTCAATCACACAAATAAGCATAATGGACTGATGTCACTTCAGGGTCCACACATCATCAAACACATTCCAAACTCTTGATTGACAATAACTCAAGGTTGCAAATCAGATCCATTAGAAATCAATTTACCAATAACCAAAATAAAAAGGGAATGAACGTCTATTTTAAGCGGTCCATAACATCGTAAGACGACATACAGGTTAGTATTATGAAAATACGCGAACATTTATTTTTTTCTTACACAAGCTTCGGCAAATCACTGTGCTGCTGACTCACAGTGAAGCATACACAAAAGATGAGAAACCAAGCAACCATGTGATATGATGTAGAATACAAGACACACCTGTGAATGACAAAACAGAGTTCGGAAAGATTGCATCCGGTATTTCAACACACACAAAGAAGGAAACAGTGATTGGTTCAAACCTTGCCATAACAACACAGCAACTTGATTAGACATTTGCCAGAATCCTTACTAATTTGGGGGTAGTTAGGGTCATATATCGACACCCCCTTAACACACACACACACACACACTTACACACACACACACACACACACACGTCTACAAATACACACAAACAGAAAAATGCACCATACCATTGACAGTATAGTACCGCACATTATCATTACACCCATTTCCTTGAAGAGCACTTACACAGTATTACAAGTAGGCATTCCATTTCAATGCTTCGACTGACACAGTGCATGGGAATTGCTCAATAGCACGTAGAAATCCCCTGAGTGTACTTACACAGTGTGTGACCTTTGCTTTCCTTTGTCAGTATAATGACGTATGAAAAACAGTAGCACTGAGAAGTTCATATTTATAACCCATTGTGTGCAAGACTGAATGGGGCTCTAAAGGATTTGTGTGTATCACATGTGAAGAATTTCACATGTATGTAAAGAATTAAAGGGATACTTTAAGTCACCCTGAAATTATTAGTGAAGGTTTGCTGAAAATCCATCAAAGGATAAGACATTTTTGGTATTTTACCATTTTGATTTTGTGATGCTACATGCGAGGTACTCTCCCATATGTTGCGTACAATATTTTTTGAAAATATGCATTTTCTCAAAAAGATATGCATCCCTTAAGCTGTGCATTTGAAACATTATTAGAAATATATTTTACACACATACCTGTTTGATACAAAATCATTCCTTTGTCAAAAATGAAAAAGAGCAGTTTATGGGATTATACTGCATGCAACATATGGGAGAGCACCTCACACATCTTTCTTTCAAACCTTCACTAATATGTTTCTGTCATGTTTCTGCTTTTATTGAAACCAATTTATCTTCAGGGTGGACTATCCCTTTAAGTACTCCGTATATCCAATGAGTGTATCACCCTTTTTGTCCCGGATGAATTAGTGCTCTATGGGAATTAAGTGAGTGAATTGCGCATATAAAGAGTTAATTAATGCATGTGGGTCAGTCCACTGTCAGTCATCACCCTCCATTTAATGGTTAAATACATGGGTTGGATGTTAACATTTCATAAATATTGGTAAGAGAAATATATTGTAAGCAAAACTAGACAAAGAAGTCTTTGAGCCATGATTGATTAAAATGTTATCAGCAATACCATATCAGACATTGCAACATCATCAGCCTACTGGGCGTAACCATCATGTTCCGTGCTACACAAATAAACCAGCTTTGGATAAAGTTACCCTAGTCAATAAAGAAGCCATTATCTCAAATAGAAACAAAGGTTACACTGATAGTCAATTAACTTATGTGATCCACATGAGAAAAGAAATTATGAAAGAAACAATATTTGGTAATCATAACACTACAAATTAATCAAGCCGAGTTATATTTTAATTGGGCTACTTTTATTTGTATATTGTTTTTTCTGTTCATTGGGAATCAAAAATCAAAATTCACAATATCAATTCCACAGGTAATGAATGCCTCATACAGACAGCTCATTATTCCAAGTTTCTATTTGCTGTCCCTATGTTCACAGAGAAAAAGAGTGCATAGCATTTTTTATGATGGATTCAGTATTGATATCGGTGTGTCATTTGCTTTTGCCAGATTAGGGAGTTTAGTTTCACATTCTTTGTTCTTATTGACAGTCCTCTCCAGGTGTACTATGCACCCAGCAAATTAGTTCACACCAAGACAGAAAGTCAAATAACAAAAGTATTAGCAAACAACTGAGCAGAAATGGAAGTTTCTTTTTTGGTTTCCTAATGGATTGACAATTCTCAATAACAAATCATTTTTCATGAAGTTTGTTCAATTTAGCCTTTTCTGACTAGATGCACAGTGCACCCCGCCCAAAACAAAGAAATTAGTTTCACACCAAGACAGACACTAAAACTACCTTAGAACTGGAGTTTCTCTCCTTGTTTCCTAATGGATAGACAATTCTCAACAATAAATCGTTTTCAGGAAGTTTATTAAATATTTGACAACTGTCTTTCCTAATTAGATGCAGTGTAGCCGACACAACATCACTTAATCAAGTTCATATAACAGCTCGAAACTAAAAAAAAAGGCTTGAAGCTTGTTTGCAAATAAAGCATTTTATGTGATGAAACTTTTAAGCAGATTCCCGTAACAGGTCTCCACTTCCCTTTTTAAGAATCGCCAATTCTTTTAAAACTAAAAACTAGCAATATCATGTTTTGAAGCTATACTCAATGCAAATCCATCATCATCAGCACCAAAACCATTTACAGTCATAGCTGCAGTAACAATTGCGTACGTATTAGTCTCCTCGAAACAGCAGTAGAAGTATTAGGAATAGTAGTAGTAATTACCATTTGCTATGGTGGAACATGGTAAAGAGGATGTGAAGAAGATTGCAAAGACAAATAAACACAACAGAAAAGCGGAATACAAGAGAAGATAAGCACTGGAAATAAAAAGAGGATGATGAATATATTTCAAATAATTCTTTATCACCTGCTTAATCACCACAAGGTACCATGAAACCCACTCAAAATCATTATAGATCTGAACAGGCGCCCCTTGCCTTGAAACAGACACTCTAAAGATTAAACACAATCTCACAGATGTGAATGCATGAAACTAAATTGACCAACAAAGCATGTGAAAGAATTGCACACATATTTGAACACTGCACATACAAACCACTTGAATACACATGTAGTATTTGTGTCACACTGCGTACTTTGCAAACCGCTCTTTGAAAAAACACAATGCACAAGAAGTTTATTTACATTTATGACTCAGTGTCCTTCAACCATATAATTTAGGTTACAAGAACCAAAATAAACCACACACAAAATGCATTATCATATCCCCACAACAATAACATTTTGAAGGCACCTTACTATAAATGAGAGCACTATGTACAGTCAAAAGAAGAATAATAACAGTACAATAGCAGATGACATGCCAGGCAAACCTGAGCAATGATCAATATAAAAGCTTTGCACGGTTACTGATCATGCAACTGGTATTTGCTGTGGCTATGTACCCTCAATTACAGTTACAGCTCCCATGAAAAGCATTAATGGCGTATTCAAACATTGTTAAATTGAATATAACAATATACCGTAACACAGCTCCCAGAAATGTACTTTTGTCACCATATACACCTCAAAAGTTACTCATGCAATGTCCATGAAACAGTGGTATCAACCTTTGCAGTTCACCGTGAAGATCAATTCAGATGTGGTTATAAGTTTTGAGCTGTCAATGGAAACTTTTTTCTCAGTAATAGACGTTAACATTGGAAATCTTTTATGGATTTGAAGCAACAGGCATACTAAAATCTACCACCGTTACATGGACATCACTTTGTTTTTACATGGACAAGACATTTTCATAAGTCAAATTGCAATATGCCATGGTCTTTGAGAAATAATACTGGATGGGACCCCATTTTTTTTGCTCATGCCATTATTGGACTATATTTGCCTGGTTTGAAAAAGATATGGATTTGGAGTTGTGGTATGTCACAAAAATTGCCTCAACCCCTATGGAATCACCCAGAACTATCCAAGCCAAGGAGAAAGCATACAAAGGCATGTTCAGTCACTTGCTGGCTGCATAGTACATCTGTTTTGAGAAAAGAGGAGCAAACATATTCCAGGGTGTGTCTTTATACTGAGGTCACTTACCACTGCAAGCAGAGCCCAACAAAGGTGCTGACCGAGGCTTTTTTTAACATAAAAGTGATTATTTTTCTGCTTTCAAATTGGCAACCCTATTCTTTCTCTTTCTTTTGCATGTATTCCTTTGTGTATACCAGGTGAACATAATGTCAAAATAGCAAAATTTAGAGCTATAATTGCGCAAATGTAAAAAGCAAATGCATGACGTCAACTTGTTCCGTGCGTTGTCAATTTCAAGATGGTCATTCCCTTTATTTTGCTTTGAAAAAAATCATTGCAATGGTGATATTACTAAAAAAAAAATGTATTCATCTTGTGCAGAAATTCATGCTCTGTCATTTAATGCATTTTTATCGTTTTTGTACAAAATGTTTAAGTCCCAAGTTGCATATTTTTGGAAATAGGTCCCCAGTGGATTACTGCTTGTACATACATGCAAGGTGATGGCACATGCTCTTTGAATTTTTGACCAGACATGTCTCTAAACATATTCAAATTTGCTTTCATCTTCATAGCACTTCTACAAAATAGTCCTGACTACTCACGCTTTTAAAATGCTCTATTTTTTGGTGGTGGGGGGGGGGGGGGGGGGGCATATATCCACCAACACCAAACCTTCTCTCAAAAACAAAGTAACACCAATCCAGACTCATAGAGTTGGATATGAGTAAACTCTCAGATTGCAACACAGCATGGTAAGCTTTCTTGAACACCAGCATGATACACGCATGTAGTGAGACAACGTGATGCTTTTTAACACATGAAACTTCCACAGATTCAGTAAGAACAATACAATTCCATGACCTGTACATTTGTACTATGTATGAACACATTACATTTAAAGCTTATAAAATGGATATTTGCCAAATGAAAAACAAGGTTCAAAATGTGCCCCTGTTATTTCTCCTTTACACTGTACAGTTAATACAACTGCAAGTTCCACAAATCAAATGTAGTATATCAAAATACACTCAGCTGGTGAAGAGAACTTCCAGTGACAATATGACTCAGCACCTATTCTTGAATTAATGAAAATGCCCCAAAAGAGGTAACACATAAGCTGTGCAGCTTCTTGGAAGGTTGGCAACTTTTAATTGTCACACCATCAAGTACCAGCCAAGTATAGAGACACACTTATCAGCCCATAAACTGCCACCAGCTTGCCAACAAACCATGCAGACTTCACCCAGTGCGCATACAAACAGACGTAGATTGCTATTTGCTTTTGCAGCCTCCCAGTGTTCCATTAGAAATCAATTTACAGCTTGGCCAACATTAAAGAGATAAGAACACCGCATTTTAAGTCATGTTATAGCCCAAATGATACCCCACACATGGTTAGTTAGTAGAGACTTACAACCAAACAAACATCAGAGACATTTACACTACCAGTAAACCACTTCCCTTTCACAACACTGATGAATGTAACAAAGAACATTTAGCAACAAAATGAGGAATATGACACATGAACAAGCCTAAACAAATATTAATAAGTACAGTAGAAAATCCCCATATAAACCAGCAATCCCAAGTCCAAAATTCTGTTAGAAGACAACATATCTAACATTCAAGATGAACTTATTACAAGAAACATGACAGAAATATGTAACTATCTATTATCAATAATGAAAAAATATCACAGTATTGTATGAGCTAGATATTTTCAGTCATTGCTATTCTTCTCACTAATCTGTATCATTATTTGTTGTGTATTTCTTTTGCAGACATTTTTATGTAAAACATTGCGAGAACAACCATGAGATATGAAACTAACTGGTGACGTAGCATTTTGATATATGAAGACACACTATTTAGTAACTTGCCTTTCAGGCCTGGCTACTTGCTCACTTGATTTAACAATGTGTCATTGCATTTGCCTATATGATCATATCTTATCTCAAAGTTCACAATAAATGGCATTGTGTAAATAGCAATGAACTGATTTAGTAGCTTAGATTGCAATGTTCAAAGTGAAGTTATCAGGACAAGGGTCAAAATGTGTTAGTATTTACAGTCAGTTTGAAATGAAATAGTGATTGAAATTAAGACTGAAAATTAGTGGTTGGCTACTTTCTCCTGAGAAGATTTCTTAAAATGGTATTTTCTTTTACATGGTAGACCTGCAAAAGGGGTCCACTTCCTTTGCCCTCTCTTCATATATGGGCTAATGCTTTTCATTTTCATAGCATTTATGCATGGGGGCATTTTCACAGTTTCACAATCAGGAGTGGATCCATTGAGTGTAGCAGATAATCAATTCAGAACAAAACAATTCCCATTGTCCCACATGCCAATCCACAAGGTCTTTCCTGTCAGAAGCATGAATTATTCATGATGCTGTGATGACAGTTGCTAGTGGATTGACAGGTGTTAGGCACAATAGGTATTGTCATGTTCTGACTCAATCATCTGATATACACAACAAATTTGATCCTGATTTGTCACCAAGTTAAAGACTCATTAAATATTCAATGGAGAAACTGATGGAATATCATAAAACCTTGCACGCTCCCAAAATGTTACATCCTTGAAACGTTATGATGTTTAAATTTCAGCCTGATTCGGGCTGTAACTTTTTTGTTAGATATGTTTTAAGAGTGTCAAACTGATTCTTTTTCCCCCACATAGTAGAAATGTTTGATGAAGCAAGGAAGGTGCTTTACTCACAAGTTGGCACCGTAAAGGTGCGAGTGGCCCAGTTGCGCTTCCCAGACTCCCCGTCCGTCGGCAGGGTGCGGACCGTCAGGTGGTAGGCATCGCCTGGGACCAGCCCAATGAAGCCGTCATAGTAAAACTTGTGCTGCGCAGACGTCAAAGAGATACAAAACATCATGGTTGCCTTATTGTTAGCCCTTTCTGTGTGAGATTGGATATTGCTTTATAGAGTTAGACTGTAGTTTAGCACCATGTGAACTAAGTGGGTAAAGCAAACAGCTGTAATCATATCAGAGACTCTCATTGTGAGAGCCCGACACTAGCCCGCTAGACAGTGTCGGACAAGTGACACTCTCACTCCAGTAGCGCTCTTAAGAACCAGACACCCTGCATAATATGGATATGACACCATCACGTCTGTACATTATGGGAATTGTGTGAATGACACTCAAATGATTAACAGCCCAGAGAGATGCTCATTGGCCACTGGAAGAACTATGCTCACATTTCCATTGTTTGTGAAGATGATAAACATATTTTTATCCATACACTGAGCTCCCTCCCAAATATTAAAAAAAAATCAAACAGCAAAAACAAAGAACTCTTCTGGATGTTAATGCCCCTGGCCAATGATCTCATCACAATGAACACATGTGAACTAATGGATTAAGTATTGTTTAATGAAGGAAATAAAATTGGGGAAGTACCTAGTTACAATTTAGACATACATCCAGAAGTAAGGATTTCTTGCTCCATCCTGTATACAAATAAAAATCAAGTCACTCTTACTCATTCCTGCCTTAAATATCTTTTCTAAATTGAAATAACCCCAGAAAGCCCTTTCACTGAAATCCAGTTTAAACAATGTAGCGTACGTGTGCATACTCCGTAGGTGGAATTTCTTTGAGTTACACCATATCATAACATTTGTTTCTTTTCACCACTCAGAAAGTAAGTGACAGGCCATAAAGATCTAATATGATTTGTAATACCCAATAATAATCCTCACCCTCTCATTTTGTCTGTGGGAGGCAATAAATGCATGTGACAATCATATCAACAATTGTATTCCGATATGGATGATAAAGCATGCAAACACTATAAAATATACCACATCCTTCACCACCTTATTCTCCTTTTCAATTCACAGCTCCCTTTATTTGTCATCAATCCATTGTACGTAATCCAGCCTGATTGCACAGGCCTTTAGCCAATGACTCAATTCCCCTAGATGCTTCCACTTGCAAATTTCAGCTACCATCCCAGTAACTCCTGGTTCCTTCTAGTAATACCTCTGAAACTACCTTCCTCATCAAATTACTGATCAGAGGGGGGTGGGTCAGTTGGTGGCGGATTCAGCAAAAAAAAAACAGAATTAACCCTTTGTGTGCCACATGTGCCTTTTTCATAAGCAATTCACATAAATCTCATAGGACAGCACTTTATCTGGCACACAAATCTGGCACATAAAATATCTAAAATTTAGTATACTTCCCAATAAGGTTGGAAGAGCTTAAATAATGTTTTCCTCACTAGATATTACAATTTTCAATCAGTTCAACATAAACAAAAAAGAGTTATTTGAAATGAAAAAAGATCTTGCTTCTTGAACATCTTTTATCTTTTTCCACCTTTCTTTTTCATCTCTGCTCTTCTCTCTGTCTCTCTCTCTGTCTCTGTCTCTCTCTCTGTCTCTCTCTCTCACTATATATCTCTCTCTGTCTCTCACTCTCTCTTTCTCTCTCTTTCTCTCTATCCCTCTCTCTCTCTCTCTCTCTCTCTCTACCCTCTGTCTTTCTTGGTTTCTATCTTTATCTTTTTCCCCTCTCTCCCTAAATATGACAGCATTCATATACAGTATGAATAAAATCAATTTTCAATGGAAATGATGACAATAACAGTTTTAAATGCATTTCAATGATTCCATGGTGAGTATACAAATAAACACTATTTCAAAAATAGTTTAACTTTTGGTAACACCATGTGGTTGTATTCTTTCAGGATATTTGATCCCCTTATAGGGTGAAGAAAGGAAAGAAAGAATGAAAAGGGGATAATTTTTACTTTTATAACAGATTTGTTTAAATGTACTAACAATTGACAGGTGGTATCAACCAGTATGAAATGTAGAAGATTCCATCTACTTTCATAAGCCATGTGTGCAAGATATGCTGATGTTTGCATCATGTGAATATCAACCTTGTACTTATAAGAATGATTAATGCCTGTGGTGGCCCAGTGCGTTTCAGGGTATTATCAATCTGTTTGATCGTGCTGTTTGCACAGTAATGTAAAAATAGGTTACTGGCCTTAATTTCCCTGAAAGAGCGCCAACTTGTTTGGCCTTGTCACATTTCCAGGAATGAACGCCCACTTGTTTGTTTTAGAATGAGTGACCTGGCATATTTTTTGTACCGACATCATTTGAATACATCTGTGTGTTTGCATAGTAAATATGTAGATACTGACATATAGCATTATTCATTACCAAACACACAAGAGGACCAGATCATCACATGGATGACAATCACAAAATTTAATGACAAAAATCACCAGCCCTGTGCATGTTTCAAACTTGTATGTTAAAAAGCCCAAATCACAATATTCATTCAAAGCCCCCATAATGTTCTACATGACTTACACCACAGCTCAAAGGAATTGGCATAGGGAAAGGGAAAGGGAAGAAAGGGAAGGAGCCGCAGATTTAAACCACGGTATATTTTGTCCAGTTCAGCATGAAACATGACGCTTTTTAGGCTAAAGCATCGTGTTTCATGCTAAACTGGACAAAATGTACCACAGTTCAGAACTGTGGCTCCTTCCCTTTCTTCCCTTTCCCTTTCCCTATGCCAATTCCTTTGAGCTGGAGTGTAGGTCTTCCTGCTTATGGACTTACCACTTCAGCATCAGAGTAGGTGATAGTCCCAATTCCAAACTCAAAGAAGACACAGAACTTGAAGGTGCCATGGGCTGAATCCAGACCAAAGAGCTGGATTTCCACAGCTTCAAGTTTGCTGGCAGCTTTAAAAAGAGAAATCACAATCACTTCAGTAAGAATAAAAAGAATTTAATTTCTGATCACACATTTATTCTCCATGATACCATAATGAAAAATCCTCCCATGATGCACCACGCAGCCACATTTGGATTTTGTTTGCGGTCATTTCCGCTGCTGGTCTGGTGTACTAGCGTATGAGACTGGCATCAGATATGACTGCCAAGAAACCCAAATGTCGCTGCACGGTGCAATGGAACATTGTTGCTCCAGTTGTTGAAAAATAATGCAACAGATAACCAAGGTTTTACAAAATTAAGTGAATAATCGGACAGTTATAAATTTCAGAATGCACTTGACATGTAAAAGAATCATTAGATGACAATGCCACTGGAAGAATTGGAGGACATCACTATGATATGTTTGCATGTATTAAGTCTTTCATTGTCATGTGCATGTTTCTCAGAAACATATGTTCATATCATCTTTGGATTACTCAGTCAACCAACACATGTCATCCTTACTTTTTGTCATGAGCGTTATTTCATGCCAATTAATAATTACCTACTAAAGAAATTTGTCCCCCCCCCTTACTTCATTCATTGTAGATACATCAGAGTGATGCAATTTCAGTGTAAGACATCAGATAAAAGGGAAGTCAAAGATAGGGCAAGTTTCATGACTCTTCTTAAAGGGACGCATTACCTTTAAATTTAGGGTAGCCCTATGTGATGTTTCAAAACAGGGTAAGTTATTCAATATTCCTGAAAAGGTTCGTAGAGCTATAACAATGACATTCCATGCATGTTATCTCCAGGCTACACTGCTGTTCCATGTTCAGTTTCATGAATTTCGTAAATTAAAGGAACAGTACCTTTACATCGTCCCAACTTTAGAGTTGATAAAAATCAGCACAGGTACCATGGTAACACAAACACAACACACAGCATCAATTATCAGTATTAGACCACAGAGCACCGTGCCCTCTATACAATCACAAAATAATTGAATAGCCTTGTGGATAGTGCAATTGAGTGATCGTAGTAGAGATTGAGATCCCAGATTTCCAAAAGCATTACAATGTAGCTACCAGTATCTTCCAGCAATGTTCAATACAAGGCCAGAAACATGACCGTCATTTAGTGCATTTTGCATACATCCAGGTGATATTAGTTTGTTGTTATTAGTTTGGGAAGGATGTCCTTGTAAATCACAAGCAGGATGTGTGAAATGCAGATTACAGGCTTGATTTAAATTTTCAGATTAAAAATGAACAATACACAAATGTAAATCAACATTGAATGTGAGTACCAACTCAATAGCCGCACTCAACTGTGCCAGTAGGACACAACTGTTCTTCAATTTCCTATTTTAGTGGATGAAAGGGCTACATGTATACAAATAAATAGCTCTTCAGTGGAATAACGAGTATTTATGCTGAGCATTTCTGGACCTTTTTTTATGATTCATCAGTCATCAACATTTTAATCATTGTCCAAACCAAGAATTAAATCAAGTTCAAGCTGATTTGCATCCTACAGACGACCTTAGCATTTCTATACTTTGTTCAGTGGTTGAATAGTCAATGGAATTTGGGTTATATAACAGAAAAAATATTAAATTATCGTCAACATGATTTACATCCTATAGACAAGCGGATTGAATGTAGGGTAAGTAAAGGAGACGGGAGATTCTTGGAGATCGATGTTTGCACAGTAGAATCATTGTTAATTGGTTGTGTGAGTTTGAGAAGAAAAGTGACCTTTGCCCGCATACCGCATAGCTCTGTCAACATTTAAGCAAATACTCCTGAAAATGGCAATGTTATATGCTAGGCATGGACGGTATACTGCTACTGAATATACCCACAGACCACAGATATAAAACTCTCAGCACCTTATAAATAACTCAGCTTCTTTCCTACAGAACTGAACAGATGCACTTAACCCTCTCCTACCCTGGCAGCCCTTTTGTTTGCATGATACAATATTATACTAATACGTATGCATCACTAACTGAATTAATCATGCTTTTGTATCATAGTTTAGTTATATAATGTATTGTATTGAAATGCCAAATGAATGATAATACAGCGAAACTGGTAAGTTAAGACAACTTAAGGTAGACAGAATTGTGGTCTTTGTTCAGGTGTTCTGTTAAGTCCTGGGGGCTGTTGCATAAAACTGACCATTAATGGTAACTCTA
This sequence comes from Arbacia lixula, assembly GCA_963669155.1. NCBI lineage: Eukaryota > Metazoa > Echinodermata > Echinoidea > Arbacioida > Arbaciidae > Arbacia > Arbacia lixula. The sequence goes on from OZ022576.1 coordinate 37,793,825, forward strand.
TAATCAATCGTAGCTACCATGGTAACATCGCTCAACAGCCAATAAAATTCAAGGTTTCCATAGAAGTTGCCATTGAGAGCAAAGTTACCATCAATGGTAAGTTTTATGCAACAGAGTACAGGTCACTTGTTTATACAGGTTTCAATGAGAAACCTTTCTTCAAGGAAAACACAAAAATTTCTCTTTATTTTAGGCATATGGAGCTCCTGTGTAGCTGCTAATGATGATTAAGCAATATACATAGAAAGAATGGAAATAAGAGCTAGCTTACACTGTTTATCAAGGCTAAATGAAATGTTAATTGCAGGGTTGGTTTTCCCATTGGAGTCCCTGCAATTGGTTCTGGCAGAGTGGTACCATCGGCATTATATATTAGTCATCGCAATACAATTGTAATAATGTTAATAATATATAGAACAAAAACAAGAGCTTACATGGTTTATCAAGGCTAAACGTGATGTTAATCCCAGTGTAAGTTGTCCCGTTGGCATGACTACAGTTGGTCCTGCAGAGTGGGGCATTCTGGTTGGACCGTTGAAGGAGGGTTTGATCACACTTGGTGTGATAGAAGGATACTTGGAGGTTACTCGCAGGGCCCGGAATGTTGTTGGTGTCCTGGGCAAAATTCTCATGACAGGGAGAACCTCTGGCTGGAATTGGGAGCATCAATTGATTATTTATCTTCAATGAAATGATTGGAAACGCTGATAATACAAGTACTATATCCTCCGCTTCCATATCATTTCCACTCCACATGACCTATCCTGCCACTCTATATTTTCAAGGTAGATCACATTGTCAAAATCAGCACAAACACATAATTTTCATGTCATCCTTTCCTTTCATAGACTCATTGTGCACCATTGATGCATTTTTGCATATGTGAACACACATCTCTTAGAGCAGCAGTTTGTTGGGACACAACGTGTTAATGGGTGGTTGAACTACAAATTCAAATTACAAACCTTATTACAAATATATCTTATTTTGAATGATAATCAATGATCTTGATCATCTATGGGCAGATAATATAATTTAAATCGCCTTATACCTCTTTTTTTTGTCCAATTAATATAAGACTTTCACAATTCTATGTGCATGTTACATATTGACATAAAATAGGTGATCTATCCCTTAATCAATGGCCTTTGTACATTTTGTGGTTCAAAGTTTTAAAAATAAACAAAGCAGATAAAATCATCAGTATATTGCTACTTACTTGCAAATTTTCTGAGATTGCACAAGACCATTTGCTGAAAAAAAAATGGAAGGAAAGGTGAAGAATATAGGCATTATGCATTGTAGTACATTTACGCATTAGACTTACTTGTAGAGCTGTAGATTTGAGAAATATCATTTGAGTATTTTGAAATATGGTGTAGGGACAGCGATACCACAGACAAATTTCCCAATGCATGGAGATTGTATGCACAGATTTTGGACAAATATTGATAATTTCAACCAAATAGAAAGTTTGCTGGGAATTGTTTGCCTAAACTAGCAATATAATGTATTTTCCACAATGAAACCAAATTCTTTCAGCTACCAGAGAAGAACCTTCCATCAGTAAGAAAACACACAAAACTTTTCTACATGAAAGACAAAAGAGCCTTTCTCATTGGGCTTAAAAAATCGCTAAGTTAGAAAAATTGCAAAGCTAGGGAGCAGGGATAATAGGACCATTCAGCATTTGGTACTGTTGCTAGGCAACTTTCACTCTTACTTCGCGATTTTTTTAACATCGCGTTTTTTTAAGCCAAATGAGAATGGCACTTCCATAACGATTTGGTACTCTCAGCAGTATTGATCATGGCCTTTGTTTAGAAATGTACAGACAGCAATGTTCACCTTTATATAATGGCTCAATGGTGTTTTTCTTTAAGGACTGAGGGTGTGGGGGAATGTTAGTGGGCTTTACTTTTTAAGCATGACGTTGTTATCCAGCGAACAAACGGAACCATGGTCTGCATTCTACACTACAAGAAAAATGCAAATTCCACAGAGATTGTGGACTGGGTATTCACTTTAGGAGCTTTATGTAAATCACACTGATGGAGTCCTTATTATCATTTTCATAGTAAATGTAAATGAGGTAAAGTACAAAATATAGATGGCAAACAATACGATTTTCACGGATCAAACATTCAAGATGGCACCACACTTCTCGATACAAGGAGAAATTAAATATTGATGGACTTTCTCAAACCTCATTTGTTTGATAAAGTAGAGGAACTTGACAGGAAAGCAAAGTTTGTTTTAAGGGAGATTAAAACCATAAAATAGGTGGATTTGTAGACAAGCATCATCTCAGAAAAGTAATATGGTAGAAGGTGGGGGCATGAACATTAGAAGAGAGTAGTGCTTTGGGCCAAAGCTCCATAACTCGCCTTAAAAGGTGAAACTTGTGTTCCCAGCAGTTGTGCAACTCATGTCTACTGTTAGATTGCGTTATAATCAAAGCTCAAAGACAATTTCAGAATGTTGATGATAACGATAACACACTCATGAATAAAATCTCTGCAATTCACTGTGCAATACCAAAGTCCAATGTCTCTCTTTGAACAGTGATGACACAATTGACAGTGTAAATTCAGAATGGTCATATGACATCTTGCATTGTTCACCTCTGTGGAAATAAACTTCAACATGAATACCGGGAATCTAAACAATCTGATTTGAATGCTATTCAATAAAAACAAATTACCACACGCAAAGTTAGGTATTGTGCAGAACTTGTCTTTTGTAGTGTATCTGAGCAGTTTTATGGTATGGCTACCCCCCATGGGCCCCATCCCTCCTTCAATCTCACTCTCAGTCTTTTATTGCTCTCTGTGAAAAAGTAAGTTAACTTCAACATGAATGCAGGGCATTTTGAATGATATTCAGCAGTACTAACAAGTTACCACATGCAAAGCTACGTGTATTCACAAACTGAAAGGTACTGCTAGGAACAATAGTCTTTTGTACTTGGTAAACAGAGCAAAATTTTAAGGTAGGGCCTACGGCTACCCACCCTCCTCCTTTAATCTCTCTCTCTCACTCTCTCTCTCTTTCTTTCTCTACAAAATTGTATGATGTAATAAATATTTAGAAATCAATGATCAATGTGATCTTTTAATTTGCTTGATTTTTTTCTTTGAGGTTCAACAATCAGAATGTATTGATTTTTATGCTTCTCCAGACATCAGGTTTTATTGCCTTTGAATATGAATGAACATTATTTATTTTCCAACATAGATTACTATCTGTAGTTTGCTTCTCAATCTATAGGCATACTCTTGCCCCTGTTGTCACAGAATGACAAATTATCATTTGTGTGTTGACAATTGCACAAAGGGAAATAAAAAAACACAATGGTCAACTTTGGGGGTCATGTCCTTTTTTATGGGGCACAGTGGGAGGTAAATGCATCAACATTGATAACATCTTCCCTATACATATAGTGGAATATTGTGGAATTCCCTTATTGTGGAATTCCCTTATTACTTCCAAACGAAAATGCTTTAGTCTACACATGGCAAAAGTATAGACTGTTTCAGCTGTTTCAGCTGCATATTTTTTTTTTTATTAAAGCCCATGCCCTAAATACTGAATCAATGACCCCCACCCCACCCCATCCTAGCCACATATCACTGTGCAAAGCATGTCACTTGTCAATAATACATACCTGTACTACTGTCTTCACTCTACTGCCATGTACATTTCCATATAGGCTATCATGTTGTGATCATCATTAAAGTTCAGCAAATGAAGAAGGCATAAAGCTCACACATGATATAATATATACATATAGGGTGAGTCAGAAAAAAATGCTACACTTTTTAAATTAAGTATTTTTAAAAGAAAATGTGGGATTCAGAGAGAATTTCTATCATGTATGGATAAGTAAATATTCTTTTGTCACTTGGTAAAATTTGTTTCAGTGTTGTTGTTATGGTTGAGTGCACAACATCCATTGTGTGAAACAGTGTCACTCAAAACCCATTTGCAGGAAGCTTATTGTGTAGTGGAATCCAAATCCTGCAAAGCATTGTTGAAATTGGTGCAAATGGGTTTTCTCTCAGACCCATTATTTTGTTCCTATCCAATAAATTACTGATTCCCCACACATGTGGTATCAAATAAGACTGGGAGAGTTGCTCTATCTGACACTGGTACAACAATTATGATTTATTCTTGTATTTCTAACATGAGCATGTAAGAAACTGCAACATTTTTGTTCTGACTCACCCTGTAGTAGACATTTTGTTTTTAGCTTGCACATTCTACATGAATACCTGCACTTGCTTAACTAAGACTTTTTGCTTCGCTCAACACCAATACACTAGTCGCAGTGTGATTATCTTCAGCACCCTAAACTAAAGTGCTCCAAATTGAGGAGAAGAAGAAGTTTACCAACATTACTCTTTGAAGGAGCAGTGCGTAATACCACACTGGGTGGGAAGCAACTTTCTATAAGCCCCATAAAGTTGTTTCTTTCTAGGAATAAGATAAGTGATACTTTTGATCAAAAGTGATGAAATTTTTACCCCATCACCATGGTGATAGAGTAGAGCAGGAGAACCCATCTTAAGTTAAGTTTTCCTGGTCAATAAACATTTAACCCTCTCATTACCATGTTCACACTACACTGAAAGAATGAAAGGCTGTAACATGGCTTGGTGCTTAGAAGGTATTTGACTCTGTCATACTCATAATAGGCCTCTAAGCTCTATCAAGAAATTGTAGGCAAGGTTTAAGAAAAAAAAACAGGCAATTTTTTCAATGAAACTTTTGGTCCGACACCAAGTGTATAATGCCAGAATTGAACAATGCTGACTTAAAATAGACAGAACACAAGTTTGGATAATTACCCCTTGTGACTTGGAATAAAAGGAACAATCTGTCAATGGCTTTGGTTCATTGTCGCAACAAGCCGCCTGAACCGAAGTCCTCACACAAAGCTCAAGACTCAGCAAGGTCGCAAACAGCAAGAGCAGCAACGGCCGTGAACGACGGAAGATAGTTGGATGCAGCAAACACCAGGTGTGTGGTGCCCACCGAGTTGGGCGGCTCGGTCGGCCAAAAGCCATCGGAGCTAGCAGACAGCCGCGGTCGGACGAATATGGAGGTCTCCGCCAATTAATCCTCCGCTAGCTCGATTATGATGGGCGATCCCGCCCCATGTCTAATTAATCAACAATCAACAATACAAACGAAGTATATAATGACGGTATTCTTCTTTAAATTAATGGCTGCACCACCGTTCGCTACATACTTTTGTTCCGAATATTGTTCTCCCAGCTCTCGGTCGCTCGTTGTCTCATATTCGATGGAGTGAAGCGCAAGCACAGACACGCGCTAGATACCGGCAAGTAGTAACCAACGATATGTTAATACCCCATGCGTCCGTGCGTGCGTACGTGCAATCACGTATGGTCTCCTCTTGATCTTGTCAGCTTTCGTTTACAAGTGGCAGCGCTTCGGAAAGGAAAATTGTGCGAAGGGGGAAAGAATGAATAACTTGCTCAGCCCCATAGGCATGGAACTTTGTTGGTATTAATATTGGGCTATAGTGCTGAGAGGGTTCATAGAAAAATCTCCTATATAAGAGACAAGCTAAAAGAGATAGCGGATGAGAGAGTCATGGTTCCCCACTTTTGTGTTGAATCTATATCGTGAGAAACCCACGGGTCGGAGGAGAATCCTCACTCGCGTGCTCTTTCATCTGCGCGTGCGCATTGACAACTTGTGATGATCCGTCAACACTTTCCCGATTTCTGATTGGTTAAAACTTTTGGAGCCTTGGCAGGTGGTTGGGTTTCATTATCGATCGCCTGTTGCACCTGCCACGGCATGCCGTCGCGCCGCTTTGCCTTGTAGCGACTGGGAGCTTGAATCGAGTTTTAATTTTTACTCCAAATTTTCAATAGAAGTGGCCTTTTTTTCTTTTTTTGTCTGTGTTGTCTGGGTTATTTGGTATATTTGGAGTATACTGGACATTTTTCGGTAGATCTCCTTTCCATGTCGGCAGCCCCAACGGATTCACGGTCTACCTATATGTGTGTATACATTTTGCAGTAATATTCGAATCATAAATATGTATCATTTTCAAGGTACGAATTGATGTTAAACTTTGCTTTGTAATCATATTCCAAAATGTTGAAGTTATATGAAAAAATATTATTTCAATGTTTAACATGCATGTCTGCGTAAAAGCCATGCAAATTCTTCTCATAGAAGTAGTACTTTTAAGATACAAACGAATATGTGAGTCACACATATATCACCAGTCTAGCCCATTGATCAAAGCCAAGGAGAGGATAACCACTCCCCCCCCCCCCTCTCTCTCTCTCTCTCTCTCTCTCTCGTTTTCTTCTCCCTTTGTGGTCAGCTCTCCTGTGTGGTTAGCTCGTTTTGTAACTCTTATTCACAAGGATGCATACTTCCCTACCAAATTCTTCACACATAGATAGTTATATTCTTCCCTCCCATACACCGAGTTCCAGTATGGGAGACTCTACCTCTATACCATCACTAGGTAAAGACGGGATAAGAGGTATATACTATCAGTAGGTAAAGACGGGATATACATCTGTATCTCGTCGCCTCGTAGAGTTTTTAAGTGCTAAGTTGTAGAGAGATCACAGTTAACCCTATAGCTATCATAATTATCACTCTCTAGAATGGGCGGAAATCCCGGGGGGGGGGGGGACGGGGGGGACGTGTCCCCCCCCCCCCCCACCATTTCGAAAGGGGGGGGACACAATATCACAATAGCTATAATAGGTTACGCTATCCCTATTTTACCACGAGTATGCTGTTAGAGATTGTATATGACAGCATAATCTACAGCTACTACTTCATCGTTGTTCTACAACTATTATTATCTACTGTAATTATTACCAGTAACTTTTGCATCTGGATGGACATCTGTCATATTCTTACATGATAAGATCGTGAACTTTACATATTCATCGTCTCTGTCATTCATCTTTATCGTCGTCGTTTTTATCATACATGTAGTTAAGAGTCCCGCTTTGACAGAGCGCTACCACAATCACATCATTAAATACAACAATCCAGTCAGACTTTTGCATTCATTTGAAGGAAATTCATTTCAAGGATTGTTTAAATAAAAATCAATTATTTCAATATGAAAAGAGTGGTACGTTTAACCCTATAAGGTCCTGTTTATTTGCCCCCCCCCCCCCCCCCACACACACACACATGACACACCCATAAACACAACTCCCAGATGCCGACAAAAATAAAGCGATTGATAAAAACATATAAACGGTGAGAATTTTGACATTCTATTTTTGGAACTTCAAGGTGACTTGTCTGTTCTTGCGAAATCTACTCAGTCGATCTTTACAAACAGTCCTTGGGCATTTTTAAAGAAACGTTCTGTTGTCTGTTAACGGGCTTATTGATGTTTGTGATAAAGTGATATGAAGTGTTCATATCACTCTATGTACGTCACGTACATTGCCGTTGCTGTTTAGTAATCCTGACACTTATTAATAGAGTACCGATGTGGTGTCGTCATATGAGCTCGTTAACATCGGTCCGATCGGTCCGATATTGTCTCGCGGGCTAGTGTCGGGCGCTCCCAATAAGAGTCACCGTTGTGATTAACGACGTTTGATCTACCCACATAGTTTAGAACCAGTTGTCTTGACAACATAAGGGTAACACTTCAGTACCTTATTGCCGTTGATGCGTTTCGCCGATGAGGGCGACCAACACGAATTGTGTATTGTGCAATACTCATCACGCGCATTATTGCATCATTCGTTTATATGATAAAAAAATTAATATGAAATACTGTCGATAAGCGATTAGTGATTCGTATTACACGTACATAGGTCAAGCCATTCAGAAACCCGGAGTGCCAGAAATGTGCGTGTTCTCTCTCTCTCTCTCTCTCTCTCTCTCTCTCTCTCTCTCTCTCTCTTTCTCAATCGTGGGACAACATGACCTTTTGTTTTACCCTTCTTATTGTACGACATAAAATGACAGAGGGAAAGATAAATACAATGTAGTGTATAAATATATTCGCTTCATTTCAACCACCACCAGTTCAGACAGAGTTTTTTGAGTCGTACCAACAATACGCATTTTAGAGTTTTCGAGGACGCGTCATCGGGAACCCCTGTGTGCTCATGGACGAATGTGTTTGGCCCTCGTCTTGTGGAATGTAAATCCAAACAACTTGCCGCCTCTGTTTTTTCCATTGGGGGAGGTGATGTGCCTTATTGTGAAAAATAAACTTAGTGCCCACTCGAAATGGCACTCTGACCTTTAAAAAGAGTAATTCCCCGCCCCCTCTTGATGTTGTGTATGTCCCTTTAAAGATGGATAACGGTCCCTCAAAAATGACACTGCTAATTTTGGAGGACAAACCAAATAAATAAAATAGTGCCCTAACCCCTATCATGATGATGTATATTCCCCCCTTTAAAATGGATAATGGTCCCTAAAAAAAAATAATCACCTACGTAAAATCTGCAACAAATAAACGAATACCACACAAATGTGTTTGTTTATTATGGTATGTATTTTGTCATCATCGTCCAAACTTCTTCTTCTTTTTTTTTTACAAAAGAAAACAAAAATGGCGATATGTATTGTATTTAAGCAAAATATCAAAGTAATTTAAATGACAGACAATATAAGCTTTAGAAAAAAATTAATGTTCTCCACGATTATTATACGTTCTTAAAATTTGATCATGCCAGCATGATTATAAATTTACCTTTTGTGTGCCAAGTAAACTGCTTTATGTATATGTAGAGAAAAAAGAGAGTTAACCGTATCTTGTGAATAAACATACACAATGTTGATAATAAACATAAACATATAGAAACCTTTCCAATCATATTCATCATAGCCAAGTATAAACTGATACATAGTAGGATAAACATTCTTTTATCTTCATATTCTTTAAGTGTGAAATACACTGAGCATTTGGTGAGAATATATTTCAATTAACTTCGGTGAATGATAACGTCTTCACTTCACAAAGTTTTAAAGGAAGTGTATTCCTTTTCAAGACGCATTTATATATACTTAATAAACATTGCATGAGCCACGAGTACAACATATATGCTTACGTACGTTTTTATAAAATCTAATTGTATATGTCATATAGTGCAAAAGTTTGCAGTTTTCCCTTAAAGGCTCAGCTAGTTTTCAAATACAGAATATACGTTGGGGCTTAATATGGCAATATGGCAATATAATCACCTTGCACTATTTCATTTTATGCGGTGAAATGGAAGGCGAGTCTCTTTTTAAAGTGTATGCTTAGTTGAGCTTTTGTTTGCTACTAAACAGATGTATGACTTATGTAATAACTAGACACGTTAAAGGTAGCCTGTCCCTTTTGCAGACCTTATGCTGAAAGTTCCCTGACTTTGTCATCATTTCAGAGAGAGAGAGAGTGGCTACATAACCTTTCCCTGGAATCGACAAAGCGTAATATTCGGTTTTGAAGAAATAATCTTCGATAATTGATCAAGCTTTCTTTTTTCCTAAAACGAAAATAATCGTAATTTCAAATTGTGTCAACTGTTGGAAATCAATTGGAATCAAATCTCAGTGAAAACTAGTTAGATTTTCATTAATTCTACGAAAGTTATAGTACCTCTGACCTTAAAAATCCACAATTGGTATCCCAAAGATTGTGCTATATATGTGCAAATTTTCATGAAGTTTGCAGATGTTTGTAAAAGGGACGGACCATCTTTAAACATAATCATGATGAGTGTATAACCATTCTTCCTCACATTTTTGTACAGTACATTGAAAATTGCTCTTGTGCTAAATACTACATGTAAAAGACTCAAATCACATGTAGACTTTTTACCAGTTGTTATGTTGAATTTGGTAACATATTCATGACACGAGCAGAGCTCAATACGGAATGTTTGGTTTAATCATCTTCTAAACATAATCACTTCAGCACAAGTCCCTTGCTAAATCCTTTGTGTGCCACACAAATGCTGCTAAATGGCATTTGTGCGTATCAATGGTTAAATGTGGTTAAATATTTCACAAGAGGTGCTTTAAGGCTTATAGTAAATGTGGTTATTGCAATAGAATAGCGAAAGAGTTAATAGATGTCTGGGATGTTTGACTCCAAACCAGTTATGAATGGAAGTGTAAGAGCTGTACTGCAATATATTTGAGTGTGACTGTTTCTTCGTTTTATTTGCCTACTTACATGACTTCACGAGTAATAGGGCTCAAATGCAAAACAGATGCAAGTTAACAATAACCTACCTGAAATATTAAAATATCCGCTTTATCTCGGTTATGATTTCCCACGCAGAACTTAACCAAACAATTTATATCACTTCATTGTTTCCCTCTATTTCTCCAATCAGTCCTACTTTAAACCATCTGAATCAAACACAACGTAATTTCCTACTCGACACATTTAGTGAACAGCGATTAGGGACGTATTAATCATTTGTATCGCAAGTTGATTGTACTAGTAATGCTGTGAAAAAAAATATGATTTCAGCTTGCGCTTTTGATATGTATGTCATTATCTAGCTTATCGTCATGACAACGTGTCCCTCTATTATTATTTATTACTTCTCGCTGAATCGCAAGGTCTAGTCTGTAGCGCTGGGAGGATTACTCGATGGGTATGGCGTCATTTTGTTACTTCAGGTCAGCTGAATATGCTTCACTTGCCATCTGTTAGGATCAAACATACTTAACTTTATCTTCAGTTTAAAATAATGACGACATGACGATACTAATTGTTCCTGTTTTGCTATATATAATCATGTCAAATGAAAGGGGATTAAGGAACAAGAAACTTTTTTAAACACTGAGTATCGATCACAGTAAATCGATGGTATTAACGATCACAGTAAATCGATAGTATTAACTAACTGAATGTTTCAACAATGTCTCATTATAATAGTTAAAGAGTAATAAAGGACCAATGATTAAAAATTGTTTAATTTGAGGTAATAATGGTGATAATATGCACCAGGTAATACAATTATCGAAATAATAAAGAAACATAAAATAATTATACTTTAAGAAAATCGTTATTGCAGAAATACAATGAACAACTATATATCATTTTAGGAAAAAAAAAGGAGAAGGAGAGGAAGAAGACCAAAGTTTGATTGGTGGGTTCAAAACAAAATACTCATCTCACCAGCTCTTCGGCGGGTCCCGTTGTGAGATTGTAGAGCTGCAACACCGAGGACTTGTGACTGAACTTTCCCTTGTGCTCCTTTAGACAAAGCAAAGTGGCAATGAGACTTAATGAACGTTAAAATTTAAAAGTTGCAATATCATTTTAAGTTGACAAATTTACTCAAAAGATAATAAGTAATATAATAGCACAATTATGTTATGAGAATGTCACCTTAAAGAATTTGTGATGATAATCTTAGATTATGGAACTATAAAAGTATGCATTTACCTAATTTACATAATACTATCAAAACTTTGTTTTGTCAGTTAGTATTCTGTAAAAAGCGATGTCAATTTTTAAAAAAAACATTGCCAATAGGCCAATCGCAGTTATGGATTGTAAGGGAACTGAAGGTTAATTCGTTTGCAGAGTACCACCTGTTATATCTAAATACAGAGTAGTTTTACAGCAGGGCCATGTTGCATAAAGGTTTTCAATTAGTGTAACTTACCATTAATAGTAACTACCATGGTAACAACCAACGAGCTCTCGTTATTGCACATGTTGCCATGGTAGTTACTATTGATGGTTAAGTTACAATAATTGAAATGCTATATGCAACATGGCCCAGAACGCCATTATGCTCATCACCTTCGAGACCTCCGCGCATTCTCTCTCCAGCTTGGCAGGGAAGCTCCAGGGACGACGAGCCATGTCTGCCCAGTAGGTCTCGACCATGCGCACATGGAGCGGGAAATCCTGCAAGTATGGAAGATGCTCCGGATCCTCGGTCTGGAGAAGAAGAGCCGATAAACACCCGCGATTATTCGACATGGACTCCAGCAGTCGTGGAATATGGCGAGCTAAGACAATTTTCCCCACGGCAAAAAGGGGAAATCATTTCATAATGCATTGTGCAGCAACATCCGGATTACGTTTTCAATCACGTCCACTTCCGGGATCTCATACGAGTTTACTAGACCGGAAGCAGATGTGAGCGCACACAAAATCCGAATGTGGCTGCGCCGTGCATCATGGAATGACTTTCCCTCATATTATGCGGTATGAAGAATTCTACCACTACTTCCCCAGGAAGAGTGTTTCCGAACCCCATGACACATGATATAGATGTTAAGTTCCCAATACTGGCCGTGTATCAAACCTGAATTTGTGTTGTGGAAGTTTCATCTAGTCCTTAGAACAGAATTATGGCTGCTATTTCTCACCTCTCCCGGTGTGACGTTCCTAGAGGCGTGGTGCAGGGCTTCGGTGACGACTGCCAGACATTCATCAGCGGTAGAAGAACGAGGCATGTCGAAGAGAGATGGTCCAACGGTGAGAAACGTGGTCCAAAACTCTGCCAGGCTGTACATGTGATAGCATGTGGACATCGCAGTATCGGAATTAATTAACGGGAATGCACGTGTATAACAATGAGAGAATCTTAAAAGTAGTATATACTGGGAATTAAGTCAGTGTATCTCAGACCGCCCTGTGACGATAGATCGATTACACGCTCGTGCCTTTAATGGTTTCTTTGTAATCGATCAAAATATCAAATTTTACTGAGATTAACACTGGTCTAATGTCTGATGTCAAAGGGTTAAAAAAGCAAATATCATTCACTACCTCCTTTATCAGATATCCCTAAATGATGCCTTTCATAGCTTAGTTCTTCCCTTATTATTTCATTTCAATTTGATTGCTCCTACCAGTTTCGCTTCCAGATATCAGCTGTCTCAGTCGCCGAGCCAGCAGCGTACTCTGTCGCAAGGTCGTCTAGAGTGTCGAATAGGTGTTTGATCGGGTATGGTGTGCGATGGGCCATCTTGAACATGACATCCATGACACCCTCAAGGTAGGGGCCAATGAACGCCTGATCAAAGGGGAGACAATAAAGAGAGAGGGGGGCGTATGGGGCACAATGTAAGACATGGAGAGCAGAGAGATGTCGAAAAGAGTGAAAAAAGTGAAAAAGACAATGCAACATTAAGAACACATGGTAAAAAGAGACGCAAAAGAAAAAGAACAGAGAAATTCGATTCGTTTTATTTTATAGAGACTAACAAAGTTGTGAAGTATGACATATAGGTCTAAAGATTAAGAGACCTCATGCTGTAGCAGCTTAATTAGGTCTTAAAATGTGAATGGAATGAATGAATGAAGAATGGATAAACCAATATTTAATTTAATTGATCGGAAGTATCATCGTATCTTCTAGGTTATGTTAGTTCTCATAACATAGCTCATTTAACTCTTTGTGTGCCACATTACACAGCGAAGTAGCTTATCTGGCTTATGTCAGCCATTTCTGACACACCCTTAAAAGGGAATAATGTTGTTGATATCGCTACATACAATAAAAATAATGCATAATAATAAGGGAGGCCTAATTTTCGTAATATACTGGTTACTTTTCTCCCAACAATTCTTGCCTTAGTCTGGAGCATGTGAGGAATGGTGAGGTTCCTGTCTGCGTGGGCGCGCATCTGTCGGATGTTTTCTGGGGCTTTGTTGCTCTCAGTGGGGTCCACATGCGTCCCCTAACAAAAAAAAAATAGTGTGTGATCAGGAAGGCACGTAAAGAATTACAAATAGATCAGTGTAACTCAATCGACAATCGTATATCAATGAATTGACTTTATACCGCATATTCCTTAGGAAAGTTAGTCTGACAGAATATTTATCGAAGAATGACATGAATAATGCTTCTTACCATCTACAACGACATGTAACCATGACAACAAGAATAACGGCACAGAAAGGGACAGAGATGTGCGTACCTTCAGGTGGATATCACCGACCTTCTTATTCAAGACGCCTGCTTCGGATGACCCAGTAGTGGGTTTGTCCATACTAGTGCCAAGCTGTAAGGTCGTGTCTACAATGACATCCAAATGAAAGAGTAACATCAAAATGAATATGTGTTAAGGAAGTGTTTACAGTGATATTCGTAGAAAGGAGTTACACAAAAGTAAGATAGCTATTACCCGGGTCACGCTCTATTCGGCGTGCGTGCGGACTGTAATTCGAAAACATAATGGGTTTTTTTTACTTTCGTATATCAATAACTAACAACGAATGATACAGAATTTCATATACAAAATATGGCGGATAGCCCATTTCAGCGGCGGCGGCATAATTATTACCACCGTTTTTCATGTTTTTTTAATAATTGCTTGCTCTTTCTCTGCCTGTATAAAAGCTACTCTATGAGGGCTATCTGTATAACTGGTGTAAAATTGCCTTGATAGAGCACAAAGTGTTAATGCGACACATCTGAAACTTTGAACCCCACTCTCAAAACTTTCGATCCGCCATATGCCAAGGAAAGAACACCAATATGCTCCCGGGATAGCAAGGCTACCATTTCGAGCTCCCTTTTGCAGGGCGCCTCGATTAGAATCTGTGAATAGTGTGATTTAGGAATTGAATATATTTGTAACAAACACAGATTTGTTGATGACGCTTCGATGCTAGGCAATAGGTAGCCATCTACACTGCAAGATCGCCTGGGTAGTAAGGCAACTCGACATCCGTAGTGAATCTGAAAGAAGTAGCGACACCACAATGCAACACATTTGAGAAGAAAATGGGTTTTTGAAACACTTCGTTTATTTCTAATTTGAAAATTTAAAAAAAATCCAAGTGAATACTACGTTTCGATACCAAAATCGTGATTTCATGCTATAAACTAACCACACGAATTCGAATCTAAGAATGTTTCTGTTCTATATGCTTCCGCACGATTGGAAACACATGTTGTGGGAATTAGGATACGTTAGCATCGCTTGTCTTACATGTCTGATATCATTACAGTTGTCATACACACTATGTTGCTATAGTGCACAAACTTCCCAATTATGACAAACAACCTCGACTCTTTGGATGTTGGAGACCAGTTATAATCCTACATGGGAAGTATCAATGTGGATTACGTTTCTTACTGTGGGACATTGGAGCCATGATAAGGTTTGAACCTAGGACCTCATGTCCTCGGTCACAGTTCTAAACCACCAAACCACGAGACCTCCAATATATTGCGCTAAATTAAATGTATACAGGAAACAGGTTCACTGTTTCGTGAGATGAAGACGCACTGACCTTGTAGCTTTGGAGAGTATTCAAACGTGTAGGCCCTTGACCCATGGCGTTCTCGTTGACCGTCTGCAGACGGATGCCCTTCCCGCCATCCTGATGCCACACTGTATGGATTCATTCATTAGATAAGGCAGATTTATAAATGCACATACGTACACACAACTATGGAAGCAGGAGACATGGATTTACGTCGTGTAGCAATTGGAATTACCGAAAGACGTAATTATTTAGGTCGTGTGGCAATACCAATGAATTCTGTGTTTTTGACGGTCTCCTGCTTCCATACACAACTCTACACACACATAAAGACACAGATATAGACAGACAGACACACATACACACACACACACACACACACACACACACACATATACATATATATATATATATATATATATATATATATATATATATATATATATACATACATACATGTACATACATACACCCACACACACAACGCCAGACAACGAGATGTTTTAACCGTAATGTGCCGCAACTTACGATTTTATGCAGCATTGAACTACCTACATACGTATGTCCAAGTATTCTACTACTGACCAACGGTCAAACATATGTTAAATGCAGTGTTCGAATGGGGCTTTCTGTACATGTGGACCTCGGAGGAACATCGTGAGGTTGTGATGCACTGTATTTTATAAAGACACATAGACTGTAGTACGGTAGTCTGACGAATTATTGACACCTACCAAAGAGGGTCACGTACATGACGTAGGATGAACTTTAACCAACATATCTCCTTTAATTTAACCACACCACAACTGAAAATCGTGATTAGGAGAGATATAGTGGAATCATAGCCTAGTTAGCTGATCGTATTCTACATAGCTGTCTCAAAATATAATTGGAACTGCCCACGGTAGAGCTGTTCAAGAGAGTCATAAGGGCTAATAAGTCAATGGCAAAGACTTATAGACACTTTCCGATACAATCGATTCAGGTGGTTTAGAAGGGAAAAACTTGGTCAGAAATATATGTAAGTGGACAACGCAACTGAGAATTGTGATTAGGAGAGTGAAATCATGTTTAGTTAGATGGTAGTGCACAAAAATAACAAAAGAAAGATGATCCGTTTTATAGTTTGACACGATGATAAAGCGCAATGTCACGTGATTTACCCAAGTCCAGCTCATTGGGGTCACGTGGAAGGAGAGTGTAGCTTTTCTTCCAGAGTGAGTCTAAGATCTTTTGCTTTGCCTGCTCAACACTGTCAACGTCCAGAACTTTGACTTCATTTTTGACCTTGTTGTCTTCGTCCACGATGAACAGAGTCTACATCAAGAGGCAACAACATACACCAAGCTACATAAGGTGTCAAGAACATACACCAAGCTACATAAGGTGTCAACAACATACACCAAACTACATGAGGTGTCAACAACTTACACCTAGCTACGTATGATGGTTTAACCAATATACGACAAGCTACATAAGGTGTCAAGAACATACACCAAGCTACATAAGGTGTCAACAACATACACCAAACTACATGAGGTGTCAACAACTTACACCTAGCTACGTATGATGGTTTAACCAATATACGACAAGCTACATAAGGTGTCAACAACATACACCAAGATACTTAAGGTGTCAACAACATACACCAAGCTACATAAGGTGTCAACAACATACACCAATTTACACAAAGTGCCAACAACATACATCAAGCTACAGAATGTGTTCTCGGCTTTGATTCAAGTTATAATGTAACATACGATCTCCCCAAAGGTAAAGTCACAAGCCAGAAGATGGTGGTAGTTGAGAGTGTAGTACGCTTCGCCGGTGATGGCGTCTATTGGGCCTCGCTCGCACTGGGTCTTCATTGCTTGGTACAGCATGTACAGTGGATGCATGGCGTAGCGCTGTGGGATGATGCAAAGATTAAGCAGGAATATAATCTCCAAGACGTAACACTTCCGTGTGATTACCGTGAGATCGTGAAATATTGTTGGAAAGTATTGGTTATGTGCATAAGTACGCTACAAGGAATACACAAGAACCGTTTATCATTTCATAAGTACTAAATTTAGATAGTAAATACCTTCTTTTGCAGAATATACCAACACGAGGACTCTTCACTCTTGACTACCCTCAGATGCCATTGGTATATATAGGGGCATGGTTAAACTCGATCAACCCAGATACATCACAAAGAAATGTTTGTTATTTATATTCATCCAACATATGGCCAGTACGTATAACCTCCATGGCTTGACTTTAATCAGCAGAATGTCATTGGTACTGCCTTTGCAAAGTCTTGGGAGATTGAAATACAAAGACATTTGCTCACTGGAACAAGTCCATATTTACGTTTCCCAACCTTTGGATAAAGTGTTTCATTGCATTTACCTGGACAAAGCTGTACATCATCAGAGACGTCCAGCACGCACGGAGAGAGTCCGCTATGGAGTTTGATCTGATAGGTCATAGAAACCAACGCATTTTTTGTTCAGTTATAAATGTACTACAATGCTTGGGAAACATAAATGCAGTTGTGGATTATTTATCATAATTCTGAAATCCTGCTTGAATCTCGTTTCAATATCTCTACAGTTATGGGGAATATAATACATGGGTATTGTAAACAAAAGTATTTGCTGCTAGATTTTCCTTGTGTTACTCGACACCACTATGGTCATATCATGATCCTGCCTCGTCGCAGTAAGGTTTCTTTCTAGTTTTCTTATACATCCCTTGCCATAAACCCTTCCTTGGCAGCCCGGGCTGTACTAACCCACGTTGGTACTCACCTTTCTTGTTTGTTTTGCTTGTGATTACAATGGTGCCAGGAACAGACTTATAATAGTTAATAGTATTGTTTATCTATTGTTATCAAGCACATACCGGCAGAACATATCGCCACATTCGTCCTGACGTTTCGAAGCTGATGACACTGTAGACCGTAGCAAAGCTGTTATCACCCTGCAGTAGAACATTGGATAGAAATAAGTGAGCTTGGAAAAGCAAGATTTTTATAAGGAGGGAGCATCGAGCAACATCTTTAGTTATTAGTGAAAAAGTTGTTCATGATTTTTTATAGAAAATTGTGTAAATCTCTGGACAAAAGAATAAGAGCGATTTAAAAAATCAAAACCATCTTAGCAAATAATATCCTCGACAGTAATGCAACAAACAAATGATATGATATTCACATTTATCACCCTCTTACATGTATCACTTTTGAAGAAAGAATTACTTTTGTTAACATGACGTTTTCAACTTACTCGGTAAAAAGAAGAGTGTTGCCCCCGCTCATGAATGTGATTGCTAGGAGAGATGCTATGCGCTTCCTAAAGAAGACGTGAAAGGAAAAGTGACACATTTTTTTGAATTAGCCTACTGTTCTACCGACTTTTTTTCTCAATATTTTCGATGTTAAAAAAAGATCACCTTACAAGAGTGCTGGGTGACATACAGACATTTACATATATCTGTATTTCACATCAGAGGAATGCCTCTATCATCAATCATAATGTAGTTTTATAACTTTGATAAGAAAAAGTGGCACTCTAATAATTGATCATTTATTACAACTGGGACAGCTTTAATGCATGAAACACAATGAAAACACGTGATTTAGTATACAGACAAGTCCAAGAGGAAGATTTGAAAGATTTCTTTTTATACCGTACGAAATTCTACATTTTGCATTGTGAATGATATTTTTCTTCATGTCTTCATGAAAAGCCTGCTTTTTGTTAGCGTCACTTTATTTTTTCGTTACTCAGTTCATAAGATACTACGGGCCTAAACTGATTTTCTGTCGTGTTACTTCTCTATTTTTCGCTATCGAGATCATACATTTCTTTTTTCCTATAACTTATTTTCTTCATTTTTTTACTTATCTGTTTGGGAGACTTTGTCTTATTCACTGATTGTAGAAGAGCTTAGGACCTGTTCAGTGGAGGCAAGTCGATAATTGCGCAGTAATTTGAAATATCATTTCTTTAATCATTAAAGCAAATACATTGTATCGAACAACACAAGCAATATGAAACGTCTGGGTTTCAGCATTACACCGTTCGCTCCTTGTAATTCGACATCCACACAGACACCTTAAAGATTGTCCGTCCCTTTTGCAAGCTTAAAATTTGAAATCGTCTATCACGATCGTAAATTGAAGAAAGTGTGATTCAAGACCATTTCTAAGAATATAGCATGTTGAAGCTTTCTGTATAAGTAAAATATTTCAGCCGTTAAATTTCAAACCGACTTTTTTCGTACTACGAAAAAAGTATTAGTCTTTGTTACAGTACTTATGTGGTTATTATGCGTGTGTGAAATCCTAATTTTATGAGTAACTACCAAACTTTGGAGATGATTCCTTCCATAGAACAATTTTTTTTTTCATAATGCGTTTTAGAATTTAATTAACAGATTAATCAATAAAGCAGATATTTCAACACAAACTGCTAAGAGCCTGAGGTAAAGACTATTAATCAGACGTTGTTTACGTGCATTATTTGAATTTTACACTACATATCAGTTTCAAATTTTGAATATAGAGCTTGCTAACACTTCTCTATATGTTTTGCCAATGTTTCGATGGTTTTGTGATGATCTGAAAAAGGGACTGGCTGTCTTTAAATCTCGGGATGGAGGTGTCTTATTTTTCTACCTTAGTTTCTCCTGCTTCGGCATCTTATCATCCAGTTCTTTGATGAAATCCAACACAAACTCTTTCTTCTTCAGGAGTGCGGTAAAGGACGCGAGGGAATCATCTATAGTATCGTACTTGAAGAAATATAGAGGGTTGATAAAGAAGGAAGCGACAAAGAAATAAATAATGTCTGCATGTCGTTGGTATTAAAACAGCCGGTTCTAAATACATTAAATATCATTATTGGAGGAAGAGGCGAGATATGTGATCTGTGTACGATTGTGTTAAAAAGACATGTCTCAGTGTAATGTAATCATAAATTATCCTGTATTTGGGGCCTTAAACACCAAAACACCCGTGATGATGAAATTGTTTTAAATGGAATGTTGTGTTGGTGTTCTAAAATGTAATGTGAAACTGAACGCACACCTCAAGCTCGTCCCACTTTAAAAAACAAATTGAGAAAATGTACAACTTCTCTGATACTAATTTCTCGTACCTGCATGAGTTATCATAATGATAATGATGACAAGTGAAATCTTCAAATCTTCTATGGGCTAAACTTATTTCCTTGTACTAATTTGTCAATCTTGTCATGTACATAAAATGTGACGTCAAGATCATAAATGGAAGGCTGTAGAAACAACATATATATACATATACAAAGTATTATAATCGCTGCATATGAAATAAATGGCGTTGTTACGTCTGGGTCAGATGTGTCCGGACGAACATCAAGGCCTCGGAAGAGCATCATTGTGACGTAATTGACGTAGTCTCTGGCGGGAACGCCGTGCTTCTTGATCCTTTCGTGATGTACCGACATCTTCTCCTTGGCCTCACGCAGGTCCTTCTTGGTGTTCGCCACTAGATGATGGAGGAGGGGGATGGGGAGGGGGGGGGGGGTGACAAACCGGTATTCGTTAATACAGATTATCACGCTCCGGTGTGACAGTTTGTAACAATGCATTTCAATTCATATTTTGCAAGGCCCAGGCAATGCAGGCGCTTCCCTTTTCTCAGAGTAACAGGGAGTACCAATGAAGAGGTTCCAAGAACAGCTGGAATGTGGGGAAAGCCGACTGTGGAGATAAGAACGAGTTTCTTGTGACATATAATGAGATACGACGGTCTGGAAAATTTAGGAATGACAGGAAAGGAAATGAGGTAGAGGATACTGCACTTAGAGAGGGTCGGCTTACCTTCTGCAACTCGATCTCTAATATGTCGTCGCATCATGTTCATTTCCCTCTGTGCCGCCAGTGAGGTTTGGCTATATTTCCTTTGCTTCCATAGAAGTAACAAGGCGAGACAGACCACAAACACTATGACCAAAGCTGTTACTGGCAGGACAATAGCAAGTAGGTTCACGTTGTCTATTGCCTGGCTTATATACCCTGGACGAAACCTCAAATTGCCGTGGTAAATCTGTAAAGGGGGGGGGGGGGAGGGTAATGAAATGTTCAATTTATGTGAGTTAACACACACTCAGCGATAACACGTTAAATGACACCGGTTATTGACGATTGAGATACTAATACCAAATGATAAAAACAGATTACTTTTAGATATAAATTTTCATATAAATGCTGTTGTTGTATTCGCCTGATCTTTATATTTCCACTCCTCTCGTCGATTCGAATGCGCGCACATCTCCAATTCTAACTCCAGAAGTATATGATGCAAACTTGCTTAGCACCGTCCAGCTATCATGAATTGTCATTTTCGTACTATTACTATTACTTTTCTTAACACTGTGTGTACCAGCAATGTCACAAGACGAACGTAGAAGGATAAAGAGAATGTCAAGATACTACCACAACTTCAGGAAGATTCTTCGTTGGACCCTCCCCAAGGGTGCCATTGAAATCTCCTGGACCTGGGAGTTGCTCGGGGAGCTGACACCGTAGTCGTGAGGGTTCGAGAATCAATGGCAGACACTCGCTGTCAGGGCCGATCAAGATGCGGATATTACCTCCGCTGATGTCACTAGAACCTGAGGTCAGGTTGCTGCCCTAAAATGCCACAGAACAACAAGAATGGTATTGAGCTCAGATTCTGTACAAGGACAGTCCCATCATCCACCTAAAAGGACAGTAGGGTCATGATCAACCAATGAAAATCACAACAAAATGCTGCATATTTCACCTGTATTCACAGACATTAATTAATACTGACAAGTTCAGAAGTGTCTTTGTGTCAGTGGTATACCATACATTTTTTAATCCGAAGAGCTCATCTCAAACACTTGTCTTTTATGGCAATATTTTATTCTGATGTCCCCAATTACCAAAGAACATTTATTTGTTATTTCTTTTCTTGCACATCATGTCATATATTATGTCGTATAGCACTCTTAATGCATATTTGATACTGTTTGTTCGCTATAAAGCCTTCTGGGTGAATCACTCTGGGTCGGCATCTCTCACACTTTTTCCAGTATAGGCTTTCTGTCCACTCCACCGGGTTTACACCCAGCTCTTCACACCGAGAAGTAAAGTTGGTTCTTTAGCGTGCATAGTGTGTGCCTCTTCTATACACGGGACCTCTATTTAACGTCCTATCCGAGTGAGGGATTCGTTCTCATGAGTTTGAAATGCATTACTTTGAGCTCAAGAATTGCGTTGTCCGGAAAGGTCTTGATGTGGTCTGGTTCACTGAAGGAGTAGTAGACAGGATCAGGGTAGTACGACATCACTCCAAGATCAAGGATGTAGGAGTCTAAATCCAGAGACAGGTCAACCTGCTCGACATCCGTGGCTCTCTTTCTCCGAGACGGTGACCCGGAAGGGTCAGCTGGGGAAGGACAGGCGAGTGACCTATCACTTTCGACGTCACAAATCTGGGGGCGCAACGAAAGAGAAGGATCTGTGTTGAAGTTCATTTCGGGGCTTGAAAGACATTATACGCACTGCAGGGTTTAGTGAAAGCTTACAAACGCGAAAGTGCAAGAAGGGCAAGAAGAAAGGGCAACAAGAAGGATGACTTGGAGATAAATGACGCATCAAAATTAAGTCAACTTGATAAGTACTTACACGCAAACGCAAAACTTTACAGCTCGAGAAACACATTTAACACGTTCGTGTTCCACTTTACTAACGTCATATACAACACATCGTTTTACCTACATCTCCACAGTCAGGGTGATTTGTGTGTTCTAGAAGTGGTTTATTGTATTCGTTTATGTTGAAAACGATACCTACTTCCTTCACTTCATTTGCACTTACCTCGATAGAACGGGCTCTAGTTGTTTGTGAAGACGCCACAATCCTGGCGTGTTGAATCAGGCTGAAGCCACTACCGATCACTCCAATGCGAAGGCCTCCCCTTGAAAGAACAGATAACATAGAAGTTAGGATATCAATATATAAGTCATGCATGGCTAGGAAGGGGGAGAGAGAAAACAATATGAAATGGGGAAATGTGAGCAAAAGTTGATAACCTCGGGGAGCTTTGGTTTGAGGTTTTCGTTATCGACATTCATCAAAAGGTGTTGACGTTCTTAATATTGAGAAAGAGGAAGAGAAAGATCTAGGTGCATATTTCGTATATGTACGTGTGCATAGTGATACTGTTCTTATTGTGTATAAACAATTACATCATAGCATTCGCAGTTCATTGAGGTGTGGTAACTTCATCCTCGTTTTGCTGGTTTTCTTCCTTTACTGACCTTTACAATGGTTATGACAAAGTGTCTTCCAAGCTTCGTGGCTTCCTCCATTCACTTCTTATATAAGATTAATCACTTTCAAAAAAATGTACTTTCCAATGAAAGAGAAAACTTTTTATATATATATATTTATAGTGAAAGAGAGAACTTACGCCTCGATGGATTCTGTGCGGTCAATGCTTTCAACTCGTGGATTCGGCATGTATTCAAAGGAACCTTGGGATGTCCTCAGTGCCGTGTCAAAGGTCATTGTAAGCTGGTGCATACGCGTGTCATTTTGCCGTATACCTGTAGTTGTGCAACTGGCTTCATTTTCAGCTACAGTCCTACAAATTAACCATTGATTCAGTACGTTAGAATACCACCGGAAATATGATTTGATGATATTGGTTTATTAAAAACGACATACAACAATTTGAGTATTTGTACAACAATATGAATATTTAAAAAAAATAGAACAAAAATTATCATAGATATTTGAAATGACATCACAATTTCATGATACATTATTCAAATATGCAGAGGCTTATATGCATAAAGATGAAGCATACGTCTACACAATACCGAGACAAATATTTATTTTACCACACATTGTCTGAAAACATGGTACAGATGCTGGTTCGCCTCGTAGCAGACTACTGTAAGGATACAAGCACAAGATTACTGACTCACAGGTCTATGCACGAGTAGTTTCCGAATGCAGCCGTGATGTCCCTCCCTATGTCCAGGAACTCTCCTTGAATGTCTCTGGTTCCCCCTGCTGCTAGCCCCACCGTGGGACTAAAACCAGCTATCACGGGGTCCTGCAAACACGGACATGAATATCCGCAGTAAAATATGTTTTTAACTAACGGAAATTCAATTTGCGGATCGGCCGCAGCACAGTGAGACTTGGCCGAGTGCGCTATATGGGTGTCTGTTCAAGCGCAAATAAAAGCATTTGGCAAAAAATCACGTAGCACTCTGGCGCCATTGGCAATTAATACTCTGATTGCAAGAAAATGTGACGTCAGGAATGGTTAGTAGTTTTTCAGAGAAAGCTTGCTCTTCCAGTATAAATATCATTGGCCAAGTGTAAAGCGTGCAATACTCTTAACCATATCATATAAAACGGATATTTCATAGCGAATATGATGAAAGTTGAAATAATATCACACAATAAAATGCGGTTGGACTCATCTCTATACTTTAAAGTTCAATGATATATGTAACAGGTAGGAACATTACAATACACATATACACAAGTTATTCTTATAAAAAATCTTGTGTAAATAAAGATACACAAACTGTGTGATCTCGTAACGCTATGACGACTGCTAATCTTAATGACACATGCTGCGTTTACCTTTCCTATGATGTAGGTATGTCGTGCAATCTTACACATTATGCAACCATACATATGTTCATACAATGACATCCAGCATGTCCAGTGATTACGTAACTGCGATAGAGGGAATCACTGTAAGGCCGATTGATTTAAAATACATTATCCTATGTCCGGGTGCAACTAGAAGTTTGTCCTTGGTGTTGAACAACAAGATATTTCAATTAAATGAAGTTATGAAGTGAATTATATAATATGATCGTTCATTTCATTCAATACTAAATGCTACCCGCAGTCATATAGTTGCGGTCGGGGTGAGTAGGAGAAATCAGAAGAAATCTTAAAGACATCTTAAAGACACGTACCCTGTACATGAAGCTCTGGTCACTGATTGTTGTGCGGATTTTAGTGTTATGATTCACAGTTATGATGATCTTTCCTGACGTCATCCTCTCGGAGTGGGTTGTTATACAGCTAACACTAAACAAGAGACAATAGAACAATGTGTCTATATCCTTGTATTCATGGCACTAGCTTTTGTTAGTTTTCGTTTTGTTACCACATCTACTCAAAGAAAAAAAAAACATTTGCACATGATACACCAACACATACTCACAAACACACAGAGACATACACACATACACACAGTAACATACTGTACATACGAATATAGGTAATTACGATGGCGCTGAAATGAAAATCCAAATAAATAGAAACACCATAGGATATAAGTATGTTCAACATTAGAAATACGATAAACACGGTCATCAGATCAATGTTAGAAATCATCTGTTGCGAGGTTCAAAAAAGAACATTGATAGTCTAAGCTTCTGATGTTACAAACAGCTAACTCCATATACATCATTGTGTCACCGGGAAGTTTAGTACGTCTGTTTCTTTCCGTGCTAACATTTGGTCAAAGATACTAGTATCATACACGATGCCAAAGCCAATCACTTATGTCATATAACTTTAGAAAAGTCACAAAGAAAGAGTATGATTGATAATCGGTAATCTTCCAAGGATGATCGACGACGTAGAGACATAATAATAATTGTTAATGCGCCATCACTCTAGTAACATTATTCTGAATCATAACGGAAAATGACGGCAATCCTCACCTCTCACCAGGCCTGTAGTAGGCCGCCATCTCGTTTAGATCACAGATATAGTCTGCCACGGACACCGCTATGATGTCAGCAAAGCGCACCCCTAAGTCTGTCCCTATGATCTCCAGTCTCGTCTCTCCCTCCACGGGGCCAGACTGGGGGAAGAACTGTGGGAGAGAAACACGCAGGGTGTGAGCGGGATACTAGATACAACATACAGGAATGGGGTACAACAACTATAGGATCACTACAGGTTACCACAAACAACACGATCCGACGAGTCGTACGACTCTGCTACTGGCTGAATCGCAGGACCTGGTCGTTGGATTTGTGCAAGAAGGTAGCCACACATTTCCAGTCGGAGGCCTGAACGGATACTGAACCATGGCGATTAATGTGTCGTCTACGTTGGCATTAATGGAATCAAGTTGTTTTTCGTGTTTGTATAATTTTTACTTTACTTGTCTTCATTATCTCTCTTTGATTATTGACCACCTGTCACGTGTTAAGTTATTCTTTCGTTTGAGGTGTATGTAATGCACCACACATTGAAATCAATAAGATCTTTGGTGTTGGTTTAGTGCTTCCATGTCAATAACTTTATATTTTGTTGTTGCAAATAGGCATTTGATAAACTCCTAAAATATTCAATAAATATCATCTCATCCAGTGGTGTTTTTAATGATGTGAACGCCGTTTCTCAATACAGCCTAGGGCCAATAAATGTTGAAAAAACATTATTTGTTTTCTTACATCAGTAATCACTGGTCCGTTGCAAAGTTGCGTCTGATTTTGCCACAGGAAAGTGTTTGTCTGGCAGACGTCACTCTGTAAGACGTTACAGTCTGTCTCACACCAGCCACACTGTAGCATCGGTGGAGTC
This sequence comes from Arbacia lixula, assembly GCA_963669155.1. Lineage (NCBI taxonomy): Eukaryota > Metazoa > Echinodermata > Echinoidea > Arbacioida > Arbaciidae > Arbacia > Arbacia lixula. The sequence goes on from OZ022576.1 coordinate 37,820,682, forward strand.
GCCTCTGGAGACAGACAACGACTACAACTGCCGCTATTTACGGAGCACTTGTACAGAGTCACTATCAGGTGAAAAAATAGAAGTGATTACATTCTTCATCTGAAATAAAACAATTTAAAAAGATGTTTTTGGCCAATATGTTTAGGATTTTGTAGAACAGTTTCTCGCACAGCTTCAAACGTAGTACACATCGGAGTTGGTACTTACTTTATCAAGGAATTTGTTAACTCACTTGTCCTGTGCATCGACATATGAACATAATAGATGTAGAGTATTTGGAAATGTCAAGTGTAAAACAGACAAAGTTCAAGTCAATAACTAGTTTCCCCCTGAAAATCACTATCGAAAAATCTGAGGATTCATTCGTACCATGCGTTTCCACCAAGTCATCGATGCCATTGCCGTTCAACCTAACGGACACTCTCACGTTGTTGCGGAGAATATCTTCTAGATAGCTGTACTAAAATATCAAAGGTGGGAAAACGACAGATTGGTAAATTCGAGATCAACATTCATACAGAACATTTTCCCTTAAATTTGAAAAATCCTCACTGCCAATGCTACAGAAATGTGTTAACAGGCATGATAGAGGTATATATATTTATGACAATGATAGCCAACCTTTTTTGGTCCCGAGGCCCATTGAGCTGTTCTGCCAGCTCGTATGGAATTGATCACAACTTGTCTTTTGGTTTGCATCACCGCCAACAACTTATGAAGGACGTCCTCTGCTTTTGCATAGAGGATACAATCGCTATACTAAACACAACAAAAAAGTAAGTCCCCCCTAAGCAAAATAACATAACTTTTTATCGAAGAGGTATTGGGCAAAATAATTTGGCAGGATTGGTTCTTAACTTATTGACTAACTTCTGTATTAAAATCACATTAATCCAATTAGTCATGCATGAGTGAGCACACATTATCGGCAAAAATGTCACTTTTCAAAAGTCACAAGAGTAATTGTTTATGCCGTTTGAACAATATATTTTTGCATTTCTTATGCGATTTTTAAAGTGCTTTCACTCAACCATGACACGAAAATTATTTTTAAAAGTTTCAAACTCAAGAGGGATGAGTATTTGTTAAACGGTGTTAACTCAACCAGAACAAAAGGGTTACGTGTCGGGATAGGTGTAATTGCATTGAGAGATAGATGATAAACATTGCATGTCCATAAATCATGCACCAGAAATGGAATTTATCAAAAATTCAGATGACAGAATCCCAAATGTACCCTTGTGACTTTTGAAAAGTGACATTTTTGCCTTTAAAATTTGCCCACTCATGCATGACTGATTGGATTAATGTGATTTTCACACATAAGTTAGTCAATACGTTAAGGAACAATCCTGCCAAATTATTTTGCCCAAAATCTCTTCGCTAAAAAAGTATGCTATTTCGCTTAGGGGAGGACTTACTTTTTTGTTGTGTTAGATGCATTACCATTGACCAGTCCGACATATTTACACGCTTTTAGAAAGTTCCTTACCAATCTTTCCGGACAAACAACGTAGGTGTCGCTGTAATCGGTGCTCTGTACTACAACGTCACTCCCTTCCACGTGGATGATGCATTCGTAGGATTGTACCTGGACAAACAGGACCAGGACAAGTAGCGGTACAATGTAATATTAGATAATACTCCAAAATGTTTAATGTCTATTACATTATGACACTTTTTGTTGTGATTTGGTCTGGAGAGTATTTTCATTACTGTTAGGATTATTGAAATGTGTTCGAATATAGAAATACGTCACGAAACTATGTACAGTATGAGCGTATTTTAATTTTGTTAAGAATAAATCACATTTGATATGGGTCTTATGATCGCATATTGCATTGCATTGTGTTTTTTACTTTATGATGCATCGTGTCTCTTACTTTTGCCTGATCTGTAGGTAGGTTCTTTGCCAGTACGATGTAGCCTGATGGAACATTGACTGGTAGAAGAAACTCATCGGAAGTCCCCAGCAGCTGTGGGCAGTATTCTTGTCCTCTATTCCCTGAACCGATCGGATTCTCCAGAAACAAATATATAACATTATACATCATCATCTTCTCCTCATTGCTAACATGTATATTATTTATGGATATAAAAAGTAATCAAAACAACAAAACGAATCTGAAGTTAATGAAATTGGTTTTTAATTGTTATCTTTGTATCACCTTTCATGGCTTACATACGCATATATCAAAATGTTCATGATCATGCTAATACTTTTGAAACTTAAATCTTACTTGCATATTGTATAATTTATCTGATTGCTGTCCTGTCAATTTCTTGGGAAAACTTACATTATCTCCTATCACGATGGTTTCTCCTGCCTGACATGCACTCCTGTCATGGGTACATCTGTTGTCATAGACACACCAATCACAGGGCCACTGGCTCGTCACACAGGAGGAGCACCTGGAAATGCATCGTATACAAAGAGTGAATGTCACTTGCACGTGTGCATCGTCGGCTGACACGTTTGTATATTTCTTTTCCTGTAATACACACTGACTCTGTACATTATACTACATCTTACGAAACAAGGCTTTGTAGTAGTTCTTATCAGTTATCGACACCACATCAGTTATTTCCTTCCATCATATTCGGAGGACCAAGTAAGGAGGGGTGTGACATGGTATCCCTACTTCACATCATGATCGCTCTATAACCGATAAGTACTTTTTATTCAAATTATAGCGTGTACTTCGAGGGACCTGTTAAGCTCATGATAATTTCTACTTAAGAACGCCCTGTCATGTAATCATGTTATGCAATCAAATTATGAAAGTATATGAAACCAGTTTTGATGTTGAATTAAAAACAACAACAACATACGACTGGATGAGTCCGCAGTCGAAGAAGGTGAATTGGGTGCTGACAAAGCTGACGTCAGTTTCGGTTGCAATGACGGAAAGGGAAACACTGACAGAGCTGGCTGCAGGGTAAAAGGGAGAGAAATTACATAGATGTATGTAAAAAATGAATGGAAAATAGCATGGTAGCATCTCACTTTATTGCTGTATTTCACCACGGGTGTAAATTCATGTTTAAGTTTATGCTTTGACTTATAAAGGCACGCTGTGTGCGATGTGAATTATTATTCTATTGACGTGTTTAAAGCAATGTCTGGGCTATTGGGCTATTGTCCACTGTCTTTTAATCGTTCAGTTTCGATGACAAAGTAGTAACAATTTTATAACAAATATGCAGTAATTGCTAAATAAGTTTGGATGCTTGTAATCTTAACTTTGATAGCTTTAATGTTTCCTGCTTAAATTATGCATCAGTCTTGGGCCTTTCACGAGACCAAGGAGTTCAGATCTTAACTTCTTTAACAATCACAGAAAACCCAGGTTCCGTCTTTGTATTTGGAGACTAACCGCCTTGTGGTATGGGTGGTAGGTTGATTGTGGGGGGAGTCAGGCACGTGACGTCATCATTGTTAGTGGTCGCAGACACGGTGTAAGAGTCGAAGGCACATCGGTACTGGTTGCTACCACTGAGAGACGGAAGCTGCTGTACAGTGATGGTGATCTGTAGTGGAAATGTGACGTTTATTGAATTGAAAGCGCACTAAATTTACACGTGTGCTACATGTATGATGCCTGTAATATGAACACCGCGTCACTCCTTTTATATCGGTACTACCCGCAACTCCTTAAACGCAGACTTCTCTCATTGTTGGTATTTTCAGTTAATAGTTCGTGCCAATGTGGGCACTCTCACATACATGATAACAGTTCATAGCCAAAAGTTACTGATTGGTACATTCCGATCTGGGAAAGGAGTTTTCTAATCGAAATGTACCTGTCTTGCATTTTGATTATGAATGAAAAATACGTTCTGTTTGTAAAAGACTAATGCAACATTTGAGTGCCATTTCTAGGCAAGTATAAGGTGTCTGTAATTTCCCGAAATTGATGATGGAAGAGTCAATATCTGTCTGCAATACACCAATTAACACTAAACTAGTGTAATTGGATGATATCTGAAACGCAAAGTAAAGCACTGACTTGCTGTTCGGTCTCCTCATACGGTATTTCGTTTCCTGGTTGAACATCTGAGATACCGGCACACTGCAAGGCGTTGTATGGCAGCCAACGGGTAGACTCACTGGCTAGAGGACACTCCTCATATCGTGTGCACCTTGAGAAGGGGGAAAGTAAGAATCAAAGGTGCTATGTTGCAGCATCATGAACCCTTCCACAGATCAAACGAAACCTACGGTCTCTGCACTGATGACTGATTTATCATTTAAAACTAAATATAGGCCTAATGAGGTCATTGTCAATGTGAGAGAAAGGTTCTCTCACTGTGCCTATGAAAACAGTTTGGGCGCAATTAAGGTGCAAATGTTCCTTCATGCTGAGCAATCTGAAACAGGCAAATCAAAACCTTAACGTATACAACGATGTACTGACGGACAAACGGACGGACAAACGGAATTTAGATTGGCATGTCACTGTATTCGTCAGGATTACATAATAAATGTGATTGAAAATACCTTTACTAGTTTTCTGGTACTGTTATACGTTAACGACACGGGCATGTGTAAATTAATATTCTGTTTCAACAAAACGATGGTAAAAGTCTACCTCGCTTCCAGTGTACACCAGCCACAGAATGGATCCCCTTCATTCCCGCCGTTATCACCTATACACGCATCACACGTCTGGTACTGACCGCAGTTCACCAAGGATAACGTCACCACCTGCAATAGGAAGGGGTCGCGACATTGTCAAGCCAATCCAAGCCAATCTATGCATTGTTAATGCAAAGTCGGATTATACCAATTCCACCATTGAAGCAATATTACAGTAAACGTTACCATTAGAGTTTGTCGAAATCACTGACAATGTATATTTGCATTACTCCGCCCTGGTAGGCGTACAATACGAGTGCGAATCGTGAAAAAGAGAAATTACTGAGTGATAAAAGAATGATGTAAATGCAACTTTCAGTCCCTATAAGTTGCACATTGCGCGATAGCACATCTTGAAAATATTGTAATGTTTCACGCTAGCTTTAAAAATGGTGAACTCGATGAAAATGGTAATGGCAGTACGCACATACGATGGGGATCATGGCTCACATACCTGTGATCCGCTATCAGCACTTGTTGCAAGGGTGAGTTGTTCTTTCCCTTCATCAAGGAAGATGTCGCGGAGAACTGACCCTCCTCCGAGGGGTACCGTTTCATACTCAGATGCAGACGTTGCATTTATAATTAAAATCTGTGATAAAGGGAATAGAAAGAACAATCCGATAAAATAAAAGTTTTTTTCAAGTCGAGAGTAATGCTTACAGGTAACTTGTTGCACAAGGATGATGGTTTAAATAAAACTAGAGTTTGAGGGAAACCTGGCACCCTCAGTCATGAAAGCGCCTCTTTGAGAGCACACAAAGTCATTTCATCATCGTGCCAAACGTTATAAGTAGACCGATACCATATCCTATCCTATCCATAGTGTGTTACACAAGGTAATTTAAAGGGTGAATATATCATAAACCTGACCCATAACAATGCGTGGCTTATTACCATGATTACGTAAGTCAGTTTGTTTTTGTCAGTTCAGTTTGTTTCTGGGTATAAAACACAACCTTGTTGTAAAACGTTTTGTGGGGTGTTTCACAAGCATGTTAAGTTGTCCTTAATTGTCTGACTCAAACATGTTTATCAGTGATGTTTTTCTTTTGTGTTCTTTACGTACCAGATTACGGTATTGTACTCTCTTATTTAAAATTTGTTAACAACAGGTTTCGTTTCACGATGAGATGAAAACTTTCTGAACAAGGCTATTGTTGAAATGACAACTGTCCAAGAGAATATATCTGTTTAGATGTTACCTTGTGAAGATCACCATCCTGCGTCCCGAGTACAGCCACGGTGTGTTCCCTGTCTCGTGTGGTGATGATGGAGGTTACCATGGTAGCAGGGATGGAGAAGAGGGGAGTTCCTTGAACGGGTGTCACACCAGCAGCGTACCTATACAGGTATGCGCTATCCTCACCGAAATCCACAAAAGCTGTACACAGGTAGCCATCATCTGGTGGTTCGTAATCAGGTGGGAGTCCAAACTATGAAAGAATACGATTATGATGTATTACAAAGTAAACGGTAATTATCATGGGCTATCCTACGTGATTACAGATTACACAATTTAGTGATGTCTGCGGTAGCGAAGCCAGAGGATGTGTGTGTGTGTGTGTGTGTGTGTGTGCGCGCGCGTGTGTGTGTGTGTTTGTATGTGGAGGTGGAGCGGGGAAGGGGAGTAGCTGAGTAGTTTTCTGGGATTAATCGGCCTATGTAGTTTTGGGGAAATAAATTTGTTTGTAGGTTGTATACTGGAAGAAAATGTAAATAAATACAATAATACTAATATTTGTTCTAATGATTGGTAATGATGGCCTATATATTGATCAATACATTTTCAACAAATAAACAAAATCCATGTTTTTACAAATTCATTTCATTATATTATATTATGTATCAAACTAATAAGTACTGTGTAATTTATGTTACTTCCTCTATCACATTATTTAAGCCCTTTCTTTATATTGTTAGTAATCTAAGTAAAAACGTAATTATATTTTTCTTACTGTATCTAGATTATCAAATTCCTGCATTTATCAATGTGCAATATAATAACAAGAAATACATAAATGTGATTTCAGAATAATGTGAAGTGTAGAATTCATTGTCACAGTATGTTTGTACATGTACCTTAATTAGTAATTTAGGTTACCAAGTAACCATAGGTTATCATGTAGGCCTAAGCGTTTTCTAAAAATCAGGTGCAATTTGGCTTGTCAGCCTAAAAGTATGATCGTTCTGTGTTGTTTCTTTTAATTGCACTAAGACCAATTGTTATGCTATTGAGGTGAATTGTTATGGGGTCAGACCGCAGTTGGTAACACATGTTTTTTAATAATATTTCTTCGTACTCAAACGATGAATTGAGTGTGTTGTGAAATATATTCTATCATCATAATGTACATTATGATAAGTTACATTACAGTGCCATATCATTGTATTCCATTTCGTTTATTGACGAGTTACACTAATTTAGAAAGCAGGAAAATGCTCATCATGGGGGAAGAATTCCATTGTCAACATACCTCCATGGCAGCATTTCACTCGAATGACACAGTGTTTGTCATTCGATGTAACCATATTAACCATGTGAAATAAATGTAGAAAAAATATGGAATAAATGTAGAAAAAATATTAAATGAATATAAAAAAATATGGAAAATATATGTTGGCAAATGTTTGAGAAAGTCGGATATAAGGACTTTATTTGTTATTTATGTTCAAAATCTTACTCACTGGCCCTGGAATATTCCATTGTTTATGCATGGTATGCAAGAACAATGAAAATGACGTACTGTGAGTCACTGCAGACTCACTGCAGAGTCACTGATTTACCACTGAAGGTTGTAACTAGCACTCATTGCTAGATATCATGGTTTTCTATCTATTTATCTAAATTTTTCTCAAAATATTTATTCAACTTATTATCGAGCTTATCATGGGTTTATTTCCCTTTAAATATTGACTCATCCGGTCACATCCACAACCACCCAGGTAGTCGATTGGTACTCCAGAGTTGTCATTATCTATGATCTGAACACTTTGCTCGTTGTCACAAATTACCATCTGCAATAAGAGCTTCAATACTTACAATGTCACAGTAAGCACCATCTACTGTACGTAGTCGATTGGTACTCGATCCGGAGTCAACCTTTCGTTGATGCAGCCAGGCACGGCTGTCTGAAAGATTGGCTGAATGCCACTCATCTTACAGAGACACAGAACCATGCCAAACTAAGACACAAATAGAATCTGAGTAAATACTTACATGGCCACAACTCCCGTGCAGGTAGTAGATTGGTACTCCAGAGTCGTCCTCATCTCTGATGCAGCCGAGCACGGCTGTTTGAAAGCTTTGCTGGATGTCACTCATCTTATAGAGACACAGAGCAGACTCTGCCAGAGATGCCCCGTCTCCAAACACAGCGTACAGGACGCCATCGGTGCTGTTGATACCCAATGAGTCAGCTAGCTGAGATCCTGCTGGACCAATGTGAGCTGCCTGGATCATGGTGTGAGACCCGCACTGGAGTTCTATCTCAGAGTAGGATTCAAAGCTCTGATCTAGTGAATTAGGGCACAACCGTCCTATGTATGCTTCATCATTCCTTTGCATGAAAAAGTACAAAAAATCCTTGTAGGAAATAACTTGCAGGAACTTATTTTCAGTTGGAGCAGGAGAATATATACGCTGGCTGATAGATAGTTCTGCCACATTACGTTTTGATACAACCAGTTCATCCTCACTTACTCCAGTAAACAAGTACAGTGCACGATCCGGTATACCGGTACCGGTAGTGAAACTAGCACCCAGAACCACAATTCCTACAGTGGGGGCATCTCCTGTCGCCACAACTCGTTGATCATTCCCCACGTGACGTGTCACATCAGCCGATATGTCCTCCAAGCTCCTCGTCTCACAAAAGCCATCACAGCCCCCACACGTGATGAGTCTATTCTCAGGTGATGGGGCAACAACAAGAAGCTTGTTATCATTGACGTTGTCTTCATCGTCCCCAGTGCATGGTCCTAGAGTCACAGTCTGTTTGAGAGTCAGGTCCGAGCTGAGCTGATAGAGTCTTTCCCGAGCTCCGATGTAGACATCTCCTGTGACGTTATTGATGGCGAGGTGGTTGAAGGGCAGAGAGGGGTCGGGACTGGTGAAGGAGGACACCAGGTATGAGGAGAGGGGAGCAGACTCGGTTGGGTGGGCCAGATACAGAATAGTGCCAGTGAGCACCAAGATTGATAAGGCCATCTTGACTGCTGAGTAGGTTGTCTAGTCTATCATAGGTCGTCGTACCCGCAGGGTGCTTAAGGTGGTATGTCGATACCTGCGTGTGTGATTACAAAAACATATATAGGCCTAATTGCATTTATTTCATCTCAATATATTCCCAGATGTTGGCATTTGAGTCAAGTTTATATATTAAGTTGAATCGGTCATCTCCTGGAATATATATTGCTTATGTATGTTTAACATTTTTACCACGGTGGTCATGTGCACTGAAATAGCCCCTTATTGGGCGGTGTATATCAAAAATATTTTATATTAAGGTATCAAGGGAAGGGTGAGGGTGGAGCGTGATTTATATTTTTGCACCTAAGGTGTTAAACGAAATACATCTTTTTGTGATTTGTATATATTTCACGGTGCAAAAATGCCTCAATGGCACATTGAGCGTTAACCTTCAGAAGTGGGATTTCTGTACTTGGTATTTATGTTGAAATCTCAAGGAGGCACTGTTGCAAGGGGAGGAGGGGTGGGGGTTATCGCGAGATATTAGCACATGAGCGCTGGCTGAAGGAATTTCTCTAAAGACCACATTCCAACCCCAGTTATAGGGCGCAATCCTGTCATTATTTGTGGTGAATCACTTTTTTTCATAATTATTTTGCTCTCACGGGACATGATAACCGATGTTGTTATTTCGAGTAGCATGTGCATTTGTATTCTTAGAGGTTTGGTAATTCGTTGTGTTGGGGTGTTGTTTAGCTGTGTGGCTATGTACAAACGATCAAATTACCTTTTTTGTTATTCTTGTGGAAAGATAGGACAGAAATTAGACAATCACTCAATGAAGTAGATTTCTTGTGGTTTAATTCATAATAAACAAAAGGTTACATCACGCAGGATGTATGTTCATATGATAACGGAACAATAATCACACATAAATTAAGAATGCTCACGATCGATGATGATGATGTCGATGATGAGCGAGCAGCGGCAAGTCGTGTCACTCGTGGATGACGACGGTCGACGATGACGACGATGAACGAGCAGCGGTAAGTCGTGCCACTCGGTGGATGACGACGGTCGACGATGACGACGATGAACGAGCAGCGGTAAGTCGTGCCACTCTTGGATGACGACGGTCGGCGATGAACGACGATGAACGAGCAGCGGTAAGTCGTGCCACTCGTGAATGATGACGATCGCCGGCGACGACGAATGAGCAGCGGTGAGTCGTGCCGCTCCGTGAATGCCGACAGGGAAGAAAGGTTGACTGTCAGTTAGGCTATGCCGGGCCTAGCTGTCGAAAGTGGTTCAAAACGTGCTCCCGAGAGAAACTATGTTTCTTATTGAAACTCAAAAATGGAGCAGAACGCACTGTATTCGGTCGAACTGGGAATTATTTCCCACTAGGCACTGACATGTAAAATCAATCGTCGTACAGATTATGGTTCACGCGTGGCTCTCCATGCAGGGCTACTGCACCCGTACGCGTGAATGTGTCGGTCGTCAACGGCAGATGGAAAGAGAAGAGCTAGATTTTCAATCAACATTTTCCTTAAATAGGATTCAACGGGCTGCGGTCGGGATTCGCCGGCTTCAGCAGCGTCCAATTAGCGTACGATAATTGCCCGCCTTTATGCAAATTAGGATCCTAGAACAACCGGGAAAAACTGCGGGCGTGACAGTAGATTCCAGCAACCATGGTAATATATAAACAATATATAAATAACGTACGACGCCATCTACGATTCAAAATAATCATACAATATGCAATTTAGTGCTGCTACAGAGGATTGGTTTCCGTTTAAAGATGTGGACAATATTAATTTCCATACAAAGGTAACTTTAAAAAAAGGTAGTTTGCAATTTTGAAGTAGCACGTACAGCTCTAACGGGCCGCATTATCGAATGGCACTTCCAGAGGGACATTTACCTCCGCGAGAGGGGCACCCTTGCTTCTCAGTTCTATGTCATCCATACAAGGGATCACACAGGAGCGTGGATAGTTGGAAATGGGGTGTGTATTCCCCCCCCCCCCCCCCCCCCGCTGTATGTAGACCTTCCCCCTCATTTTCGGGTAGTAAATAAAGAAAAATATCATATCCCTCATTAAAATAATCATGTCCTTTTCATTGGTTAAGAGCACCGCACGTCATCAAAGATAGTTCTACTATCTCTGGAAAAAGTACTACCCGTCCTCCGAACCCTCTGACGTCACATTTTCGGAGGGCCGAAAAGTACTATCCGTGACGTCAGAGGGCGGATAGTACTTTTCAAGAGGCGTCAATGTCCGCGTGTCGGTCCCTGTTGTAATATAAATATTTCATGATCATGAGGGATCTTATGGAATCTATTTGCTCCCGAGGAGAAATGGAGGGCGTACACTACGAATACCGAGCGCCCTACACTTCCTGTTGTTTTGCTCGAGCAGCAGAAAAAACATAATAAGTGGCTTTCTCTGTATTACAACTAATGTTACAGGGATATTTCGAAGTTGCGATATTTTGCTTCCTGCTTGGCCTATTGTAAAGTCTCGATGAGCGATATAAAACAAATATATACCGCCTTCAGCTCGAAACCCTAATGAAATCTATCCGTATGAGGTGACTACGATTGTATGATGGGGGGGGGGGGGGGCATAGTCAACGCCCATACGATTCGAGACGAAAACGAGTAAGCATAATATTATACTCTTACACTATTTCACACTTACTTTGATGCTATATACTTTCAAAATTAAAATGCTAAAACATTTTGAGTAAAAACTTCCTAAAAAGCTATCAGCCTGTCAATACCTATCGCAAGAAACGTGAGTATCCTGAAATGCCGCATCGTTTACGTGTATTATTAATGGGATTTTCCTGATCGAATTTGTGTTCGATTTTAAGGTGGGGGAAGGGGGGGGGGGTGGGGGAAGAAAAAAAAGAGAAGAAAGTTGTAGCTTGTTTGTTCGTATCTTTTATGTTTGAAGTGGACTCTTAACAAAATAATTATATTTTCTTCAAAGGCTTCCCTAGATGTTTAGTGGAACTAGGTCCGAAAAAAGGGTGTCTTCATTTCGATCGTATTTTGTAGTGCTGACGGCATGCACATCGTGATCAAACTGACATCTCCAGTAGGCGACAGAAGCAATCACCGAGCAGGTAAACATGCAAGAAGTTTGGAGAAAACGGACTTTTATGTCGGCGTATAATTTTGACATTCGCCGAAAATGTGATTTTTTTATAGCTTAGAATTTCAAGACGATAATTGAAACTTGCGTTTTTTGACTCGCAGAACTTTGCGTAGCTTGACCCAAAGTGTTGTGCCGACGGTGATGTACAGTATGTAGTCACACATGTGATACGCTTACCATTGCGTTCTACTACGTATTTTTGCCACTGCGCCGAGTAGGGAGACCGCAGTGAGAATGGGCCTTTTCTGATGGGGCTACGCCCCTCAAAAAATAGTGACAATCGAAGTCACCTCATGCGGATAGATATCACTGGCTTGTCTGGCGGCTGTATATATTTGCATAACAGTTATTATGGTTAAAACTATCCAATGTTGCTAATATCATAAGAGTAATCCTGTATATTTTGTGAAATTTATTAAAATCATATTTCGTGTTTTTTATTTTATTTTGAAACAGCATGACAGTGCGGTGTGTGTGTTTCTTTTTTTTAAATTCAATTCAATTCAAAAGCATACTGAAAAAGAAAGTCCGGAGACTCATAACATTCAGTTTACAAATAAAATACAATCATTTACCTAGATAAATCATGTACATAACAGATAACGACAAAACTTAATTGTAACAAACTAAAAAAAAAACAGACTAGCAAATAATTATAGGTTTGAATTTGATCAGCGATTGTTCATAGATTGTTTAAGGAAAGTGAGGAGACTTATAACATTTAGTGTGCAAATCAAATACAATTATCTAAATGGGTAAATTATATATAATGTACATACAGATAATAACTAAAACCATTGGCCTTTCTTGTATGTTTACAGTTGGCAGCAAAATTATTCAACCCCCCTCTCATTTTTGACATTCTGTCATAGTGAATAATATTGCAGCAGCAGATTGCTACTAAACCATTAAGATAGTAAGCAGACAGTTAATTACTTAAGAATACCGGAGAAAAAAATCAAATTTTACTGCATAGGTCATCAGAAATTGCAATTTGCGCCCAAAAAGCATGTTGCAAAATTATTCAACCCCCTATTTTACACACAAGAAACGAATGCACAAATAATGACAATTTAAAAGCCAGTGCATATATTCTGAGGCGAATGCTGATTTATTTATCCTCCACTTGAAACTGGAACCTCTATATGCACAACTAACAAGTTGTAACGTTATGCAACCCTAATGGGTGTGTCTTTTAGTACTTTGTGCAGCATCCATATGCTGCAATGACCTCCTGCAGACGAGATGAATAGCCTCCCACAGGCTTCTCACAACGCTCCTTGGGGGTGTTGGCCCATTCCTCTTGCGCACCTTGAGTGACCATCACAGTCTCCAGACCTAAACCCAAAAGAGAATTTGTGGTGGGATCTGAAGAAAGCTGTTGCAGCACGTAGACCTACATGCATCGATTACCTTAAGACCATTGCGTAAGAGGAATGGGCTAACATCCCCAAGGAGCGTTGTGAGAAGCCTGTGAGAGGCTATTCATCTCGTCTGCAGGAGGTCATTGCAGCAAATGGATGCTGCACAAAGTACTAAAAGACACACCCATTTGGGTTGAATAATGTTACAACTTGTTAGTTGTGCATATAAAGGTTCCAGTTTCAGGTGGAGGATAAATAAAATCAGCATTCACCTCAGAATATATGCACTGGCTTTTAAATTGTCATTATTTGTGCATTCGTTTCTTGTGTGTAAAATAGGGGGTTGAATAATTTTGCAACATGCTTTTTAGGCGTAAATTGCAATTTCAGATGACCTATGCAGTAAAATTTGTTTTTTTTCTCCGGTATTCTTTAGTAACTAACTGTCTGCTAACTATCTTAATGGTTTAGTAGCAATCTGCTGCTGCAATATTATTCATTATGACAGAATGTCAAAAATGAGAGGGGGGTTGAATAATTTTGCTGCCAACTGTATGTCTAGGTCTTCGGGAGTTAGAGGACGTGATCAATGTAAAATGGATATTAATTGTTAATAGGTTCCATCGTTTCTTATTGGAAGATTTATTTTTTCCTTGAATATGTTGAGTGTCAGATTAAATAACGTTCATGATTTTGCAGCCCAACAATTCAATTTGCAGCAAGTACTAATGAAGCGTATACTGTAATATAATCCCACATATGTTGTATACTGTATGATTTTTCCCCCTTTTCTGGTTTTGATGAAAGAAAAATCTTTTTCATAGTAGAATGTGTGTAAAAGCACAGAAAAAGGTATACCTGTATATTCCCTTTGAGAAAACCAAATCTATATTCCTTTGAGAAAATCAAATCTTTAAAATGAAATAGTCCACAACTTATAGCAGAGTATCTCGCAGGTCACAGTTAAAACTTAAAAAAACCCTTTCGTATCCTTTGACGGATTTTCGTCAAACCTCTACTAATGTTTTTCTTTCGTATTTCTCTTTTTATTAAAACCCACTTAACTTCAGGGTTCATTTTAACCAAATTCCTGTTTTTATCTTTGTTTCCTAAAATACAAAATAAAAAGGACTCTACGAGTTTACTTCGCTATAAATTCATTACTTGTTGGCCTACACGTGAAATTGTGCAGTTCATTCAAACAAGAGTGTGTTGTTAACAAAAGAAGAAAAAGAAATTTTCAATTTTTTTTCAAAATATTTTACCGTTACAGTTTACTTATTTTGTTGTATTAAGCGCAACTTGTACCCAAATATAGATATTACAACAGATGAAAATGTTTGATTACCTAAATAATATATAGTCTGAAGGACTAAGCATCTTAAGAACTCAACAATATTGTTTTCCTGTCTTGGTATGTAATAATCATTGAATACCATTTAGATCAACCAGAAATATCCCATTGCAAAGTCACCAAGATGGTGTTTTTTTAGTCACTTTAAGAATTTTGAGTCCCTTTAAGAATGACTTTGGAAAAACACTTTCCACCACTGCGATATCTTTGGCATTTTTTGGAAATGCTTAGAGGACTTTTCTTAACAATATGGCGATTTCACATTTTCTGTTGCAATTAGTGGAAGGTTGACCCATTTTCAACCTGAATTGACCACAGTAATTTAGAGTCAAATTGAATCAACTGGTAGACGTACCGGTAAAGCCGCTGGTTTCAACTGGTTCACGAATCCACTACTAAGGTCAATTGGTTTCAACTGGAATCAACTGGTCTAATGATGTTACCAGTGAGGTCACTTGGTTTCAACCAGCTGATGCCAATTAAAACTACAATGTAGTTGCATTTTCAACTGGTATCAACTTTACATTTGACCTGGGAGTAAAACACTGATACGTACAATATTATTTTTTCGCTCCTAAATTCAAATGAAAATAGCGAAACATATTGCTCTAAAACTCCAAACATTATTATTTACATACCACGAGAACTGCAAGCCCAAGAAAGTGATACAACAGCGGCGGTCGATGTGGTTGAGGAAGTGGCGTTATGATTGCTGGGACACTATCCTAACTTGATTTTGACTGCCGTAAATACATTAAAGTTTATTTTCCTTTCAATTGCCAGTACCTGCAAGCAGGGGTGCACTGTATACCCAAGTGTGTTTGAGAGAAAGCTGATTTTCTACGCGTGATCTATTCCACTCTGTACTTCGTACTTGTACTTCGTACTTCGCTCTGTGTAACAGGCGTGCTACAAACATTTTCAGCCACTACTTCCTCCTTTATGTCAACAGTCAATGTTTGCTCAAGCAATGATTTTTTTTTTGCTAAGAGGTAATGTATAATATAATTTCTTTTTGGGCTGTTGTTCTCCGTGTTACTATACAGAGAGGAAGAGCAAAACAAAGGGTATCTATATTTTGCCATTCTCGTATTGTATTGTTATACAGGGCTTGTGTCGTGACCCGAGAGGAAGAAGACATTGTGATCATGATCATACGAGCAACGAGGGCAATGGGGAGAGAGTGAGAGAGAGAAGAGGGAGAGAAGGGGGAGAGAGAGAGAAGAGAGAGAGAGAGAGAGAGAGAGAGAGAGAGAGAGAGAAGAGAGAGAGAGAGATTGTAAAAGAGAGAATAAGAGAGAGAATGGGAGAGAGAGAGAAGAGAGGGAGAGGAGGGAAAAGAGGAGGGGGGGAGAGAAGAGAAGAAACGGGGCAGAGAATTATATGGTAGCGATACACTGGCAGTGAGAGTATGTGAGAGAGGGAGTGTTTGACTTCATTTCACATGATCAAGACCGTGATGAGGTGTGTGTCTATGTTTCTTATGATATCAGAGAATTATCCCTAATTATATTATAAGAATGCCGCCTTAGTATGGCAACGGTGTATTTTGAAGGGGCACATCACTACTAGCTTTATGCCAACTGTGCATTTTGAAGGGGAACATCGTGTCATTCGGTATTAAGCAACATTTAAGTACGCGACCTTTATCACTGGGTGCAAATCATGAACTATTATCTAAAAGAAACCCTCCCAAACAGCTCTTTACAAAAAAGAAACGAAACATTTTGTTTTTATGGCTGACTATCGAATATTAACCTCGGTAACTTGTTACCCCCGGTCAATGCGAGGCGCATCAACGGTCTATTGTTGGTCAAGTACCCGGATACGCCGGCTAGTAGTATTGGACCATTTATCGTTAGTGCGCTGCACTGACCATAGGGTATTTAAACCCCTGCTTACTACAATTTTGTATCACACCTGACGAAGTGTTGCAGCGGCACATGAAACGTCGTGATCTTTTCGATACCGTTTACCTTACATTGCGAGACAAACGATTATCAGTAGCCATCTATCCGCAATGAGTAACATATTTAGCAATATTAACCTCGTTTGAAGTTTGTCAACATTTTAGACTTTAGCATTGCACTTTACATGACGGCGGTTGAATGTTATCTACTTCTGTGTTTTATTATGTTGTTTTTTAATAAAAAAAAAAAGGGTGGAAAAGTTCCACATTGATCTGCTCTGTGCAATATATCGTGCACAACCAATCGCCGTCTTTACTGTGCATAAACGTGTATCTCTCATACGAGTACTTTAAAATCATTGTGAAGACATTTGTCCAGAGAACAGAAAGGACTACATCAATGGCGGTTGGTGTGGTTGAGACTGATTGTTGATTGCACTCTATTTCGCACTGAACAACTATCCTAACTTCATGTTGAGTTTCAGATACAGACACCAAAGCCCCTTTTTTTTTCAATTGCCACCCAACATTGCACGTTTGATTAGCAATTTAGCGTATGACGCAGTTGAAAGTACTAAACAAAGTTTGAAGGGAATTTGTTGTTCCACTCATTGATTCCATGAGTTGAATTGTTACGATACTAGGTGTTAAACATCTCTGACACTTTGAAAAATAAAGAATCAAAAGCTTTTAAACATGACATTAAGGGATGTATATATTTGGGGGAACGGGTTTTGTGCCATTTAATCAATAACATTCTTGAAATAGTCTTTTGATTATTAAATTGGATTATAACTTTTGACAAATCAGGACCAAACATTTTGTGTGAATCAGATAATTGATTCAGAATACAATGTCCGGTGTTCATTACACCCGTCAATCCACTAGGAACTGCCATAACAGAGTCATTAATAATTCATGTTGCTTCTGGCAGAAAACGTTGATTCTGTGCTCAAGATGGTGTTGTTATTGATCATCATCGGCATATAAACCAAATTTAAAGTGCTCTGATTTTCGGGAAACCGTTAAACTTTAAATCTGTGGAGATCTTAAAATCATGGTCTAATCATTCGGCTGGCGCCTCGTGATAATAACATGATTTTGAGGTCAATGTAGCTCTGTGGGTAACCTCCTGTCTATAGTTTTAACCATGTCCTTCAGATGTTACTCACATACACAGACATAGTCATGCAAACACACACACACACACACATACTTACTCACATAGAGATAAAGTCACGCAAATACACACACATACGTACTCACATACAGACAGTCATGCAAATACATGACACACACACACGCACACACACTCCCTCACATACAGACATACAAGTAGTCACGCAAACACACACACACTTTTTTTTTTACACATACACAGCAAAGTACATGTAGTAACTTCATGTACATGTTCTACATATGACAGGGAAAGTTCATCAAAGTCTACTTTATTTCATTTTCTTTAGAAATCATGATCTTATATACAGTGTTACATGTCATTCATTTACGGTACAAGAAGATGGCACCCAAAGCCTAAAGAAGGGACATGCACATCATCTCCTCCTGTTTCACCTCCCTGGTCTGTTTCCATGATTATGCGCTTGATTGTAGCAAACACACACTGAATAAATAGTTCTAAAATATCACCTTCTACTCAGATACATTGAAGATGTAAAAACAAGGTCAGGACGTTAACATACTGACAATGAAAACGGTCTTGGCCACATCTTTGTTTATGGAGTTGGTTGGGAGTTGAACTTGTTCTTGATTTTCACTATTCTAGCAATGTGCTACAAAGAACATGGAAGATATGAAAACGATGCACATTTTAATATTTGAATTCAAATTATATATAACAGACTACATGCGTTTAACTACTGGAAGTTTGATTGCTTGATTTGAACTAGCAAATCTTATAAAGTCCATCTCTGAGGCAGTCCAGTTTATATGTATTGTTGTAATATTGAACGGAACATTCTAAAAACTAGAAACGTCTCCGTCTATGAGCACAGGATGAAACCTAATAGAAATAAGTCTCTACAATAATGGAAAGAAATGAGAAAAGATGTCAAAAATAAAAAGGAAAGACACATCAGCCAGCGTAAATCAGATTAAACGCATGCAAATTATAGGCAACTTATTAGAATTTCTGTCCCAATATTCAGCAAATACTTTCAGAGGTGCATACCCTTGTGCCTGGCAATACATCTACAATACATGAACCAATATACTGATAAACATACACATTCTCAAATGCAGTATCGTGAGTAATATAAACTGAACATACTGACTGGAAATATTGCAAAAGAATGTGTTGGGAACCTGTACCATGAAAAGCATTAGAATATGAAAACTGGGCAAAATAAATTAATTTTTTCTATATAACTTATTTTATTTTACATTATGTAGGGATAAACAAGGAGGAAATGCGAATTAAAGCAATATCAGCACCGGTCACATAAAATCTATGATTAATGCAAAATTTGATGCCGTTTTAAATGTAAAAATAAGTTAAAACAGAACATAAGCATAAACGATACGGGAAGAGTGTAAAGTAAAATATGACAAAGACAACTTCAAGGAAGTACATTTATTTTTTTCTAAATAGTTTCATATTTTCAGGTCATACCTTCAAATGATGTAAGCAAAAAGAGACAAAAATGACAGAGCTTCAGAAAGCTTCAGAAGCGCAAAAGAGTTGATGGATATCAACTTTTAATATCCTTTTCTCTTTGCACGAAAATGCATCCTTTTGCGGGTGCAGGAAAGTCAAGGGGAAAGAAATTTTGAAATCTCAACATGTCCAAAATATATCAAACTACATAGCAATAAGGTTTCAACGTTGTGATTAACGACGTTTGCTCTACCCACATAGTTTAGAACCAGTTGTCTTGACAACATGCTTACATGAGGGTCACACTTCGGTACCTTATTGCCGTTGATGCGTTTCGCCGATGAGGGCGACCAACACTCATCACGCGCATTATTGCATCATTCGTTTACATGATAAACGATGAGATACTGTCGATAAGCGATTAGCGATTCGTATTACACGTACAAAGGTCCCAGAAATATGCGTTCTCTCTCCCCCTCTCTCTCTCTCTCTCTCTCTCTCTCTCTCTCTCTCTGTCTCTCTCTCTCTCTCTCTCTCAATCGTGGGACAGGGTGCCCTTTTGTTCTACCCTTCATATTGTACGACATAAAATGACGGATGGAAAGATTGATGCAAATTAGGGTTTAAATATAAATTCGCTTCATTTCAACCACTACCAGTTCAGACAGATATTTTTAGTCGTACCGACGCTACGTATTGGAGAGTTTTTGAAGACGCGTCATTGGGGAACCCCAATGTGCTCATGGACGAATGTATTTTGCCCTCGTCTTGTGGAATGTAAATCGTAACAACTTGCCGCCTCTGATTTTTCCAGTCAACCCAAACGTTAGGCACATCACCTCCCCCAATAGAGTACCCCTTCAGAATTCAGTGCCCTCCGAAATGGCATTCTGACCATGAAAAAGAGTAATCCCCCCCCCCCTTGATGTTGTGTATGTCCCTTTAAAGATGTATAACGGTCCAAAAAAAAATCATACTGCTAATTTTGAAAGACAAACCAAAAATGTCCTTATGGGTGAGATGAATGTGCCCCACTTATGATAATAACATATCCCTTAATAATTCAGCGCCCGCTCAAAATGGCAAACTGACCTTTGAAAAAAAAAGTGCCCTAACCCCTATCTTGATGATGTATATTCCCCCCTTTAAAATGGATAATGGTCCCTCAAAAAACACACCAACCATCACTACACTTTGTGTGCCAAGTAAACTGCTCTATGTATATGTGTGTATTACTTGAGAAAAAAGCACATGTGGTACACAGAGTTAACCATATCTTGTGAATAAACATAAACAATGTTGATAATAAACATAAACATATAGAAACCTTTCCAATGATATTCATCATAGCCAAGTATAAATTGATACATAGTAGGATAAACATATTTTTATCTTCATCTTCACTAAGTGTTAAATACACTGAGCATTTGATGAGAATATATTTCAATGAACTTTAGTGAATGATAACGTCTTCACTTCACAAAGTTTCAAGGAAGTGCATTCCTTTTCAAGACGCATTTATACATACTAATAAACATTACATGAGCCATGAGTACAACATATATGCTTACATACATTTTTATGAAATCTAATTGTATATATCATATAGTGCAAAACTTTGCAGTTTTCCCTTAAAGGCTCAGCTACTTTTCAAGTACAGAATATACGTTGGGGCTAAATATGGCAAGTTGAAAAAAATAATCACCTTGCACTATTTCATTTTATGCGGTGAAATGGAAGGCGAGTCTCTTTTTAAAGTGTATGCTCAGTCGAGCTTTTGTTTGCTACTAAACAGATGTACGACCTATGTAATAACTAGACTGCGTTAAAGGTAGCCCGTCCCTTTTTCAGACCTTATGTTGAAAGTTCCCTGACTTTGTCATCATTTCAGAGCGAGAGAGAGAGAGTGGCTATATAACCTTTCCCTAGAATCGACAAAGCGTAATATTCGGTTTTGAAGAAATAATCTTCGATAATTGATCGAGCTTTCTTTTTTCGTAAAATGAAAATTGTGTCAACTGTCAGAAATCAATTGGAATCAAATCTCAGTGAAAATTAGTTAGATTTTCATTTATTCTACGGAAGTTATAGTACCTTCGACCTTAAAAATCCACAGTTAGTATCCCAAAGATATGTGCTGAATATGTGCAAACTTTCATGAAGTTTGCAGATGTTTGTAAAAGGGACGGGCCATCTTCAAACATAATCATGATGAGTATATAACTATTCTTCCTCAAATTTTGTACAGTACATCGAAAACTGTTCTTGTGCTAAATACTAGATGTAAAAGACTCAAATCACACGTAGACTTTATTACCAGTTGTTATGTTGAATTTGGTAACATATTCATGACAAGAGCAGAGCTCTATAGGGAATGTTTGGTTTAATCAACTTCTTAACATAAACGTGTATGTTCGTTTCAGCACAAGTCAATTGTTAAATCCTTTGTGTGCCACACAAATGCTGCTAAATGGCATTTTTGCGTATCGATGGTTAAATGTTTCACAAGTGGCGCTTTAAGACTTATAGTAAATGAGGTTATTGCAGTAGAATAGCGAAACAGTTAATAGATGTCTGATTAATAGACTCCGGACCAGTTATGAATGGAAGTGTAAGAGCTGTATTGCAATATAGTTCAGTGTGACTGTTGCTTCGTTTTATTTGCCTACTTACATGACTTCAGGAGTATTAGGGCTCAAATGCAAAACAGATGCAAGTTAACAAGAACCTACCTGAAATATAGTATCCGATATAACTCTGTTATGATTTCCCACGCAGAACTGAACCAAACAATTTGTATCACTTTATTGTTTCCCTCTATTTCCCCAATCAGTCCTACCTTAAACCCTCTGAATCAAACACAACGTAGTTTCCTACTTGACACATTTAATGAACAGCGATTAGGGACGTATTGATCATTTGTATCGCAAGTTGATTGTACTAGTAATGCTGTGAGAAAATTATTATTTCAGCTTGCGCTTTTGATATCTATGTCATTATCTAGCTTATCGTCATGACAACGTGTCCCTCTGTAATTATTGATTACTTCTCGCTGAATTGCAAGGTCTAGTCTGTAGCGCTGGAAGGATTCCTCGATGGGTATGGCGTCACAATGTTACTTCAGGTCAGCTGAATATGCTTCACTCGCCATCTGTTAGGATCAAACATACTTAACTTTATCTTCAGTTTGAAATAATGACGACATGACGATACTAATTGTTCCTGTTTTGCTATATATAATCATGTCAATTGAAAGGGGATTAAGGAACAAGAAACTTTTTTAAACACTGAGTATCGATCACAATAAATCGATGGTATTAACTAAGTGAATGTTTCAACAATGTCTCATTATTATGGTTAAAGAATAATAAAGGACTAATGATTTAAAGTTGTTTAGTTTGAGGTAATAATAGTAATAATATGCACCAGGTAATAAAATTATCGAAATAATAAAGAAACATAAAATAATTATACTTTAAGAAAATCGTTATTGCACAAATACAATGAACTATACACAGCTGCCAATAAACAACTATATATCATTTGAGATAAAAAGGGAGAAGAAGAGGAAGAAGACAAAGATTGGATTGATGGGTACAAGACAAAATACTCATCTCACCAGCTCTTCGGCGGGTCCCGTTGTGAGATTGTAGAGCTGCAGCACCGAAGACTTGTAACTGAACTTTCCCTTGTGCTCCTTTAGACAAAGCAAAGTGGCAATGAGACTTAATGAACGTTACTATTTAAAAGTTGCAATATCATTTTAAGTTGACAAATTTACTCAAAAGATCGTAAATAATATAATCGCACAATTATGTTATGAGAATGTCGCCTTAAAGAATTTATGATGATATCAATATCGTAGATTATAGAACTATGAAAGTATGCATTTGCCTAATTTACATAATACAATCAAAACTTTGCATTGTCAGTTGGTATTCTGTAAAAAGCGATTTCAATTTTTAAAAATCATTGCCAATAGTCCAATCGCAGTTATGGATTGTAAGGGAACTGAAGGTTAATTCGTTTGCAGAGTACCACCTGTTATATCTAAATACAGAGTAGTTTTACAGCAGTGCCATGTTGTATATAGGTCTTTAATTAGTGTAACTTACCATTAATAGTATAACTACCATGGTAACAACCAATGAGCTCTCATTACTGCACCTGTTGCCATGGTAGTTACCATTGATGGTAAGTTACAATAATTGAAAGCCTACATGCAACATGGCCCAGAACGCCATTATGCTCATCACCTTCGAGACCTCCGCGCATTCTCTGTCCAGCTTGGCAGGGAAGCTCCAGGGACGACGAGCCATGTCTGCCCAGTAGGTCTCTACCATGCGCACATGGAGCGGGAAATCCTGCAAGTATGGAAGATGCTCCGGGTCCTCGGTCTGGAGAAGAAGAGCCGAGAACACCCGCGATTTTTCGACATGGACTCCAGCAGTCGTGGCATATGGCGAGCTAAGACAATTTTCCCCACGGCATACGGGGGAAATCATTTCATAAAGCACCGCGCATCAACATCCGGATTACGGTTTCAATCATGTCCGCTTCCGGTATCTTATACGAGTATACTAGACCGGAAGCAGACGTGACTGCACACAAAATCCGAATGTGGCCGCGCCGTGCATCATGGGATGACTTTCCCTCATATTATGCGGTATGAAGAATTCTACCACTTCTCTTCCCCATGAAGAGTGTATCCGAACCCCATGACACATAATATAGATATTGAGTTCCCAGTATTGGTGTACCAAGCCTGAATTTACGTTGTGGAAGTTTCATCTAGTCCTTAGAACAGAATTATGGCTGCTATTTCTCACCTCTCCCGGTGTGACGTTCCTAGCGGCGTGGTGGAGGGCTTCGGTGACGACTCTTAGACATTCATCAGCGGTAGAAGAACGAGGCATGTCGAAGAGAGATGGTCCAACGGTGAGAAACGTGGTCCAAAACTCTGCCAGGCTGTACATGTGATAGCATGTGGACATCGCAGTATCGGAATTAATTAACGGGAATGCACGTGTATAACAATGAGAGAATCTTAAAAGTAGTATATACTGGGAATTAAGTCAGTGTATCTCAGACCGCCCTGTGACGATAGATCGATTACACGCTCGTGCCTTTAATGGCTTCTTTGTAATCGATCAAAACATCAAATTTTACTGGGATTAACACTGGTTTAATGTCTAATGTCAAAGGGTTGAACTGTTTATTAAAGCAAATATAATTCACTAGCTCCCTTATCAGATATCCCTAAATGATGTCTTTCATAGCTCAGTTCTTTCCTTATTATTTCATTTCAGTTTGATTTCTCCTACCAGTTTCGCTTCCAGATATCAGCCGTCTCAGTCGCCGAGCCAGCAGCGTACTCTGTCGCAAGGTCGTCTAGTGTGTCGAATAGGTGTTTGATCGGGTACGGTGTGCGATGGGCCATCTTGAACATGACATCCATGACAACCTCAAGGTAGGGGCCAATGAACGCCTGATCAAAGGGGAGACAAGAAAGAGAGAGAGGGGGTGGTATGGGGCAGATTGTAAGACATGGAGAGCAGAGAGATGTCGAAAAGAGTGAAACAAAGTGAAAAAGAGAACGCAACATTGAGAACACACGATAAAAAAGAGACGCCAAAGAGAAAGAACCGAGAAATTAGTTTCGTTTTATTTTATAGAGACTAACAAAGTTATAAGTATCACATATAGGTCTAAAGATTAAGTGACCTCATGACCTCATGCCTTAATTAGTTCTTAAAATGTGAAAAAGAATGGATAAACTAATATTTAAGTCAATTGATTGGAAGTATCATCGTATCTTCTAGGTTATGTTAGTTCTCATAACATAGCTCATTTAACTCTTTGTGTGCTACATCCCACAGCGAAGTAGCTTATCTGGCACATGAGCGCTTAAAAGACGCTGCTGAAATACGCGGTCAATATGATGGAGGGGCGGCTGTCGATTCCCGTCCGGGAAAGTCTCCCCTGCCATTGCTGACACACCCTTTTAAAAAGGGAATAATGTTGTTCATATAGCTACATACAATCAAATAATGCATAATAATAAGGTAGGCCTAATCTTCGTAATATACTGGTTACTTTTCTCCCAACAATTCTTGCCTTAGTCTGGAGCATGTGAGGAATGGTGAGGTTCCTATCTGCGTGGGCGCGCATCTGCCGGATGTTTTCTGGGGCTTTGTTGCTCTCAGTGGGGTCCACATGCGTCGCCTAACAAAAAAAATAGTGTGTGATCAGGAAGGCACGTCAAGAAATACAAAAAGATCAGTTTTACTTAATCGACAATCTTATATCAAAGAATTGACTTCATACCGCGTATTCCTTAAGAAAGTTAGTCTGGCAGAATATTTATCGAAGAATGACATGAATAGTGTTTGTTACCATCTACAACAATATGTAACCATGACAACAAGAATAAAGGCACAGAGAGGGACAGAGATGTGTCAGAGATGCGTACCTTCAGGTGGATGACACCGACCTTCTCATTCAAGACGCCTGCTTCGGATGAACCAGCAGTAGGTTTGTCCATACTAGTGCCAAGCTGTAAGGTCGTGTCTACAATGACATCCAAATGAAAGAGTAACATCAAAATGAATGTGTTTTGAGGAAGTGTTTACAGTGATATTCGTAGAAAGGGGTTACACAAAAGTAAGGTTACCTATTACCCGGTCACGCTCTATTCGGCGTGCGTGCGGACTGTGATTTGAAAACATAATGTTTGTTTTTACTTCCGTATATCAATAACAAACAACGAGTGATACAGAATTTCAGATACAAAATATGGCGGATAGCCCATTTCAGCGGCGGCGGCATAATTATTACCACTGTTTTTCATGTGTTTTTTTTAATAATCGCTTGCTCTTCCTCTGCCTGTATAAAAGCTACTCTATGAGGGCTATCTGTATAACTGGTGTAAAATTGCCTTGATGGAGCACAAAGTGTTAATGCGACACATCTGAAACTTTGAACCCCGCTCTCAAAACTTTCGGTCAGCCATATGCCAAGGAAAGAACACCAATACGCTCCCGGGGTAGCAAGGCTACCATTTCGAGCTCCGGGATATTTTTTGCAGGGCGCCTTGTTTAAAATCTGTGAATAGTGTGATTTAGGAATTGAATATATTTGGAACAAACACAGATTTGTTGATGACGCTTCGATGCTAGGCAATAGGTAGCCATCTACACTGCAAGATCGCTTGGGTAGTAAGGCAACTCGACATCCGTAGTGAATCTGAAAGTAGTAACGACACCACAATGCAACACATTTGAGAAGAAAATGGGTTTTTGAAACTCTTCGTTTATTTCTAATTTGAAAATTTAAAGAATCCAAGTGAATACTACGTTTCGATACCAAAATCGTGATTTCATGCCATAAACTAACCACACGAATTCGAATCTAAGAATGTTTCTGTTCTACATGCTTCCGCACGATTGGAAACACATGTTGTGGGAATTAGGATACGTTAGCATCGCTTTTCTTACATATCTGATATCATTACAGTTGTCATACACACGATGTTGCTATAGGTGCACAAACTTCCCAATTATGAAAAACAACCTCGACTCTTTGGAGGTTGGAAACCAGTTATAATCCTACGTGGGAAGTATCATTGTTGATTACGTATATTGCTAGATGACATATATATTGCTCTAAATCAAATGTATACAGGAAACAGGTTCACTGTTTAGTGAGATGAAGACGCACTGACCTTGTAGCTTTGGAGAGTATTCAAACGTGTAGGCCCTTGACCCATGGTGTTCTCATTGACCGTCTGCAGACGGATGCCCTTCCCGCCATCCTGATGCCACACTGTACGAATTCATTCATTAGATAAGGCAGATTTATAAATGCGCACACACACATACACACACACACACACACACACACACACACACACACACACACCCATACACATACACACACACACACACACACACACACACACACACAATTAAATATAATCATATACATACACAACAACGCCAGGCAACGAGAAGTATTAGCCATAATGTGCAACTTACGATTTTATGCAACATTATACAAAAATATTCAGTATTCGGATGGGGCTTTCTGTACATATGGACCTCGGAGGAACATCGTGAGGTTGTGATGTACTGTATTTTATAAAGACACGTAGACTGCAGTACGATAGTCTGACGAATTATTGACACCTACCAAAGAGGGTCACGTACATGACGTAGAATGAACTTTAACCAACATATCTCCTTTAATTTAACGGACACCACAACTGAAAATTGTGATTAGGAGAGATATAGTGGAATCATAGCCTAGTTAGCTGATCGCATTCTACATAGCTGTCTCAAAATATGATTGGAACTGCCCTCTTTAGAGCTGTTCAAGAGAGTCATAAGGGCCAATAAGTCAATGGCAAAGATTTATAGACACTTCCCGATACAATCGATTCAGGTGGTTTAGCGGAGAAAAAAACTTGGTCAGAAATATATGTAAGTGGACAACGGAACTGAGAATTGTGATTAGGAGAGTGAAATCATATCTACTTAGATTATATTGTACAAAAATAACAAAATAAAGATGATCCGTTTCATAGTTTCACACCATGATGAAGAGTCATGTCACGTGATTTACCCAAGTCCAGCTCAGCGGGGTCACGTAGAAGGAGAGTGTAGCTTTTCTTCCAGAGTGAGTCCAAGATCTTTTGCTTTGCCTGCTCAACACTGTCAACGTCCAGAACTTTGACCTCATGGTAGACCTTGTTGTGTTCGTCAACGATGAACAGAGTCTACATCAAGAGGCAACAACATACACCAAAGTACAGAAGTTGTCGACAACATGTACCAAACTACATAAGGTGCCAACAACACACACCAAGCTATATATAGTATCAACAACACACACCAAGCTACGTATCGTGGTTTCAACAACATACACCAAGATACTTAATGTGTCAACAACATACACCAATTAGCTTATATATGGTGTTGACAACATACACCAAGCTACGTGTGGTGTCAACAACATGCACCAATCTACACAATGTGTTCTCGGCTTTGATTCAAGTTATAATGTAACATACGATCTCTCCAAACGTAAAGTCACAAGCCAGAAGATGGTGGTAGTTGAGAGTGTAGTAAGCTTCGCCGGTGATGGCGTCTATTGGGCCTCGCTCGCACTGGGTCTTCATTGCTTGGTACAGCATGTACAGTGGATGCATGGCGTAGCGCTGTGGGATGATGCAAAGATGAAGCAGGAATATAATCTCTAAGACGTAACACTTCTGTGTGATTACCGTGAGATCGTGAAACATTGTTGGAAAGTATTGGTTATGTGCATAAGTACGCTACAAGGAATACACATGCAAGAGCCGTTTATCATTTCATAAGTACTAAATTTAGATAGTAAGTACCTTCTTTTGCAGAAAGTACCAACATAAGGACTCTTCACTCTTGACTACCCTCAGATGCCATTGGTATATATAGGGTCAGGGTTAAACTCGATCAACCCAGATAAATCACAGAGAAATGTTTGTAATTTGTATTCATCCAACATATGGCCAGTTCGTATAATCTCTATGGCTTAACTTTAATCAGCAGAAAGTCATTGCTTCTGCCTTTGCAAAGTCTTGGGAGATTGAAAAACAAAGACATTTGCTCACTGGAACAAGTCCATATTTACGTTTCCCAGCCTTTGAATAAAGTGTTTCATTGTATTTACCTGCACAAAGCTGTACATCATCATAGACGTCCAGCACGCACGGGGGTTAGGCCATTTCCTGACCTAGTCTTTCTGACCTAGTCTTTCTGACCTAGTTTTTTGCCATTCATTTTGTACACGAGGCAGTTTTCATGAGACGGCCTCTGTTATTGGCTACTGTACTAATGAATATTTAAGACTATGGCTTGTCGAAATTCTACACCCGGGTGCGTTCTCATTCACTGCATGCACGTGCAGTTAGCGAGCTAGAATATAGCTGCTCGCTCATTCACTTTCCTAGTATAGGCAGAGAGGTGTAAGGAATGGAGTCAGCACGAAGTGTAATTTATTCCTACAGCAGTCGCGTGCATTGATATCACAATGGAATATTTGACGCGTTTGGCTCTTTGATCGAGGGAGATCCGCCGCCAAACAAGCATGACAACATGCAGGATGCATTTTGAGAAATATATATTCTGTATGCGCAGAAGATTTCAGAACCACTTCATGAACTGAAGTGCATGTGCAATAGTATTACATCTTATAAAGATACGATTCTGTGAATTTCAGATTATATTGTTGCTTCGTTTTTGTGATAAAAGGAGAATACTGTAGAAAACATGCCAGAGAAATGCCTCCATATCGCACATTTCCGAATCATATTTCCTTAAAAATATCTTGTAAATTGTTTATTGAGTGTTTAATCTTTCATGGAAACAATCTCAATTTCGTGTGCGGAGGTGTCCGGAAAAGTTACGGACCAAATTCTTTCTACAAGTTTTTTCAAAATTCCCCTTCGCTCACCCCAAAACTAATTCACAGTGTGTGTAAATAGATCAGCTACGAGCTCCCAGCGAAGGCTGAACGGTTGACATGCTTCTCAAAACAGATTGTCTTTTATTATTCAGAGGAAGGCACTACCTAATTAGAAATACAGCTAATTGTTTAAAACACCTGAATGTCTTGAATTGTTATGAGGCGGCGGACCTCATATATCAAAGGAAGTCTATCCGAGCGCAGTCCATCCATGATAGGTCCATGGTATAGGTTAGCTGAGTGAAGCTGTAGGGATTATTTTCCTCTCCTTTGCTTTCCTGTTTTTAGCCCTCTTTTGTGTCACCTTTTCCTCTGACTGCAATTTTTTCCGTGTGTGGATATATTGTGACGTTTCTGACAGCTGGATGTGGCATTTTGTTGAGTTTTTGGTGAGTTTCGGGCTGGTTTAGAATGCTTGGTATATGACTGTTGTGTGATGACTGAGGTGTGACTGCCGTTTGTTTTTGCTCGCCGTGAACGCATAGCGCGAACAATACGACTATAGGTAGACATAGATCCGAGGTTTTTTGCTTTGCATCCTTTTCAGTCGCATTTCAGTTCTAATTTGGTTCACAGTCCTGACCAGCACTGTTTTAGTTATCGTGTAGCTTTCATCAGTATACCTCTAAACAGTTTTTTTTTTTTTTTGCAGTTTAAATCAGGTGTGTTCTCAACACTTCAAATTTCATCGCAGACCCAGTCCCAAACACTCGTTTTGCTGTGATCGTGTTGTGGCTGTAATTGTGCAGAGAGAATGGCTGCTGTCCTCTTTTATTCTCGAGTTGCTTTCTTCCACAGGTTCTGCAAGCAACTTGTCACAGTTTACCCCCTTTTGATGATATGTATATATGTATATCTTGTATAATAAAGAGAGCCTGCTCAGCAGGTGTTTCATTCTTTCTTTCTTCATCTTTCTAGTTCCCTGAACCCCAAATGATGAACAAAAAAATCCACAATAACTATGTAAAGAAAGAAACAAACAAAAATAATCACGCTTTTTTCTTTTTCACTTCCAACACATCTGTTTCTATAGATGGACCTTTTTTTCCCTCCATGATGCATGTTCTGAAACTGTACTCCTCAGAGGGCAATGATTTATATCAATATAGTAACTAAATTCCTGTAAATTGTTTCAAGAAAACCACAACTTTTCTTTACTTGAGGTAAATGTCGTTCATCATGGCAAAAATACCATCAAAGTTTGAGGTTTAAGAACACTCCCTGAAATAACATGGAGAAAAATGAATACTTAACATCACATTCGCATTCCTTTGCAAAATGTAGACATCACATGCCTGTCTGGAAGGTCATAATACTTAATAGTTTGAGAACTTCCCCCAAGACAAGCCTGCAATGTTCACATTTTGCAAAAGAATGTGTTGATGCATAGTGTAGCGTCCAGACTACGAAGGTCACTCGTAGGACGTTGATAGTCTACACTCTAAAACTTTTTGTTCTCCTCTTGTTATAAACATGCTCTTATCTCTTGACTACCAATGCTAACAAAATCTTGCTTCCGTGATAAAATCAAACATTTTTCTTTATTTGTTGGTTATCTTATTGCGATACTTGCGCTTCTTTTGGATCATGCCTTATCAAAATTTTCGGAGTATAAATATTCATTGTGCCTAGAAACGTAAGACTATCAGTTGTTTCTATATCAGCAAGCGCTCTATAGCGCGTTCTCATTGACATCCCATTCGCAACCGCTCTCTGATTACACTCTCGGAGTCACGTGGCTTAGTCCACGCGGGAATTGCCGGCGCCGGACTGCTCCACTACAGAAAAAGGGGACGGTGCTCTCAGAAAGAAAATATAATGTAAAAAACACTGGATTTTTGTGGGACAATAAGATAAAAGTGAGTTTGTTTATCCTTCTTGTATTATTGAAGAATACATCATCTCATGAAAATGTTATTGAATGATTGAATAAGGAATATTTTTGGTAGAAATGTATTATGCACCCCTATCAAACAGTCGATGACTCCAATATTTTTTTCTCTAGCGAGATTTGGGGAAAAAGAGACAGGAGATTCCATTTTGTTCTAGGGGATTTAGAGCATCATGTCGGGAGGGACAGATAAAAAAATAATAAATAGTCTGATAAAACCTAGCAAACATGAAATAATTATAAGACAAACACATATCTATTTACTCAACTTTTTATCACAACATGGCATTTGTGCACAGTAATAGGTTTTCTAGTGTCCTTATATCAACTCATTACCCACATACAATGGTACAAAGGAACAGCTGATATCGGCATGAGCGTGCTCTCGCAGGCTGTGGCCGATTGCAGAGAGCAAGGATTTCTCTCTCAGCTGTGAAAAGCTCTGGCGTCTATGAGCTAGCGTGTAAAAAAAAAATGTGCCTCCTGGCCGCCTCTTTGGGCGCGCCGGCGCGAATGTTCGAACAAATTGCGCCTCCTGGCCGCCTCTTTGGCCGCGCCGGCGCGAATGTTCGACAAGCCATACCATAGTCTTGAATATTCATTAGCACAGTAGCCAATAACAGAGGCCGTACTGAGTGAATGGCAAAAAAACTGGGTCAGAAAGACTAGGTCAGAAAGACTAGGTCAGGAAATGGCCTAACCCCACGCACGGAGAGAGTCCGCTATGGAGTTTGATCTGATAGGTCATAGAAACCAACGCACTTTTTGTTCAGTTATATATGTACTACATTGCTTGGGAAACATAAATGCAGTTGTGGATTATTTATCATAATTCTGAAATCCTGCTTGTATCTCGTTTCAATATCTCTAAATTTGTGGGGAATATAATACATGGGTATTTGCTGCGAGATTTACGTTGTGTTACTCGACACCACTATGGTCATATCATGATCCCGCCTCGTCGCAGTAAGGTTTCTTTCTAGTTTTCTTACACATCCCTTGCCATAAGCCCTTCCTTGGCAGCCCGGGCTGTACTAACCCACGTTGGTACCCACCTTTCTTGTTTGTTTTGCTTGTGATTACAATGGTGCCAGGAACAGACTTATAATAGTTAAAAGTATTGTTTATATATTGTTATTAAAGCACGTACTGGCAGAACATATCGCCACATTCGTCCTGACGTTTCGAAGATGATGACACTGTAGACCGTATCAAAGCTGTTATCACCCTGCAGTAGAACATTGGATAGAAATAAGTGAGCTTTGAAAAGCAAGACTTTGATAAGGAGGGATCATCGGGCAACATCTTTAAGTTATTAGTGAAAAAGTTGTTCATAATTTTCTATAGAAAATTGTGTAAATCTCTGGACAAAAGAATAAAAGCGATTTAAAAAAATCAAAACCATCTTAGGAAATAATATCCTCGACTGTAATGCAACAAACAAATGATATGATATTCACATTTATCACCCTCTTACATGTATCACTTTTGAAGAAAGAATTACTTTTGTTAATATGACGTTTTCAACTTACTCTGTAAAAAGAAGAGTGTTGCCCCCGCTCATGAATGTGATTGCTAGGAGAGATGCTATGCGCTTCCTAAAGAAGACGTGAAAGGAAAAGCGACACATTTTTTTAAATTAGCCTACTGTTCTACCGACTTTTTTTCTCAATATTTTCGATGTTAAAAATAGGCAAGATCACCTTACAAGAGTGCTGGGTGACATACAGACATCTACATATATCTGTATTTCACATCAGAGGAATATGCCTCTATCATCAATCATAATGTAGGTTTATAACTTTGATAAGAAAAAGTGTCACTTTAATAATAGATCATTTATTACAACTGGGACAGCTTTAATGCATGAAACACAATGAAAACACGTGATTTAGCATACAGACAAGTCCAAGAGGAAGATTTGAAAGATTTCTTTTTATACCGTTCGAAATTCTACATCTTGCATTGCGAATCATATTTTTCTTTATGTCTTCATGAAAAGTCTGGTTTTTGTTAGCGTTACTTTATTTTTTCGTTACTCAGTTCATAAGATACTACGAGCCTGAATTGATTTTCTGTCGTATTACTTCTCAATTTTTCGCTATTCAGATCATAAATTTCTTTTTTTGCTATAACTTATTTTCTTCATTTTTGCTTATCTGTTTGGGAGACTTTGTCTTATTCACTGATTGTGGAAGAGCTTTGACGGTAAAAGGAGATTTGAAATGATTAGGACCTGTTCAGCGGAGGCAAGTCGATAATTGCTCAGTAATTTGAAATACCATTTCTTTAATCATTAAAGCAAATGCATTGTATCTAACAACACAAGCAATATGAAACGTCTGGGTTTCGGCATTACACCTTTCGCTCCTTGTAATTCGATATCCACACAGACACCTTAAATCTCGGGATGGCGTTGTTTTATTTTTCTACCTTAGTTTCTCCTGCTTCGGCATCTTATCATCCAGTTCTTTGATGAAATCCAACACAAACTCTTTCTTCTTCAGGAGTGCGGTAAAGGACGCGAGGGAATCATCTATAGTATCGTACTTGAAGAAATATAGGGGGTTGATAAAGAAGGAAGCGACAAAGAAATAAATCATGTCTACATGTCGTTGGTGATAAAACAGCCGGTTCAAAATACGTTAAATATCATTATTGGAGGAAGAGGCGAGATATGTGATCTGTGTACGATTGTGTTAAATACATGTCTCAGTGTAATGTAATCATTAATTATCCTGTATTTGGGGCCTTAACCACCAAAACACCCGTGATGATGAAATTGTTTTTAAATGAAATGTTGTGTTGGTTTTCCAAAATGTAATGTGAAACTGAACGCACACCTCAAGCTCGTCCCACTTTAAAAAACAAATTGAGAAAATGTACAACTTCTCTGATACTAATTTCTCGTACCTGCATGAGTTATTATAATGATAATGATGACAAGTGAAATCTTCAAATCTTCTATGGGCTAAACTTATTTCCTTGTACTAATTGTCAATCTTGTCATGTACATAAAATGTGACGTCAAGATCATAAATGGAAGGCTGTAGAAACAGCATTTATATACATATACACGGTAGTATAATCGCTGCATATAAAATAAATGAGTTTGTTACGTCTGGGTCAGATGTGTCCGGACGAACATCAAGGCCTCGGAAGAGCATCATTGTGACGTAATTGACGTAGTCTCTGGCGGGAACGCCGTGCTTCTTGATCCTTTCATGATGTACAGACATCTTTTCCCTGGCCTCACGCAGGTCCTTCTTGGTGTTCGCCACTAGATGATGGAGGAGGGGGTGAGGGGGGGGGGAGGGGGTGACAAACCGGTATTCGTTAATACAGATTATCACGCTCCGGTGTGACAGTTTGTAACAATGCATTTCAATTCAAATTTTGCAAGGTCCAGGCAATGCAGGCGCTTCCCTTTTCTCAGAGTAACACAGATTAACCAATGAAGAGGTTCCAAGAAAAGCTGGAATGAGGGGAAAGCCGACTGTGGAGATAAGAACGAGTTTCTTGTGACATATAATGAGACGACGGTCTGGAAAATTTAGGAATGACAGGAAAGGAAATGAGGTAGAGGATACTGCACGTAGAGAGGGTCGGCTTACCTTCTGCAACTCGATCTTCAATATCTCGTCGCATCATGTTAATTTCCCTCTGTGCCGCCAGTGAGGTTTGGCTATATTTCCTTTGCTTCCATAGAAGTAACAAGGCGAGACAGACCACAAACACTATGACCAAAGCTGTTACTGGCAGGACAATAGCAAGTAGGTTCACGTTGTCTATTGCCTGGCTTATATACCCTGGACGAAACCTCAAATTGCCGTGGTAAATCTGTAAAGGGGGGGGGGGGGGTAATGAAATGTTCAATTTATGTGAGTAAACACACACTCAGCGATAACACGTTAAATGACACCGGTTATTGACGATTGAGATACTAATACCAAATGATAAAAACAGATTACTTTTAGATATAAATTTTCATATAAATGCTGTTGTTGTATTCGCCTGATCTTTATATTTCCACTCCTCTCGTCGATTCGAATGCGCGCACATCTCTAATTCTAACCCCAGAAGTATATGATGCAAACTTGCTTAGCACCGTCCACCTATCATGACTTGTCATTTTCTAAATATTACTATTACTTTTCTTAACACTGTGTGTACCAGCAATGTCACAAGACGAACGTAGAAGGATAAGGAGAATGTCAAGGTACTACCACAACTTCAGGAAGATTCTTCGTTGGACCTTCCCCGAGGGTGCCATTGAAATCTCCTGGACCTGGGA
The DNA here is from genome assembly GCA_963669155.1 of Arbacia lixula. Lineage (NCBI taxonomy): Eukaryota > Metazoa > Echinodermata > Echinoidea > Arbacioida > Arbaciidae > Arbacia > Arbacia lixula. The sequence goes on from OZ022576.1 coordinate 37,856,614, forward strand.
GTTGCTCAGGGAGCTGACACCGTAGCCGAGAGGGTTCGAGAATCAATGGCAGACACTCGCTGTCAGGGCCTATCAAGATGCGGATATTACCTCCGCTGATGTCACTAGAACCTGAGGTCAGGTTGCTGCCCTAAAATGCCACAGAACAACAAGAATCGTATTGAGCTCACATACTGTACAAGGAGTCAAGGACAGCCCCATCATCCACCTAAAAGGGTATTAGTGTCATGATCAACCAATGAAAATCACCACAAAATGCTGCATATTTCACTTGTATTCACAGACATTAATTAATACTGACAAGTTAAGAAGTGTCTTTGTGTCGGTGGTATACCATACGTTTTTTAATCCGAAGAGCTCATCTCAAACACTTGTGTTTTATGGCAATATTTTATTCTGATGTCCTCAATTACCAATTAACATTTATTTGTTATTTCTTTTCTTTCACACCATGTCATATATTATGTCGTATAGCACTCTTAATGCCTATTTGATACCGTTTGTTCGCTATAAAGCCTTTTGGGTGAATCACTCTGGGTTGGCATCTCTTACACGTGTCCACTCCACCGGGTTTACACCCAGCTCTTCACACCGAGAAGTGAAGTGGGTTCTTTAGCGTGCATAGTGTGTGCCTCTTCTATACACGGGACCTCTATTTAACGTCCTATCCGAGGGACGGATTCGTTCTCATGAGTTTGAAATGCATTACTTTGAGCTCAAGAATTGCGTTGTCCGGAAAGGTCTTGATGTGGTTTGGTTCACTGAAGGAGTAGTAGACAGGATCAGGGTAGTACGACATCACTCCAAGATCAAGGATGTAGGAGTCTAAATCCAGAGACAGGTCAACCTGCTCGACATCCGCGGCTCTCTTTCTCCGAGACGCTGACCCGGAAGGGTCAGCTGGGGAAGGACAGGCTAGTGACCTATCACTTTCGACGTCACAAATCTGGGGGCGCAACGAAAGAGAAGGATCTGTGTTGAAGTTCATTTCGAAGCTTGAAAGACATTATACGCACTGCAGGGTTTAGTGAATGCTTACAAACGCGAAAGGGCAAGAAGGGCAAGAAGAAAGGGCAAGAAGAAGGATGACTTGGAGATAAATGATGCATCAAAATTAAGTGAACTTTATAAGTACTTACATGCAAACGCAAAACTTAAAGGCTCGTGACACACATTTAACACCTCAATGTTCCACTTTACTAACGTTATATACAACACATCGTTTTACCTACATCTCCACAGTCAGAGTGATTCGTGTGTTCTAGAAGTGGTTTACTGTATTCGTTTATGTTGAAAACGATACCTACTTCCTTCACTTCATTTACGCTTACCTCGATAGAACGGGCTCTAGTTGTTTGTGAAGACGCCACAATCCTGGCGTGTTGAATCAGGCTGAAGCCACTACCGATCACTCCAATGCGAAGGCCTCCCCTTCAAAAAACCGATAACATAGAAGTTAGGATATCAATATATAAGTCATACATGGCTAGGAAGGGGGAGAGAGAAAACAATACGAAATGGGGAAATGTGAGCAAAAGTTGATAACCTAGGGGAGTTTTAGTTTGAGGTTTTCGTCATAGACATTCATCAAAAAGTTTTGACGTCCTTAATATTGAGAAAGAGGAAGAGAAAGATCTAGATGTATATTTTGTATATGTACGTGTGCATATGCTGTTCTTATTGTATATAACTAATGACATCATACCATTCGCAGTTCATTGAGGTGTGGTAACTTCATCCTCGTTTTGCTGGTTTTCTTCCTTTACTGACCTTTACAATGATTATCACAAAGTATCTTCCAAGGCTTCGTGGCTTCCTCCATTTGCTTCTTATATAAGATTAATCACTTTCACAAAAAATGTACTTTCCAATTTTCCTATGAAAGAGATAACTTACGCCTCGATGGAGTCTGTGCGGTCAATGCTTTCAACTTGTGGATTGGGCATGTATTCAAAGGAACCTTGGGATGTCCTCAGTGCCGTGTCAAAGGTCATTGTAAGCTGGTGAATATTCGTGTCATTTTGCTGTATACCTGTAGTTGTGCAACTGGCTTCTTTTTCAGCTACAGTCCTACAAATTAACCATTGATTCAGTACGTTAGAATACCACCGGAAATATGATATGATGATATAGGTTTATTAAAAACGACACACAACAATCTGAGTATTTGTACAACAATATGAATATTTAAAAAATATAGAACAAAAATTATCATAGATATTTGAAATGACATCACGATTTCATGATACATTATTCAAATATGCAGAGGCTTACATGCATAGAAATGAAGCATACACAATACCGAGACATAACTAAAATATATTTTACCACACATTGTCTGGAAACATGGTACAGATGCTGGTTCGCCGCGTAGCAGACTATGTAAGGATACAAGCACAAGATTACTGACTCACAGGTCTATGCATGAGTAGTTTCCGAATGCAGCCGTGATGTCCCTCCCTGTGGCCAGGAACTCTCCTTGAATGGTCACTCTGGTTCCCCCTGCTGCTAGCCCCACCGTGGGACTAAAACCAGCTATCACGGGGTCCTGCAAACACGGACATCAATATCCGCAGTAAAATATGTTTTCCGGAATTCAAGTTGCGGATCGGCCGCAGCACAGTGAGACTTGGCCGAGTGCGCTATGTGGGTGTCCATTCAAGCGCAAATAAAAGCATTTGGCAAAAAATCACGTAGCACTTTGGCGCCATTGGTAATTAATACTCTGATTGCAAGAAAATTTGACGCCAGGAATGGTTAGTAGTTTTTCAGAGAAAGCTTGCTCTTCCAGTTTAGATATCATTGGTCAAGTGCAAAGCGTGCAATACTCTTAACCATATCATATAAAACGGATATTTCATAGCGAATGTGATAAAAGTTGAAATAATATCACACAATAAAATGCGGTTGGACTCATCTCTATACTTTAAAGTTCAATGATATATTTAACAGCTAGGAACAGTACAATACACATACACACAAGTTGTTCTTATTAAAAATCTTGTGTAAATAAAGATACACAAATTGTGTGATCTCGCAACGCTATGATGACTGCTAATCTTAATACACATGATGCATATACCTTTCATATGATGTAGGTATGTCGTGCAATCTTAGTACACACATTCTGCAACCATACATACGTTCATACATTGACATCCAGCATGTCAAGCGATTACATAACTGCGATAGAGGGAATCACTGTAAGGCCGATTGATGTTAAAATATATTATCCTATGTCCGGGGTGCAACTAAAAAGTTTGTCCTTGGAGTTGAATAACAAGATATTTCAGATGAATAAAGTTATGAAGGATCATGCCTTTCCATGAAATCAGAAGAAATCTTAAAGACACGTACCCTGTACATGAAGCTCTGGTCACTGATTGTTGTGCGGATTTTAGTGTTATGATTCACAGTAATGATGACCTTTCCTGACGTCACCCTCTCTGAGTGGGTTGTTATACAGCTAACACTAAACAAGAGACAACAGAATAGTGTATCTATATCCTTGTATTCATGGCACTAGCTTTTGTTAGTTTTCGTTTTGTTACCACATCTACTCAAAGAAAAAAATATATTTACACATGATACACCAACACATAGTCACAAACACACATACACACAGTAACATACTGTACATACGAATATAGGTAATTACAATGGCGCTGAAATGAAAATCCAAATAAATAGAAACACCATAGAATATAAGTATGTTTAACATTAGAAATACGATAAACACAGTCATCAGATCAATGTTAGAAATCATCTGTTGCGAGGTTCAAACAAGGCATTAGCAATATTGTGTCTCGCCCACTTGCGAAAATAACCAGAAATATCGCGATCTCCGTTGCTACGCAAAAGAAAACTGAAACAAACAAATAAGCAACTTTAAACAGACAACATCAAAATCAGGTGCAAAATAGTGACTTTGAATAAATTTGCATAAATGTGCATGAGTAATGTTTGCCTAAATCTAGATCAGTAATGCTCACACATGCTCACACAATTCTGTGCACAAGTTAGGAAGCCTTCACCAAGAGTCTTGCAAGTAAACTTTAATGTATGACCTCAAATGACCTTTGACCTTATCATGTGACCTCTTACATCACAATAACATGCAGGTGCCCCCAGTGCATCCATCATCCAAGTTTGATTGCCATTGTAGCAACATGTGATGAGTTATGTGTGATAAGAGAGTCTTGCAAGTAAACTTTAACGTATGACCTCAAATGACCTTTGACCTTATCCTGTGACCTCCAACGGTACCATAACATGAAGGTACCCCCAGTGCATCTATGACCCAAGTTAGGTTGTAATCCAAGCAACCTATGTGAAGTTATTTGTCAAAAGAGAGTCTTGCAGGTAAACTTTAACGTATGACCTCAAATGACCTTTGACCTTATCCTGTGACCTCCAACAGCACCATAACATGTAGGTACCCCCAGTGCATCTATGACCCAAGTTAGGTTGTAATCCAAGCAACCCATGTGAAGTTATTTGTCAAAAGAGAGTCTTGCAGGTAAACTTTAACGTATGACCTCAAATGACCTTTGACCTTATCCTGTGACCTCCAACGCCACCATAACATGAAGGCACCCCCAGTGCATCTATGACCCAAGTTAGGTTGTAATCCAAGCAACCCATGTGAAGTTATTTGTCAAAAGAGAGTCTTGCAGGTAAACTTTAACGTATGACCTCAAATGACCTTTGACCTTATCCTGTGACCTCCAACGCCACCATAACATGAAGGTACCCCCAGTGCATCTATGACCCAAGTTAGGTTGTAATCCAAGCAACCCATGTGAAGTTATGGATCATAAGAGAGTCTTGCAGGTAAACTTTAACATTTGTGACGGACGACGGACGACGGACGGACGACGGACGACGGACGGACGACGGACGGACGACGGACGGACGACGGACGGACGCCATTTGGATCCCTTAGTCTCGCCTTCACCTCCGGTGGGCGAGACAAAAAGAACATCGATAGTCTAAGCTTCTGTTACAAACAGCTAACTCCATATATATCATTGTGTCACCGGGAAATTTAGTACGTCTGTTTCTTTCCGTGCTAACATTTGGTCAAAGATGCTCGTATCATACACGATACCAAAGCCAATCACTTATGATATAGAACTTTAGAAAAGTCAGAGAGAAAGAGCATGATTGATAAACGGTAATCTTCCAAGGGTGATCGACGACGTAGAGACATAATAATCATTTTTAATGCACTATCACTATAGTAACATTATTCTGAATCATAACTGAAAATGACGGCAATCTACACGACTCGTTTAGAGTTGACTGACATGACTCGCTTCCTTACCTCTCACCAGGCCTGTAGTAGGCCGCCATGCCGTTCAGATCACAGATATAGTCTGCTACAGACACCAATACGATGTCAGCAAAGCGCACCCCTAAGTCTGTCCCTGTGATCTCCATTCTCGTCTCTCCCTCCACGGGGCCAGACTGGGGGAAGAACTGTGGGAGAGAAACACGCAGGGTGGGAGCGGGATACTAGATACAACATACAGGAATAGGGTACTGTAGGTTCACTTCAGATCACTACAGGCGACACGATCCGATGAGTCGTACGACTCTGCAACTGGCTGAATCGCAGGACCAGAGGGGCGTTTCATCCAAATGAAAAGAGACCTTCAGTGTTGGTTTAGTGTTTTCATGTTCATAACTTTATAATTTGTTGCAAACAACCATTTGATTTGCACCTCTAAACGCTAATGGCGTAATAAGATAGTTCATAAATATTACCTCATGAACTGGTGTGTTCAAGTATTGTTCCCCTCACCGTTGTTGCATATGTACTATTTTTCTCTACAGCCTAGGGCCAATAAATGTTGATAAAATATGAATTATTTTTCTCTTACATCAGTAATCACTGGTCCGTTGCAAAGTTGCGTCTGATTCTGCCACAGGAAATTGTTTGTCTGGCAGACGTCACTCTGTAAGACGTTACAGTCTGTCTCACACCAGCCGCACTGTAGCATCGGTGGAGTCGCCTCTGGGGACAGACAACGACTACAACTGCCGCTGTTTACGGAGCACTTGTACAGAGTCACTGTCAGGTGAAAAAAAAATATGAATTATGAAATCCTTTAACTGAATTGAAACTCACAAAAGCGTCAATTTGCCAATATGATTGGGATTTGTAGATCCGCTCTCGCACAGATTGACATGTAGCACACATCCATCAGACTTTGCACTCACTTTATTAAGGAATTTATTAACTCACTTGTCTTTTGCATCGACATATGAACGTAATATGCACAGTATATGTAAATGCAAAGTGTAGATTACGTCAATAACTATTTGCACCTGAAAAAAGGGATGTGAGAAATCATTCGTACCATGCGTTTCCACCAAGTCGTCGATGTCATTACCGTTCCAACTAACAGACACACTCACGTTGTTGCGGAGAATATCTTCTTCATAGTTGTACTGAAATGTAAAAGATGGGAAAAAGACGGTTTGGTAAGGTCAAGGTCGATATTCGTACGGAACATTTTTACTGAAATTTTCAAAAATCCCCAATGCCAAAACTACTGAAATATGTTAACAATCATGATAAAGGTATATATTTGTACGGCAATGCTAACATATGCTTATTGGTCCCGTTTCCCGTTGAGGGGTTCTGCCATCACTTATGAAATTGATCACAGCTTCTCTTTATGTTTGATTCACCGCCGACAACAAAATTATGTAGGACGTCCTCTGCTCCTGTTTAGAGGATACAATCGTTATTCTAGATGTACCACCAGCGACCAGTCCGCCATAGCACATACTCCATGTACTCTTCGAAAGTTCCTTACCAGTCTCTCCGGACAAACAACGTAGGTGTCGCTGTAATCGATGCTCTGTACTGCAACGTCATTCCCTTCCACTTGGATGATGCACTCGTAGGTTTGTACCTGGACAAATAGGACCAGGACAAGTAGATATTATGATATTAGATAATACTCCAAAATGTTTAATGTCTTTTACATTATGACACTTTTTGTTGAGATTTGGTCTGGAAAGTGTTTTCATTACTGTTAAGGATTATTGAAATGTGTACGAATATAGAAATACGTCACGAAACTAAGTATGAGTATTTTAATTTTGTTAAGAATAAATCATATTTGATGTGGGTCTTAAGTTCGCATTGCATTGCATTGTGTTTTTTACTTTATGATGCATCGTTTCTCTTACTCTTGTCTGATCTGTAGGTAGGTTCTTTGCAAGTACGGTGTAGCCTGATGGAACATTGACTGGTAGAAGAAACTCCTCGGAAGTCCCCAGCAGCTGTGGGCAGTATTCTTGTCCTCTATTCCCAGAACCGATCGGATTCTTCAGAAACAAATATATAACATTATACATCATCATCTTCTCCTCATTGCTGACATGTATATTATGTATGAACATAAAAAGTAATCAGAACAACAAAACGAATCTGAAGTTAATGAAATTGGTTTTTAACTGTTATCTTTGTATCACCTTTCATGGTTTACATACGCATGATCATGCTTATACTTTTGCGGGTTAGAATATGGGGAAAATCATCTGAAACTTAAATCTTACTTGCATATTGTATATCTGATTGCGACAGTCCAGTCAATTTCTTGGGCAAACTTACACTGTCTCCTATCACGATGATTTCTCCTGCCTGACATGCACTGTTGTCATGGGTACATCTGTTGTCATAGACACACCAATCACAAGGCCATGGGCTCGTCACACAGGAGGAGCATCTGGAAATGTATGACATACAAAGCGTGAATGTTACTTGCACGTGTGCATCTTCGGCTAACACGTTTGTATATTTCTTTTCCTACATGACACACTGGCTCTGGGTTGGATATATCCCCGCCGTGATATAGTACAGGCCCAGCCATAACAAAATGCATTGAACTAACAGGGTATGAGTGATATGATATCGGTACCACATCAGCTATTACCTTTCATCAAATGCGGAGGAACAAATAAGGAGGGGTGGTATACGGTATCCCTACTTCACATCATGCATTATAGCGTGTACTTCGAGGGACCTGATAAGTTCTTGACATAAGAAGATGTCCTGTCATTATTGAAATAATGAAAGTACAACGTTACTGTTAATGTAAAACAGCAACAACAAAACGTACGAGTGAATGAGTCCGCAGTCAAAGAAGGTGAATTGGGTGCTGACAAAGCTTACGTCAGTTTCGGTTGCAATGACGGAAAGGGTTACACTGACAGAGCTGGCTGCATTACAAAAAGGGAGAGAAAAACATAGATGTATGTTGAAATATTAATGGGGAAATAGCATTATAGCATTATCACTTTATTACTGTATTGCACCATGGGTGTAAAATCATGTTTAAGTTGAATGCTCTAACCTAGGACAAGCTGTGTGCGATGTTAATTACCTTTAAGCTATGTTTCATTGGCGTGTTTAAAGGTGATATTCATAGGAAATAAAATCAAATAAATATAGTTTATTTTATAATTGAATGAGTTATTAAAGCAATTTATGCAGCTAACATGCCATGAAAGTGTTCAGTTATGTGTTTAATGAAAGTCAAATTTCACTAAATTGACTCTCTTCCTGACCTACGAAATCGCCTAAGGGAAAGTGGCGATGTGTGTACGTCACAGCCGGGATATGCTTCACAATGACCATTGTGTATCACACCTGTTAATCCACTAGCAACTGCCATCACAGTTTCATTACCAATGCCTGATGCTTCTGGCGGAAAAGAAGCTGCGGATTGGCATGTGTGATGCACAATAACGCCTCCCGTTTCTTACGTCAGACCTAAAAGCCGTTTCGGATTACAGTAGGTCAAATTTGTCCCCGAGAATACGGCGATTGTTTTCACCCTAATTTCGCTTTTTGGAAAGTGATATATTGTTAGAATATCATCCGAGCTCATTGTATGGCTTATAAGCTTTCTGTAGATGAATATCTTCATATTTTTCGATTTTCTTTGAATATCACCTTTAAAGTAATTATTTGGGCTTTTGGCCACAGTATACCTTTAAGCTTTCATTTTCGATGAATAGTATTTTATAACGGATATGCAGTAATTGCTAGATAATTAAAGAAGCTTGTAATCTTAACTTTGGTAGCCAAAATGTTTACTCAAATGGTGCATCAGTATTGGGCCTTCAAGAGACAAAGGAGTTCAGATATTCACTTCTTTAACAATCAGACAAAACCCAGGTTCCATTTCATCGACCTATTTTACTTTGTATTTGAAGACTAACCGCCTGCTGGTATGTGCGGTAGGTCGCTTGATGGGGGAGTCAGACACGTGACGTCATCATTGTTAGTGGTTGCAGACACGGTGTAAAAATTGAAGGAACATAGGTACTGGTTGCTACCACTGAGAGGCGGAAGCTGCTGTACAGTGATGGTGATCTGGAGTGGATATGCCGTTTATTGAATACAAAGCACATTAGATTCACATGTGTGCTACATGTATAATGCGTGTAATGTGGACACCACTACTCCTTTTATATCTGTAGGCCTACTTCTTAGTTTTAATAAAAATGTTGAAAAATGATTTTAAAAAAAGTTACAACTCGAATCAAGCTGTGACATTTCATTACTTTTATTGAAATAATCCTGTGAATATTAAATGAGATTTTCACTTTTGGACAATTTTGTGTGTGTGTCAGATAATTAATCCAGAACACATCAATGACCATTGTGTATCACACGTGCATGTCAAGCCACAAGCATCATGCAGTATTAATGACACTATGATGGAAATTGATAGTGGATTGACTGGTGTGACACACAATGGTCATTGTTGTGTTCTGAATTAATTATCTGATACACAAATGTAATTATGTCCAAATTTGGCCAAAGTGAAAATATAATCAAATATTTACAAGATCATTACAAAATGATTGTCGATGAAATATCACGAAACCTGCTTCGAAAATATGTCACATCCTTTGACTTTGTAACTTATTTTTAATCCTATTTTGAAAATGTCACTTTTTTAACATCGATTACTTAAACGTAGACTTCTCACACTGTTGATACTTTTGGTTTATACTAGGTGTTTAAAAAAAAAACTTTTGACGCTTTTGAAGAATAATGACAAACCAGTTTCAACCCACATCAAGCTCAAGTTGACAAAGTCAAGGGATGTCAAATTTTTAGAGACAAGTTTTGTGACATTTCATCGAATACTTTTCTCATAACAATCCTTGGAATATCAAATGGGATATTCACTTTTGGACAAATTTGGATCTAAAAATGTGTGTGAATCAAACAATTAATTCAGAATACGACAATGGTTATTGTGCATCACACATGCCAACCCGCAATTTCTTTTCTGCCGGATGCATCATGCATCATTAATGACACTGTGACTGATGGCAGTTGCTGGATTAACAGGTGTGATATACAATGGTCACTGTTGTGTTCTTAATTACATCATACACACACATTTTGAGGTCAAAATTTGTCAAAAAGGATTATTACAAAAAATCTCACAAAACCTGTCTGTAAAAAATTGACATCCCCTGACTTTATGATATGTCATGTTCAACTTGATATGAGTTGAAACTGATTTGTAATCATTTATTAAAAGTGTCAACAGTTCTTTTAAACACCTACACTGTAAAAAATAAATGTAAATTAACAACATTTTCGACTTGTAAAATTACAAGTTTTGGTTGTTTTTCCATTATTACGGCATTTTTTTTGTAAAATGGCAGGGGAATCGTGTTGTTTTTTTTTTGGAAGTCGGCTTGAATTAACGATTACCAGCCCGTGTAACTGTTAATAAACAGGAATCGCGTATTCATACAGGCCATCCTGTTTATTTACGAATTGTTCCCATAGCTCCATTTTCAGCAACGAGAATTTTCCTGTCAAAAAGCAACAAATTTCATAATTAATCTACATAAAACAAATATTACTGTTGATCAACATGTTTCTCTTATATCAATGGGCTTCTTTGTTCACTAACAGAAAGTTCCCGTATAGTTCTGCACACTGTAAAAAATAACTGTAAACTGCAAATGTCTTTTTGACTTGTAAAATTACAAGTTTTGGTTGTTTTTCCATTATTACGGAATTTTCCTTGTAAAATGGCAAGGAAATTGTTTTTTTCTATACACTGTAAAAAATAACTGCAAAACTGCAGGGTTTTTTGCCCGTGAAATTACAAGATACTGCCGTTGCATTAAATTTACTGTCTTTTCCATGTAAATTAACAGAAAGTTTGTTTCTCTACAGGAAGTCAGCATATGTTCTGGTATTTTAACGAGCTACTTTATTAAATTACAAATTGTTACGTCATTTTCATTTTCAATGAATATTCATTAGCATAATTCTGTTAGCAAGGGATTTAGAAAATAACAATTATCAATGAAATTGATTGCTATTTTATAGAATATTACAATTGTGAATGTAATGGCATATTAATAGAAAATATTTAATCTATAAAGGATCGCTAATTGAATTGAACGTACTATCAAAATGTTAATTTATCTGTCTAATTAGTGCATCTTTCCGCAAGTACTAACCATAACGAAAGTATGTAATAATATGATGCCCTATATAAGAATGTCCAAGCAAGTTAATGATAGTTAGTGATAATAGGTGTAGGTTAGATTAGGCTTATTGTTAGATTATGAGTAGGCTAGGATTAGGGTTAGGCTATCCAAGTATGTATTAATTAATCAATAGGATTTAATTAAACGGGCATTCCAGTTAAAAAGCGGAAATATTTTTTACAGTGATAGGAAGTCGGCTTGAATTAACGGTTACCTTAATTAAGTCAATGTCAAAGAACAGGATTTTCATTAATTCAACAACATTTTATTGCATGATAAATACAGGAAAGGACTGTCAATTTACAGAGCACTTATTAACGGGAACCTGTATATTAATGAGGCTGTATAATAACGGGAATGCGAAACTGTTCAATAACAAGGTGGTCAATAACGGGAACCTGTAAATTTACATTAGACTGTAAAAACACTGTATGAGGATGTGAAAAAACGGGCGTTCCTGGCGTCCCGGACTGCCAGGAAATTTCCCGTAAAAAAACGGTAATATTTTTTACAGTGTAGTAGTTCGTGCCCATGTCATGCATGTGGGCACTAACACATGAAACATGACAACAGTTCATAAGCATAAGTTACTTATTGATAAATTTCGACCTGGGAAAGGATTTCTCTATTCGAATATATCTGCCTTGTATCTTTATTATGAATGGAACATACATTTTCGTTTTGTAAAAGACTAACGTAACATTTTATTGCCATAATAGGCAAATAGAGGCATAAGAAGGTGTCTGTACTTCCCCGAAATTGATAATGGGCATGGTGGTAGTCGGTGTTTTTGTTTGCAGAACACCAATTAACACTAAATGATTGTACTTGGATAATAACCGAAACGCAAAGTAATTAAGCACTGACTTGCTGTTCGGTCTCCTCATACGGTATCTCGTTTCCTGGTTGCACATCTGAGATGCCGACACACTGTAAGGCGTTGTAGGGCAGCCAACGGGTAGACTCACTGGCTAGAGGACACTCCTCATATCGTGTGCACCTTGAGTAGTGCAGAAGACGAAGAAGGAAGGATCAAGGGTATGACAGCATCATGAACCCTTCCAAAGATCAAACGAAACCTACGGTCTATGCACTGATGCCTGATTTATAATTTAAAACTAAATATAGGCCTAATAAGGTCATTGTCAATGTGAGAGAAAGGTTCTCTCACTGCGCCTATGAAAAAAGTTTGGTCACAATTAAGGTGCAAATGTTCCTTCATGAGAAATCTGAAACAGGCAAATCAAAACCTTAACGTATACAACGATGTACTGACGGACAAACGGACGGACAAACGGAATTTAGATTGGCATGTCACTGTATTCGTCAGGATGACACTGTAAATGCGATTGGAAATACCTTTACTAGCTTTCTGGTACTGTTATACGTTAATGACACGGGCATGTGTAAATTAATATTATGTTTCAACAAAACGATGGTAAAAGTCTACCTCGCTTCCAGTGTACACCAGCCACAGAATGGGTCTATGTCATTCCCGCCATTATCACCTATACACGCATCACACGTCTGGTACTGACCGCAGTTCACTAAGGATAACGTCACCACCTGCAATAGGAAGGGGTCGCGACATTGACAAGCCAATCCAAGCCAATCTATGCATTGTTAATGCAAAATCGAATTATACCAATTCCACCATTGAAGCAATATAACAGTAAATGTTTCCATTAGAGTTTGTCGAAATCACCGACAGTGTATATTTGCATTACTCCGCCCTGGTAGGCGTACAATAGAGTGCGAATCGTGAAATAGAGAAATTACTGAGTGATAAAAAAATGATGTAAATGCAACTTTCAGTCCCGATAAGTTGCACATTGTGCGATAGCACATCTTGACAATACTGTCATGTTTCACGCTAGCTTTAAAAATGGTGAACTCGATGATAATGGTAATGACAGTACGCACATACGATGGGGATTATGGAGCAGTGGGTCACATACCTGTGATCCGCTATCATCACTTGTTGCAAGGGTGAGTTGTTCCTTCTCTTCATCAAGGAAGATGTCGCGTAGAACAGACCCTCCTTCGAGGGGGACCGTTTCATACTCAGACGCAAATGTTGCATTTATAATTAAAATCTGTGATAAAGTGAATAGAAAAACAGACCGATAAAATAAAGGTTCTTTTGTTTTCAAGTCGAGAGAGTAATGCTTAGGCCTACAGGTAACTTGTTGCACAAGGAGATTGGTTTAAATAAAATTAGATTTTGAGGGAAATCCGGCACCCTTAGTCATGAAAGCGCCTCTTTGAGAGCACACAAAATCATATCATTAACCTGTCAAACGTTATAAGCAGACCGATACCATATCCTATGCATAGTGTGTTACACAAGGCAATTTAAAGGTGAAAATATCATAAACCTAACCCATAACATTACGTGGCTTATTACCGTGATTACGAAAGTCAACCGTCAGTTTGTTTCTGGGTATGAAACACAACCTTGTTGTAAAACTTTTTGTGGGGTGTTTCACAAGCATGTTAAGTTTGTCCTTAATTGTCTGACTCAAACATGTTTATCAGTGATGTTTTTCTTTTGTGTTCTTTACGTACCAGATTACGGTATTGTACTCTCTTATTTAAAATTTGTTAATAACAGGTTTCGTTTCATGATGAGATGAAAACTTTCTGAACAAGGCTATTGTTGAAATGACAATTGTCCAAGAGAATATATCTGTTTAGATTTTACCTTATGAAGATCACCATCCTGCGTGCCAAGAAGAGCCACTGTATGTTCCCTGTCTCGTGTGGTGATGATGGAGGTTACCATGGTAGCAGGGAGGGAGAGGAGGGGAGTTCCTTCAACAGGTGTCACACCAGCAGCGTATCTATAGAAAAGATCATCTACCCAAAAAATTGAAGCTGTACACAGGTATCCATCATCTGGTGGTTGGTAATCTGACGGGGCTCCCACCTATGAAAGAATACAAGTACGATGTATTACGAAGTATACAGTAGTTACCACGGGCTGTCCTACCTGATTTCAGATTACACAATTTAGTAATGTCTGATTGGGAGGAGGGGGGGGGGATATGTTTGATAGTAGGTACATGTATATTGTAAGATAATGTAAATGAATACAATAGTACTACAATTTGTTATAATGACTTTTTATGATATCCTCTGCATATGATCAATAAATTTCAACAAATGCAAAAAATCCTTATTTTTTTCATTTTTTTAAATGATTTGATATTTTGTATCAACATTGTGGTGCCCCCACAGAATATACCCTCCCCCACATTTTGTTTGGTTATATGAGTCCATTCATGTACATACACTGTACAATGGTCCCCCTTGTCCATTGTGTGTGTGCTCATTTGGTGAGAATGGACTCACCCGACCACAAGAACTGGGATACCGTGCGTGGATCCTCATTCTGTTTGGCCACACATCCATGGTATCACCAGTTTCTTCATTCTCTCGTCCTACATTTTGTATTTTCCTCCTACCCCAGACCGGCAATACAAAGTAAAAGTACTCTGCATTTTATATTACTTTTACTTTAACTTATCAGGACTCAAAAAAATAATTCAACCTATTATCGGGCTTATCATGGGTATAATTTCCTTTTCATAAAAACTTACTCATTCGGTCACATCTACCACCACCCACGTAGTCTATTGGTACTGCAGAATTGTCACCATCTATGATCTGAAAACTTTGCTGGGTGTCACAAATTACTATCCCCGATAAGAGATTCAATACTTACAATGCACAGTAAGCACCATCCACGTAGTCGATTAGTACTCGATCCGGAGTCGACATTGTCGTTGATGCAGCCGAGCACGGCTGTCTGAAAGCTTTGCTGGATGTTGCACAACTCACAGAACCATGCCAAACTAAAACATGAACAGAACCTAAGTCAATACTTACATTATCACAACGCACATACAGGTAGTTGATTGGTACTCCAGAATCGTCCCCTCACAGAACCATGCCAAACTAAAACATGAACAGAACCTAAGTCAATACTTACATTATCACAACCCCCATACAGGTAGTTGATTGGTACTCCAGAATCGTCCCCGTCTCTGATGCAGCCGAGCACCGCTGTTTCAAAGCTTTGCTGGATATCACTTATTATAGAGACATAGATCCATGTCAAACTAAAACAAAAATAGAGCCGAAGTAAACACAACAGAAAATCACAGTAAATCACAGACCCCGTCCAGGTAGTCAATTGGTACTCCAGATTCGTATCCGTTGTTGATGCAGCCGAGCCCCGGAGCCAAGCACGGTCGTCTGAAAGCTTTGCCGTATGTTACTTATTTTATAGAGACACAGAACCATGCCAAACTAAAACAAAAATAGAACCTAAGTCAATACTTACAATTTATCAAAACGCCCATACAGGTAGTCGATTGGTATTCCAGATTCGTCCCCGTCTCTGATGCAGCCAGCTTTGTTGGATGTCACTCATCCTATAGAGACATATAATAGCCATGCCAAAATGAAACAGGAATAGAACCTAAGTAAATATACTTACAATATCACAGTCCCCATCCAGGTACTCGATTGGTTTACCAATCCTGATGTTCCTGATGTTCCTGGATGTCACTCATCTTATAGAGACACAGAACCATGCTAAACTAAAACACAAATAGAATCAAGTAAATACTTACACTGTCAGTGTCACAGTAAGCACCATCTAGATAGTCGATTGGTACTCCAGAGTCGTCCCCGTCTCTAATACAGCCGAGCACGGCTGTCTGAAAGCTTTGCTGGATGTCACTCATCTTATAGAGACACAGAACCATGCCAAACTAAAACACAAATAGAATCTAAGTAAATACTTACAATGTCACAGGCAGCACCAGACAGGTACCTGTTAGGTACACCAGAGTCGTCGCCGTCTCTGATGCAGCCTAGCACGGCTGTCTGAAAGCTTTGCTGGATGTCACTCATCGTATACAGATACATAATCAGGCCAAACTAAAACACAAATAGAACCTAATCAGATACTTACAATGTCACAGCTAGCACCATCCAGGTAGTCGATTGGTACACCAGAGTTGTCCCCGTATCTGATGCAGCCGAGCACGGCTGTTTGAAAGCTTTGCTGGATGTCACTCATCTTATAGAGACACAGAGCAGACTCTGCCGCAGATGCCCCGTCTCCAAACACAGCGTACAGGACGCCATCGGTATTGTTGATTCCCAATGAGTCAGCTAGCTGAGATCCTGCTGGACCAATGTGAGCTGCCTGGATCACGGTGTGAGACCCGCACTGGAGTTCTATCTCAGTGTAGGATTCAAAGTTGTAATCCAGTGAATTCGGGCACAGCCGTCCTATGTATGCTTTACCATTCCTTTGCATGAAATAGTACAAAAAATCCTTGTAGGAAATAACTTGCAGGAACATATTTTCAGTTGTATCATGTGAATGTATACTTACTATGAGAAATAATTCTGCCATATCATGTTTTGATACAACTTGAACATCATTACTAACTCCGGTAAACAAGTACAGTGCATTATTCAGTATACCGGTAGAAATATCAGCACCCAGGACCACAGCTCCTACAGTAGGTGCATCTCCTGTGGCTACAACGCGCTGAATCCTACTGCCAGCATAACGTGTCACATCAGCCGAGATATCCTCCAAGCTCCTCGTCTCACAATAACCATCACAGCCCCCACACGTGATGAGTCTATTCTCAGGTGATGGGACAACAACAAGGAGCTTGTTATCATTGAAGATGCCGTCATTGTCCTCAGTGCATGGTCCTAGAGTCACAGTCTGTTTGAGAGTCAGGTCCGAACTAAGCTGATAGAGTCTTTCACGAGCTCCGATGTAGACATCTCCTGTGACGTTATTGATGGCGAGGTGGTTGAAAGGCAGGGAGGGGTCGGGACTGGTGAAGGAGGACACCAGGTATGAGGAGAGGGGAGCAGACTCGGTCAAGTGGGCCAGATGCAGAATAGTGGCAGTGAGCACCAAGATTGACATGGCCATCTCGACTGCTGAGTAGGTTGTCTAGTCTATCATAGGTGACTTGTAATGTGGTACCCGCAGGGTGCTATAGGGTGGATGTCGATACCTGCGTGTGTGATTACAAAAACATAAAGGCCTAATGGCATTTATTTCATGTCAGTTTTTATTTTTTCACCTAAGGTGCTAAACGAAATACATCTTTTTGTGATTTGTATATATTTCACGTTGCAAAAATGCCTCAATGACACATTGAGCGTTAACCTTCAGAAGTGGGTGCAGTATGATTTCTGTAGTTGATATTTATGTTGAAATCTCAAGGAGGCACTGTTGCAAGGGGAGGAGGGGTGGGGGTTATCGCGAGATATTAGCACATGAGCGCTGGATGAAGGAATTTTTCTAAAGACCACATCCAACCCCAGTTAAAGGGCACAATCCTGCATGCCATTGTGGGGAATCACTTTTTTTCATGATTTTGCTCTCACAGGACAGGATACCCTAAAATGATAACCGATGTTGTTATTCCGAGTTGCAAAGAGTAGTTTGCAATTTTGATGTAGCACAGCGCTAACAGGCCGCATTATCGAATGGCACTTCCAAAGGGACATTTACCTCCGCGAGAGGGGCGCCCTTGCTTCTCAGTTCACATAGGAGCGTGGATAGTTGGAAATGGGGTGTGTAACATATCCCCCCCCCCCCCCCCCCCCGCTATATGTAGATCTTCCCCCTCATTTTCGGGTAGTAAATAAAGAAAGAGTATCATATCCCTCATTTAAATTATCCTGTCCTTTGACTGGTTAAGAGCACCGCACGTGATCAAAGATAGTTCTACTATCTTTGGAAAAGTACTATCCGTCATCCGAACCCTATGACGTCACATTTTCGGAGGGCCGAAAAGTACTCTCCGTGACGTCAGAGGGTGGATAGTACTTTTCAAGAGGCGTCAATGTCCGCGTGTCGGTCCCTGTTGTTATACAAATATTTCATGATCATGAGGGATCTTGTGGAATCTATTTGCTCCCGAGGTGAAATGGAGGGCGTAGGATACTAGTACCGAGGGATATTTCGGAGTTGCGATATTTTGCTTCCTGCTCGGCCCATTGTAAAGTCTCGATGAGCGATATAAAACAAATAAATACCGCCTTCAGCTCGACACACTAGTGAAATCTATCCGTATGAGGTGACTTCGATTGTATGATGGGGGGGGGGGGGGGGGCATATTCACCGCCCATACGATTCGAGACGAAAACGAGTAAGCATAATATTATACTTTACACTATTTCACACTTACTTTGATGCTATATACTTTCAAAATTCAAATGCTAAAACATTTTGAGTAAAAACTTCCTAAAATAAATATTTTTTCAGGGAAAAGCTATTAGCCTGTCAATATCTATCGCCAGAAATATGAGTATCCTTAAATACCGCAGTTTACGTGTATTATTAATGGGCTTTTCCTGATCGAATTTGTGTTCGATTTTTTTTTTGGGGGGGGGGGGCGGGTGGAGGTGGTGGGGCGAAGAAAAAAAAAGAAGAAAGTTGTAGTTTGTTTGTTCCTGTGTTTTATGTTTGAAGTGGACTCTTAACAGCATAATTATATTTTCTTTAAAGGCTTCCCTAGATGTTTAGTTGAACAAGGTCTGAAAAAAGAGTGTCTTCATTTCGATTGTATTTTGTAGTGCTGACGGCATGCACATCGTGATCAAACTGACATCTCCATGCAGTAGGCGACAGAAGCAATCACCGAGCAGGTCCACATGCAAGAAGTTTGGAGAAAGCGGACTTTTATGTCGGCACTTGTGGCATTTGACTTCTCATACGTCACTGGAGGCGTGCGGTTTTTTTTTTTTTCAAATTTTCGTCAAAATGAGACTTTATTGCGGAAAACAAATGTGAAATTCGTTTTAGTGGATAATTTGACATAGATTAGTGAGAACTTATTTTTCTAATTTAGTAACACTTTAAGCGCAGCTTGTACCCAAATATAGATATAGATATTACAACATATGAAAATGTTTGATTACCTAAATAATATATAGTCTGAAGGACTAAGCATCTTAAGAACTCAACAATATTGTTTTCCTTTCTTGGTATGTAATAATCATTGAATACCATTTAGATCAACCAGAAATATCCCATTTCAAAGTCACCAAGACGGTGTTTTTTAGTCTTTTTAAGTTTTGAGTTCCTTTAAAATGACTTTGGAAACACACTTTCCACCACTGCGATACTTTTGGCATTTTTTGGAAATGCTTAGAGGACTTTTCTTAACAATATGGCGATTTCACATTTTCTGTTGCAATTAGTGGAAGGTTGACCCATTTTTAACCTGAATTGACCACAGTGATTTAGAGTCAAATTGAATCAACTGGTAGACGTACCGGTAAAGCCGCTGGTTTCAACTGGTTCACGAATCCACTACTAAGGTCAATTGGTTTCAACTGGAATCAACTGGTCTAATGATGTTACCAGTGAGGTCACTTGGTTTCAACCAGCTGATGCCAATTAAAACTACAATGTAGTTGCATTTTCAACTGGTATCAACTTTACATTTGACCTGGGAGTAAAACACTGATACGTACAATATTATTTTTTCGCTCCTAAATTCAAATGAAAAAAGCGAAACATATTGCTCTAAAACTCCAAACATTATTATTTACATACCACGAGAACTGCAAGCCCAAGAAAGTGATACAACAGCGGCGGTCGATGTGGTTGAGGAAGTGGCGTTATGATTGCTGGGACACTATCCTAACTTGATTTTGACTGCCGTAAATACATTAAAGTTTATTTTCCTTTCAATTGCCAGTACCTGCAAGCAGGGGTGCACTGTATACCCAAGTGTGTTTGAGAGAAAGCTGATTTTCTACGCGTGATCTATTCCACTCTGTACTTAGTACTTGTACTTCGTACTTCGCTCTGTGTAACAGGCGTGCTACAAACATTTTCAACCACTACTTCCTCCTTTATGTCAACAGTCAATGTTTGCTCAAGAAATAATTTTTTTTTTGCTAAGAGGTAATGTATAATATAATTTCTTTTTGGGCTGTTGTTCTCCGTGTTACTATACAGAGAGGAAGAGCAAAACAAAGGGTATCTATATTTTGCCATTCTCGTATTGTATTGTTATACAGGGCTTGTGTCGTGACCCGAGAGGAAGAAGACATTGTGATCATGATCATACGAGCAACGATGGCAATGGGGAGAGAGTGAGAGAGAGAAGAGGGAGAGAAGGGGGAGAGAGAAAAAAAAACTGAAAAGGAAAGAATGAGAGAGGGGGGAAGAGGGGAAGAGAGAGGAGGGAAGAGAGAGAGAAGAGAGAGAGAGAGAGAGAGAGAGAGAGAGAGAGAGAGAGAGAGAGAAGAGAGAGAGAGAGATTGTAAAAGAGAGAATAAGAGAGAGAATGGGAGAGAGAGAGAAGAGAGGGAGAGAAAAAAAAAGAGGAGGGAAAAGAGGAGGGGGGGAGAGAAGAGAAGAAACGGGGCAGAGAATTATATGGTAGCGATACACTGGCAGTGAGAGTATGTGAGAGAGGGAGTGTTTGACTTCATTTCACATGATCAAGACAGTGATGAGGTGTGTGTCTATGTTTCTTATGATATCAGAGAATTATCCCTAATTATATTATAAGAATGCCGCCTTAGTATGGCAACGGTGTATTTTGAAGGGGCACATCACTACTAGCTTTATGCCAACTGTGCATTTTGAAGGGAAACATCGTGTCATTCGGTATTAAGCAACATTTAAGTACGCGACCTTTATCACTGGGTGCAAATCATGAACTATTATCTAAAAGAAACCCTCCCAAACAGCTCTTTACAAAAAAGAAACGAAACATTTTCTTTTTATGGCTGACTGTCGAATATTAACCTCGGTAACTTGTTACCCCCGGTCAATGCGAGGCGCATCAACGGTCTATTGTTGGTCAAGTACCCGGATACGCCGGCTAGTAGTATTGGACCATTTATCGTTAGTGCGCTGCACTGACCATAGGGTATTTAAACCCCTGCTTACTACAATTTTGTATCACACCTGACGAAGTGTTGCAGCGGCACATGAAACGTCGTGATCTTTTCGATACCGTTTACCTTACATTGCAAGACAAACGATTATCAGTAGCCATCTATCCGCAATGAGTAACATATTTAGCAATATTAACCTCGTTTGAAGTTTGTCAACATTTTAGACTTTAGCATTGCACTTTACATGACGGCGGTTGAATGTTATCTACTTCTGTGTTTTATTATGTTGTTTTTTAATAAAAAAAAAAGGGTGGAAAAGTTCCACATTGATCTGCTCTGTGCAATATATCGTGCACAACCAATCGCCGTCTTTACTGTGCATAAACGTGTATCTCTCATACGAGTACTTTAAAATCATTGTGAAGACATTTGTCCAGAGAACAGAAAGGACTACATCAATGGCGGTTGGTGTGGTTGAGACTGATTGTTGATTGCACTCTATTTCGCACTGAACAACTATCCTAACTTCATGTTGAGTTTCAGATACAGACACCAAAGCCCCTTTTTTTTTTCAATTGCCACCCAACATTGCACGTTTGATTAGCGATTTAGCGTATGACGCAGTTGAAAGTACTAAACAAAGTTTGAAGGGAATTTGTTGTTCCACTCATTGATTCCATGAGTTGAATTGTTACGATACTAGGTGTTAAACATCTCTGACACTTTGAAAAATAAAGAATCAAAAGCTTTTAAACATGACATTAAGGGATGTATATATTTGGGGGAACGGGTTTTGTGCCATTTAATCAATATCATTCTTGAAATAGTCTTTTGATTATTAAATTGGATTATAAATTTTGACAAATCAGGACCAAACATTTTGTGTGAATCAGATAATTGATTCAGAATACAATGTCCGGTGTTCATTACACCCGTCAATCCACTAGGAACTGCCATAACAGAGTCATTAATAATTCATGTTGCTTCTGGCAGAAAACGTTGATTCTGTGCTCAAGATGGTGTTGTTATTGATCATCATCGGCATATAAACCAAATTTAAAGTGCTCTGATTTTCGGGAAACCGTTAAACTTTAAATCTGTGGAGATCTTAAAATCATGGTCTAATCATTCGGCTGGCGCCTCGTGATAATAACATGATTTTGAGGTCAATGTAGCTCTGTGGGTAACCTCCTGTCTATAGTTTTAACCATGTCCTTCAGATGTTACTCACATACACAGACATAGTCATGCAAACACACACACACACATACTTACTCACATAGAGATAAAGTCACGCAAATACACACACATACGTACTCACATACAGACAGTCATGCAAATACATGACACACACACACGCACACACACTCCCTCACATACAGACATACAAGTAGTCACGCAAACACACACACACTTTTTTTTTTACACATACACAGCAAAGTACATGTAGTAACTTCATGTACACGTTCTACATATGACAGGGAAAGTTCGTCAAAGTCTACTTTATTTCATTTTCTTTAGAAATCATGATCTTATATACAGTGTTACATGTCATTCATTTACGGTACAAGAAGATGGCACCCAAAGCCTAAAGAAGGGACATGCACATCATCTCCTCCTGTTTCACCTCCCTGGTCTGTTTCCATGATTATGCGCTTGATTGTAGCAAACACACACTGAATAAATAGTTCTAAAATATCACCTTCTACTCAGATACATTGAAGATGTAAAAACGAGGTCAGGACGTTAACATACTGACAATAAAAACGGTCTTGACCACATCTTTGTTCATGGAGTTGGTTGGGAGTTGAACTTGTTCTTGATTTTCACTATTCTAGCAATGTGCTACAAAGAACATGGAAGATATGAAAACGATGCACATTCTAATATTTGAATTCAAATTATATATAACAGACTACATGCTTCTAATTACTGGAAGTTTGATTGCTTGATTTGAACTAGCAAATCTTATAAAGTCCATCTCTGAGGCAGTCCAGTTTATATGTATTGTTGTAATATTGAACGGAACATTCTAAAAACTAGAAACGTCTCCGTCTATGAGCACAGGATGAAACCTAATAGAAATAAGTCTCTACAATAATGGAAAGAAATGAGAAAAGATGTCAAAAATAAAAAGGAAAGACACATCAGCCAGCCTAAATCAGATTAAACGCATGCAAATTATAGGCAACTTATTAGAATTTCTGTCCCAATATTCAGCAAATACTTTCAGAGGTGCATACCCCTATGCCTGGCAATACATCTACAATACATGAACCAATATACTGATAAACATACACATTCTCAAATGCAGTATCGTGAGTAATATAAACTGAACATATTGACTGGAAATATTGCAAAAGAATGTGTTGGGAACCTGTACCATGAAAGGCATTAGAATATGAAAACTGGGCAAAATAAATTAAATTTTTTCTATATAACTTATTTTATTTTACATTATGTAGGAATAAACAAGGAGGAAATGCGAATTAAAGCAATATCAGCACCGGTCACATAAAATCTATGATTAATGCAAAATTTGATGCCGTTTTAAATGTAAAAATAAGTTAAAACATAACATAAGCGTAAACGATACGGGAAGAGTGTAAAGTAAAATATGATAAAGACAACTTCAAGGAAGTACATTTATTTTTTTCTAAATAGTTTCATATTTTCAGGTCATACCTTCAAATGATGTAAGCAAAAAGAGACAAAAATGACAGAGCTTCAGAAGCGCAAAAGAGTTGATGGATATCAATTTTTAATATCCTTTTCTCTTTGCACGAAAAGGCATCTTTTTGCGGGTGCAGGAAAGTCACGGGGAAAGAAATTTTGAAATTTCAACATGTCCAAAATATATCAAACTACATAGCAATAAGGTTTCAACGTTGTGATTAACGACGTTTGCTCTACCCACATAGTTTAGAACCAGTTGTCTCGACAACATGCTTACATGAGGGTCACACTTCGGTACCTTATTGCCGTTGATGCGTTTCGCCGATGAGGGCGACCAACACTCATCACGCGCATTATTGCATCATTCGTTTACATGATAAACGATGAAATACTGTCGATAAGCGATTAGCGATTCGTATTACACGTACAAAGGTCCCAGAAATATGCGTTCCCTCTCTCTCTCTCTCTCTCTCTCTCTCTCTCTCTCTCCCTCTCTCTCTCTCTCTCTCTCTCTCTCTCTCTCTCTCAATCGTGGGACAGGGTGCCCTTTTGTTCTACCCTTCCTTTTGTACGACATAAAATGACGGATGGAAAAGATTGATGCAAATTAGGGTTTAAATATAAATTCACTTCATTTCAACCACCACCAGTTCAGACAGATATTTTTAGTCGTACCGACGCTACGTATTGGAGAGTTTTTGAAGACGCGTCATTGGGGAACCCCAATGTGCTCATGGACGAATGTATTTTGCCCTCGTCTTGTGGAATGTAAATCGTAACAACTTGCCGCCTCTGATTTTTCCAGTCAACCCAAACGTTAGGCACATCACCTCCCCCAATAGAGTACCCCTTCAGAATTCAGTGCCCTCCGAAATGGCATTCTGACCATTAAAAATAGTAATTCCCCGCCCCCCCCCCCCCCCTTGATGTTGTGTACGTCCCTTTAAAGATGGATAACGGTCCAAAAAAAATCATACTGCTAATTTTGAAAGACAAACCAAAAATGTCCTTATGGGTGAGATGAATGTGCCCCACTTATGATAATAAAATATCCCTTAATAATTCAGCGCCCGCTCAAAATGGCAAACTGACCTTTGTGAATAAACATACACAATGTTGATAATAAGCATAAACATAAAGAAACCTTTCCAATGATATTCATCATAGCCAAGTTTAAATTGATACATAGTAGGATAAACATACTTTTATCTTCATCTTCTTTAAGGGCTAAATACACTGAGCATTTGATGAGAATATATTTCAATGAAATAGAATGATAACGTCTTCACTTTACAAATTTTAAAGGAAGTGTATTCCTTTTCAAGACGCATTTATATATACTTAATAAACATTGCATAAGCCACGAGTACAACATATATGCTTACGTACATTTTTATGAAATCTAATTGTATATATCATATAAGTGCAAAACTTTGCAGTTTTCCCTTAAAGGCTTAGCTACTGTTCAATACAGAATATACGTTGGGGCTAAATATGGCAAGTTAATCACCTTGCACTTTTCCATTTTATGCGGTGAAATGGAAGGCGAGTCTCTTTTTAAAGTGTATGCTTAGTCGAGCTTTTGTTTGCTACTAAACAGATGTACGACCTATGTAATAACTAGACTGCGTTAAAGGTAGCCCGTCCCTTTTGCAGACCTTATGCTGAAAGTTCCCTGAATTTGTCATCATTTCAGATAGTGAGTGGCTATATGACCTATTCCTGGAATCTACAAAGCGTAATATTCGGTTTTGAAGAAATACTCTTCGATAATTGATCAAGCTTTCTTTTTTCGTAAAACGAAAACAATCGTAATTTCAAATTGTGTCAACTTTCAGAAATCAATTGGAATCAAATCTCAGTGAAAACTAGTTAGGTTTTCCTTTATTCTACGGAAGTTATAGTACCTCTGACCTTAAAAATCCACAATTGGTATTCCAAAGATACGTGCTAAATATGTGCAAGCTTTCATGAAGTTTGCAGATGTTTGTAAAAGGGACAGGCCATCTTTAAACATAATCATGATGAGTACATAACCATTCTTCCTCACATTATTGTACAATACATTGAAAACTGTTCTTGTGCTAAATACTAGATGTAAAAGACTCAAATCACATGTAGACTTTATTACGAGTTGTTATGTTGAATTTGGTAACTTATTCATGACAAGAGCAAAGCTCTATACGGAATGTTTGGTTTAATCAACTTATAAACATAAAGTGTATGTTCACTTCAGCACAAGTCTTATAGTAAAATTAATGAGGTTATTGCAATAGAATAGCGAAACAGTTAATAGATGTCTGAGTGATAGACTAAAAACCAGTTATGAATGGAACTGTAAGAGCTGTACTGCAATATATTTGAATGTGACTGTTGCTTCGTTTTATTTGCCTACTTACATGACTTCAGGAGTATTAGGGCTCAAATGCAAAACAGATGCAAGTTAACAAGAACCTACCTGAAATAAAGTATCCGATATAAATCTGTTATGATTTCCCACGCAGAACTTAACCAAACAATTTATATCACTTTATTGTTTCCCTCTATTTCTCCAATCAGTCCTACCTTAAACCCTCTGAATCAAACACAACGTAGTTTCCTACTTGACACATTTAATGAACAGCGATAAGGGACGTATTGATCATTTGTATCGCAAGTTGATTGTACTAGTAATGCTGTGAAAAAAAATATGATTTCAGCTTGCGCTTTTGATATCTATGTCATTATCTAGCTTATCGTCATGACAACGTGTCCCTCTATAATTATTGATTACTTCTCGCTGAATCACAAGGTCTAGTCTGAAACGCTGGAAGGATTCCTCGATGGGTATGGCGTCACTTTGTTACTTCAGGTCAGCTGAATATGCTTCACTTACCATCTGTTAGGATCAAACATACTTAACTTTATCTTCAGTTTAAAACAATTACGACATGACGATATTTATTGTTCCTGTTTTGCTATATATAAACATGTCAATTGAAAGGGTGATTAAGGAACAAGAAACTTTTTCAAACACTGAGTATCAATCGCAGTAAATCGATGGTATTAACTAACTGAATGTTTAAACAATGTCTCATTATTATAGTTAAAGAATAATAAAGGACTAATGATTAAACGTTGTTTAATTTGAGGTAATAATGGTGATTATATGCACCAGGTAATACAATTATCGAAATAATAAAGAAACATAAAATAATTATACTTTAAGAAAATCGTTATTGCACAAATACAATGAACTATACACAGCTGCCAATAAACATCTATATATCATTTTAGAAAAACAAGGAGAAGAAGAGGAAGAAGACAAAGATTGGATTGATGGGTACAAGACAAAATACTCATCTCACCAGCTCTTCGGCGGGTCCCGTGGTGAGATTGTAGAGCTGCAGCACCGTAGACTTGTGACTGAACTTTCCCTTGTGCTCCTTTACACAAAGCAAAGTGGCAATGAGACTTAATGAACGTTAATATTTAAAAGTTGCTATATCATTTAAAGTTGACAAATTTACTCAAAAGATAGTAAATGATATAATCGCACAATTATGTTATAAGAATGTCACCTTAAAGAATTTATGATGATATCAATATCGTAGATTATAGAACTATGAAAGTATGCATTTGCCTAATTTACATAATACAATCAAAACTTTGCATTGAAGGCTCGTTTGCAGAGTACCACCTGTTATATCTAAATACAGAGTAGTTTTTACAGCAGGGCCAAGTTGCATATAGGTTTTTAATTAGTGTAACTTACCATTAATAGTAACTACCATGGTAACAACCAATGAGCTCTAATTATTGCACCTGTTTCCATGGTAGTTACCATTGATGGTAAGTTGCAGTAATTGAAACGCTATATGCAACATGGCCCAGAACGCCATTATGCTCATCACCTTCGAGACCTCCGCGCATTCTCTGTCCAGCTTGGCAGGGAAGCTCCAGGGACGACGAGCCATGTCTGCCCAGTAGGTCTCTACCATGCGCACATGGAGCGGGAAATCCTGCAAGTATGGAAGATGCTCCGGGTCCTCGGTCTGGAGAAGAAGAGCAGAGAACACCCATGATTATTCGACATGGACTCCAGCAGTCGTGGCATATGGCGAGCTAAGACAATTTTCCCCACGGTATACAGGGGAAATCATTTCATAATGCACCGCGCAGTAACATCCGGATTACGGTTTCAATCATGTCCGCTTCCGGTATCTTGTACGAGTATACTAGACCGGAAGCAGAAGTGACTGTACACGAAATCCGAATGTGGCTGCGCCGTACATCATGGGATGACTTTCCATCATATTACGCGGTATGAAGAATTCTACCACTTCTACCCCATGATAGGGTGTATTCGAACCCCATGACACATAATATAGATATTGAGTTCCCAGTATTGGTGTATCAAGCCTAAATTTGCGTTGTGGAAGTTTCATCTAGTCCTTAGAACAGAATTATGGCTGCCATTTCTCACCTCTCCCGGTGTGACGTTCCTAGCGGCGTTGTGCAGGGCTTCGGTGACGACTCCCAGACATTCATCAGCGGTAGAAGAACGAGGCATGTCGAAGAGAGATGGTCCAACGGTGAGAAACGTGGTCCAAAACTCCGCCAGGCTGTACATGTGATAGCATGTGGACATCGCAGTATCGGAATTGATTAACGGGAATGCACGTGTGTAACAATGAGAGAATCTTAAAAGTAGTATATACTGGGAATTAAGTCAGTGTATCTCAGACTGACCTGTGACGATAGATCGATTACACGCTCGTGCCTTTAATGGTTTCTTTGTAATCGATCAAAACATCAAATTTTACTGAGATTAACACTGGTCTAATGTCTAATGTCAAAGGGTTAAACTGTTTATTAAAGCAAATATCATTCACTAGCTCCTTTATCAGATATTCCTAAATGATGTCTTTCATAGCTCAGTTCTTTCCTTATTATTTCATTTCAATTTGATTTCTCCTACCAGTTTCGCTTCCAGATATCAGCCGTCTCAGTCGCCGAGCCAGCAGCGTACTCTGTCGCAAGGTCGTCTAGTGTGTCGAATAGGTGTTTGATCGGGTACGGTGTGCGATGGGCCATCTTGAACATGACATCCATGACACCCTCAAGGTAGGGGCCAATGAACGCCTGATCAAAGGGGAGACAAGAAAGAGAGAGAGAGGGGGGGGGGGTAGGGGGCAGATTGTAAGACATGGAGAGCAGAGAGATGTCGAAAAGAGTGAAACAAAGTGAAAAAGAGAACGCAACATTAAGAACACATGGTAAAAAGAGACGCCAAAGAAAAAGAACCGAGAAATTCGTTTCTTTTTATTTTATAGAGGCTAACAAAGTTACAAGTATGACATATAGGTCTAAAGTGACCTCATTCTGTAGCAGCTTAATTAGTTCTTAAAATGTGAAAAAGAATGGACAAACCAATATTTAAGTCAATTGATTGGAAGTATCATCGTATCTTCTAGGTTATGTTAGTTCTCATAACATAGCTCATTTAACTCTTTGTGTGCCACATTACACAGCGAAGTAGCTTATCTGGCACATGAGCGCTTAAAAGACGCTGCTGAAATACGCGGTCAATATGATGGAGAGGCGGCTGTCGATTCCAGTCCGGGAAAGTCTCCCCTGCCATTACTGACACACCCTTAAAAGGGAATAATGTTGTTGATATCGCTACATACAATAAAAATAATGCATAATAATAAGGTAGGCCTAATCTTCGTAATATACTGGTTACTTTTCTCCCAACAATTCTTGCCTTAGTCTGGAGCATGTGAGGAATGGTGAGGTTCCTATCTGCGTGGGCGCGCATCTGTCGGATGTTTTCTGGGGCTTTGTTGCTCTCAGTGGGGTCCACATGCGTCGCCTACAAAAAAAATAGTGTGATCAGGAAGGCACGTCAAGAAATACAAAAAGATCAGTGTTACTCAATCGACAATCGTATATCAAAGAATTGACTTTATACCGCGTAATCCTTAGGAAAGTTAGTCTGGCAGAATATTTATCGAAGAATGACATGAATAGTGTTTGTTGCCATCTACAACAATATGTAACCATGACAACAAGAATAACGAAACAGAGAGGGACAGAGATGTGCGTACCTTCAGGTGGATGGCATCGACCTTCTCATTCAAGACGCCTGCTTCGGATGAACCAGCAGTGGGTTTGTCCATACTAGTACCAAGCTGTAAGGTCGTGTCTATAATGACATCCACATGAAAGAGTAACATCAAAATGAATGTGGGCTGAGGAAGTGTTTACAGTGATATTTGTAGAATGGAGTTACACAAAAGTCAGATAGCTATTACCCGTGTCACGCTCTACTCGACGTGCGTGTGGACTGTGATTCGAAAACATAATGTTTGTTTTTATTTCCGTATATCAATAACAAACAACGAATGATGCAGAATTTCAGATACATAATATGGCGGATAGCCCATTTCAGCGGCGGCGGCATAATCATTACCACTGTTTTTCATGTTTGTTTTTTAATAATCGCTTGCTCTTTCTCTGCCTATATAAAAGCTACTCTATGAGGGCTATCTGTATAACTGGTGTAAAATTGCCACGATAGAGCACAAAGTGTTAATGTGACACATCTGAAACTTTGAACCCCGCTCTCAAAACTTTCGGTCCGCCATATGCCAAAAATACTAATACGCTCCCGGGGTAGCAAGGCTACCATTTCGAGCTCCGGGATATTTTTTTCAGGGCGCCTCGTTTAGAATCTGTGAAAAGTGTGATTTAGGAATTGAATATATTTGGAACAAACACAGATTTGTTGATGACGCTTCGATGCCAGGCAATAGGTAGCCATCTACACTGCAAGATCGTTTGGGTAGTATGGCAACTCGACATCCGTAGTGAATCTGAAAGTAGTAGCGACACCACAATGCAACACATTTGAGAAGAAAATGGGATTTTGAAACACTACGTTTATTTCTAATTCAAAAATTAAAAATTCCAAGTGAATACTACGTTTCGATACCAAAATCGTGATTTTAATGCTGTAAACTAACCACACGAATTCGAACCTAAGAATGTTTCTGTTCGAGATGCTTCCGCACGATTGGAAACACATGTTGTGGGAATTAGGATACGTTAGCATCGCTTTTCTTACAAGTCATGTCTGATATCATTACAGTTGTCATACACACGATGTTACTATAGGTGCACAAACTTCCCAATTATGAAAAACAACCTCGACTCTTTGGAGGTTGGAAACCAGTTATAATCCTACGTGGGAAGTATCATTGTTGATTACGTATATTGCTAGAGGACAAATATGTTGCTCTAAATCAAATGTATACAGGAAACAGGTTCACTGTTTCGTGAGATGAACACGCACTGACCTTGTAGCTTTGGAGAGTATTCAATCGTGTTGGCCCTTGACCCATGGTGTTCTCATTGACCGTCTGTAGACGGATGCCCTTCCCGCCATCCTGATGCCACACTGTATGGATTCATTCATTAGATATGGCAGATTTATAAATGCACATACGTACACACAACTATGGAAGTAGGAGACACGGATTTACGTCGTGTAGCAATTGGAATTACCGAACGACGTAATTATTTAGGTAGTGTGGCAATTCCAATTAATTCCGTGTTTTTGACGGTCTCCTGCTTCCATACACAACTCTACACACACATACAGACACAGATATAGACAGACAGACAGTCACATACATATGTATATAATTACATGTATATATATACATACATGTACATACATACACCCACACACACAACGCCAGGCAACGAGAAGTTTTAACCGTAATGTGCCGCAACTTACGATTTTATGCAGCATTGAACTACCTATACATACGTTATGTCCAAGTATTCCACTACTGACCAACGGTCAAACATATGTTTAATGTATTCGAATGGGGCTTTCTGTACATATGGACCTCGGAGGAACATCGTGAGGTTGTGATGTACTGTATTTTATAAAGACACATAGACTGCAGTACGATAATCTGATGAATTATTGACACCTACCAAAGAGGGTCACGTACATGACGTGGGATGAACTTTAACCAATATATCTCCTTTAAACGGACACCCAACTGAAACTTGTGATTAAGAGAGATATAGTGGAATCATAGCCTAGTTAGCTGATCGTATTCTACAGAGCTGTCTCAAAATATAATTGGAACTGCCCACGGTAGAGCTGTTCAAGAGAGTCATAAGGGCTAATAAGTCAATGGCAAAGACTTATAGACACTTTCCGATACAATCGATTCAGGTGGTTTAGAAGGGAAAAACTTGGTCAGAAATATATGTAAGTGGACAACGCAACTGAGAATTGTGATTAGGAGAGTGAAATCATGTTTAGTTAGATGGTAGTGCACAAAAATAACAAAAGAAAGATGATCCGTTTTATAGTTTGACACGATGATAAAGCGCAATGTCACGTGATTTACCCAAGTCCAGCTCATTGGGGTCACGTAGAAGGAGAGTGTAGCTTTTCTTCCAGAGTGAGTCTAAGATCTTTTGCTTTGCCTGCTCAACACTGTCAACGTCCAGAACTTTGACTTCATGGTAGACCTTGTTGTCTTCGTCCACGATGAACAGAGTCTACATCAAGAGGCAACAACCTACACCAAGCTACATAAGGTGTCAAGAACATACACCAAGCTACATAAGGTGTCAACAACATACACCAAACTACATGAGGTGTCAACAACTTACACCTAGCTACGTATGATGGTTTAACCAATATACGACAAGCTACATAAGGTGTCAACAACATACACCAAGATACTTAAGGTGTCAACAACATACACCAAGCTACATAAGGTGTCAACAACATACACCAATTTACACAAAGTGCCAACAACATACATCAAGCTACAGAATGTGTTCTCGGCTTTGATTCAAGTTATAATGTAACATACGATCTCCCCAAAGGTAAAGTCACAAGCCAGAAGATGGTGGTAGTTGAGAGTGTAGTACGCTTCGCCGGTGATGGCGTCTATTGGGCCTCGCTCGCACTGGGTCTTCATTGCTTGGTACAGCATGTACAGTGGATGCATGGCGTAGCGCTGTGGGATGATGCAAAGATTAAGCAGGAATATAATCTCCAAGACGTAACACTTCCGTGTGATTACCGTGAGATCGTGAAATATTGTTGGAAAGTATTGGTTATGTGCATAAGTACGCTACAAGGAATACACAAGAACCGTTTATCATTTCATAAGTACTAAATTTAGATAGTAAATACCTTCTTTTGCAGAATATACCAACACGAGGACTCTTCATTCTTGACTACCCTCAGATGCCATTGGTATATATAGGGGCATGGTTAAACTCGATCAACCCAGATACATCACAAAGAAATGTTTGTTATTTATATTCATCCAACATATGGCCAGTACGTATAACCTCCATGGCTTGACTTTAATCAGCAGAATGTCATTGGTACTGCCTTTGCAAAGTCTTGGGAGATTGAAATACAAAGACATTTGCTCACTGGAACAAGTCCATATTTACGTTTCCCAACCTTTGGATAAAGTGTTTCATTGCATTTACCTGGACAAAGCTGTACATCATCAGAGACGTCCAGCACGCACGGAGAGAGTCCGCTATGGAGTTTGATCTGATAGGTCATAGAAACCAACGCATTTTTTGGTCAGTTATAAATGTACTACAATGCTTGGGAAACATAAATGCAGTTGTGGATTATTTATCATAATTCTGAAATCCTGCTTGAATCTCGTTTCAATATCTCTACAGTTATGGGGAATATAATACATGGGTATTGTAAACAAAAGTATTTGCTGCTAGATTTTCCTTGTGTTACTCGACACCACTATGGTCATATCATGATCCTGCCTCGTCGCAGTAAGGTTTCTTTCTAGTTTTCTTATACATCCCTTGCCATAAACCCTTCCTTGGCAGCCCGGGCTGTACTAACCCACGTTGGTACTCACCTTTCTTGTTTGTTTTGCTTGTGATTACAATGGTGCCAGGAACAGACTTATAATAGTTAATAGTATTGTTTATCTATTGTTATCAAGCACATACCGGCAGAACATATCGCCACATTCGTCCTGACGTTTCGAAGCTGATGACACTGTAGACCGTAGCAAAGCTGTTATCACCCTGCAGTAGAACATTGGATAGAAATAAGTGAGCTTGGAAAAGCAAGATTTTTATAAGGAGGGAGCATCGAGCAACATCTTTAGTTATTAGTGAAAAAGTTGTTCATGATTTTTTATAGAAAATTGTGTAAATCTCTGGACAAAAGAATAAGAGCGATTTAAAAAATCAAAACCATCTTAGCAAATAATATCCTCGACAGTAATGCAACAAACAAATGATATGATATTCACATTTATCACCCTCTTACATGTATCACTTTTGAAGAAAGAATTACTTTTGTTAACATGACGTTTTCAACTTACTCGGTAAAAAGAAGAGTGTTGCCCCCGCTCATGAATGTGATTGCTAGGAGAGATGCTATGCGCTTCCTAAAGAAGACGTGAAAGGAAAAGCGACTCATTTTAAATTAGCCTACTGTTCTACCGACTTTTTTTCTCAATATTTTCGATGTTAAAAATAGGGTAGATCACGTTACAAGAGTGCTGGGTGACATACAGACATCTACATATATCTGTATTTCACATCAGAGGAATATGCCTCTATCATCAATCATAATGTAGGTTTATAACTTTGATAAGAAAAAGTGGCACTTTAATCATTGATAATTTATTACAACTGGGACAGCTTTAATACATGAAACACAATGAAAACACGTGATTTAGTATACAGACAAGTCCAAGAGGAAGATTTGAAAGATTTCTTTTTATACCGTTCGAAATTCTACATCTTACATTGTGAATCATATTTTTCTTTATGTCTTCATGAAAAGCATGGTTTTTGTTAGTGTCACTTTATTTTTTCGATACTCAGTTCATAAGATACAACGAGCCTGAATTGATTTTCTGTCGTATTACTTCTCTATTTTTCGCTATTTCTTTTTTTGCTATAACTTATTTTCTTCATTTTTTGCTTATCTGTTTGGGAGACTTTGTCTTATTCACTGACTGTGGAAGAGCTTTGCCGGTAAAATGAGATTTGAAATGATTAGGACCTGTTCAGCGGAGGCAAGTCGATAATTGCTCAGTAATTTGAAGTATCATTTCTTTAATCATTAAAGCAAATGCATTGTATCTAACAACACAAGCAATATGAAACGTCTGGGTTTCGGCATTACACCGTTCGCTTCTTGTAATTCGATATCCACACAGACACCTTAAATCTCGGGATGGCGTTGTTTTATTTTTCTACCTTAGTTTCTCCTGCTTCGGCATCTTATCATCCAGTTCTTTGATGAAATCCAACACAAACTCTTTCTTCTTCAGGAGTGCGGTAAAGGACGCGAGGGAATCATCTATAGTATCGTACTTGAAGAAATATAGGGGGTTGATAAAGAAGGAAGCGACAAAGAAATAAATCATGTCTACATGTCGTTGGTGATAAAACTGGCGGTTCAAAATACATTAAATATCATTATTGGAGGAAGAGGCGAGATATGTGATCTGTGTACGATTATGTTCAAGACATGTCTCAGTGTAATGTAATCATAAATTATCCTGTATTTGGGGCCTTAACCACCAAAACACCCGTGATGATGAAATTGTTTTAAATAAAATGTTGTGTTGGTGTTCCTAAATGTAATGTGAAACTGAACGCACACCCCAAGCTCGTCCCAATCTAAAAAAACAAATGGAGAAAATGTACAAGTTCTCTAATACTAATTTATCGTACCTGCATGAGTTATTATAATGATAATGATGACAATTGAAATCTTCAAATCTTCTATGGGCTAAACTTATTTCCTTGTACTAATTTGTCAATCTTGTCATGTACATAAAATGTGACGTCAAGATCATAAATGGAGGGCTGTAGAAACAGCATTTATATACATATACACGGTATATAGTCGCTGCATATAAAATAAATGGGGTTGTTACGTCTGGGTCAGATGTGTCCGGACGAACATCAAGGCCTCGGAAGAGCATCATTGTGACGTAATTGACGTAGTCTCTGGCGGGAACGCCGTGCTTCTTGATCCTCTCAAGATGTACAGACATCTTCTCCTTGGCCTCACGCAGGTCCTTCTTGGTGTTCGCCACTAGATGATGCAGGAGGGGGATGGGGGGGGGGGGACAAACCGGTATTCGTTAATACAGATTATCACGCTCCGGTGTGACAGTTTGTAACAATGCATTTCAATTCAAATTTTGCAAGGTCCAGGCAATGCAGGCGCTTCCCTTTTCTCAGAGTAACAGAGAGTAACCAATGAAGAGGTTCCAAGAACAGCTGGAATGAGGGGAAAGCCGACTGTGGAGATAAGAACGAGTTTCTTGTGACATATAATGAGATAGGACGGTCATTTAGGAATAACAGGACAGATAAAAGGAAATGAGGTAGAGGATACTGCACTTATGCCCTTTTTATAGTGCGCTCAGACTTACCCCGCTTCAGAAGCGGGGTAACTTTAGCTCGGGGTAAGTCCTTTTATACTGCTTTTTTCGACCACCCATGACGGGAGCGAGACCGCACTAGTTGCCGTGGTAACGTACTGCCCCATCAGCCGTCCTTCCCGCGAGCGCGCCCCATCTCAACTGTGCTTCCCGCGAGTGCAAAAATTGTATACGTGCACTCGCATGCGCACGTGCTAGCGTATCACCATATAGCTCCGTGTGTTCTCGTGTGAAGTTCATTGTGTACCGATCCTCGTGTTTCACTTTTGGTTTTTGTATTACTCGACTCGCGCGAAGTTGGAGCATGAATAGCTCCTCATCGCTCTCCCACTTCTTTCCTCTCGATGTTTTATCATCTTTCGACATGCTTTACGTGCGGATTTTCCTTCTTCTTTTTTTTTGCTATCTCGGCTGAAAGAGAATACAGTACACGGCACGCACAGAGCTAGCGTGAGGAGGTGTGAATGTTTACAGCTATAGCGCGCTTTGCGCTTGTAAGTGGGTAACCCGGAAACGGAAGCGGCATACATATACCGCACAGTCCGCACTTCCAGTTCATGGGTCACTGATTTTAGTCCGCGCTAAGTCGAGAGACCTTTTATAGTGACGTTAGCTCGGGTCTGATCCGGACCTGATGCGGACCTGACCCTCCTCTCAGCTAGGACTAACTTTAGCTCGGGCTAAATATTTTTCGACCTTTTATAGTGAGAGTTACCCCGGATCAGGTCCGGACCTGATCCGGGGTAACTCTCACTATAAAAGGTCGAAAAATATTTAGAGAGGATCGGCTTACCTTCTGCAACTCGATCTTCAATATCTCTTCGCATCATGTTCATTTCCCTCTGTGCCGCCAGTGAGGTTTGGCTATATTTCCTTTGCTTCCATAGAAGTAACAAGGCGAGACAGACCACAAACACTATGACCAAAAATGTTACTGGCAGGACAATAGGAAGTAGGTTCACGTTGTCTATTGCATCGCTCATATACCCAGGATGAAACCTCAAATTGCCGTGGTAAATCTGTAAAGGGGGGTAATGAAATGTTCCATTTATGTGAGTAAACACATACTCAGCGATAACACGTTAAATGACACCGGTTATTGAATGATAACTAATATGAAATGATAAAAACAGATTAATCATAGATATAAACTGGCATATAAATGCTGCTGTTGTATTCGCCTGATCTTTATATTTCCACTCCTCTCGTCGATTCGAATGCGCCTACATCTCCAATTCCAACTCTAGAAATATATGATGCAAACTTGCTTAGCACCGTCCAGCTTTCATGAATTATCATTTTCTTACTATTACTATTACTTTTCTTAACTCTGTGTGTATCAGCAATGTCACAAGACGAACGTAGAAGGATAAGGACAATGTCAAGATATTACCACAACTTCAGGAAGATTCTTCGCTGGACCTTTTTCCAGGGTTGTATTGAAATCTCCTGGACCTGGGAGTTGCTCGGGGAGCTGACACCGTAGTCGTGAGGGTTCGAGAATCAATGGCAGACAATCGCTGTCGGAGCCGATCAAGATGCGGATATCACCTCGGCTGATGTCACTAGAACCTGAGGTCAGGTTGCTGCCCTAAAATGCCACGGAACAACAAGAATTGTATTGAGCTCAGATTCTGTACAAGGACAGCCCCATCATCCACCTAAAAGGACAGTAGGGTCATGATCAACCAATAAAAATCACTACAAAATGCTGCATATTTCACCTGTATTCACAGACATTAATTAATACTGACAAGTTAAGAAGTGTATTTGTGTCAGTGGTATACCATACATTTTTTTTTTCCGAAGAGCTCATCTCAAACACTTGTCTTTTATGGCAATATTCTATTCTGATGTCCCCAATTATAGAACATTTATTTGTTATTTCTTTTCTTGTACATCATGTCATATATTATGTCGTATAGCACTCTTAATGCCTATTTGATACCGTTTGTTCGCTATAAAGCCTTCTGGGTGAATCACTCTGGGTCGGCATCTCTCACACTTTTTCCAGTATAGGCTTTCTGTCCACTCCACTGGGTTTACACACAGCTCTTCACACCGAGAAGTGAAGTGGGTTCTTTAGCGTGCATAGTGTGTGCCTCTTCTATACACATGACCTCTATTTAACGTCCTATTCGAGGGACGGATTCGTTCTCATGAGTTTGAAATGCATTACTTTGAGCTCAAGAATTGCGTTGTCCGGAAAGGTCTTGATGTGGTCTGGTTCACTGAAGGAGTAATAAACAGGATCAGGATGGTACGACATCACTCCAAGATCAAGGATGTAGGAGTCTAAATCCAGATACAGGTCAGCCTGCTCGACATCTGCCGCTCTCTTTCTCCGAGACGCTGACCCGGAAGGGTCAGCTGGGGAAGGACAGGCGAGTGACCTATCACTTTCGATGTCACAAATCTGGGGGCGCAACGAAAGAGAAGGATCTGTGTTGAAGTTCATTTCGGGGCTTGAAAGACATTATACGCACTGCAGGGTTTAGTGAAAGCTTACAAACGCGAAAGGGCAAGAAGGGCAAGAAGAAAGGTAAAGAAGAAGGATGACTTGGAGATAAATGACGCATCAAAATTAAGTGAACTTGATAAGTACTTACACCCAAACGCAAAACTTTACAGCTCGAGAAACACATTTAACACGTTCGTGTTCCACTTTACTAACGTCATATACAACACATCGTTTTACCTACATCTCCACAGTCAGGGTGACTTGTGTGTTCTTGAAGTGGTTTATTGTATTCGTTTATGTTGAAAACGATACCTACTTCCTTCACTTCATTTACGCTTACCTCGATAGAACGGACTCTAGTTGTTTGTGAAGACGCCACAATCCTGGCGTGTTGAATCAGGCTGAAGCCACTACCGATCACTCCAATGTGAAGGCCTCCCCTTGAAAGAACAGATGACATAGAACTTAGGATATCAATATATAAGTCATGCATGGCTAGGAAGGGGGAGAGAGAAAACAATATGAAATGGGGAAATGTGAGCAAAAGTTGATAACCTCGGGGAGCTTTGGTTTGAGGTTTTCGTCATCGACATTCATCAAAAGGTGTTGACGTTCTTAATATTGAAAAAGAGGAAGAGAAAGGTCTAGGTGCATATTTCGTATATGTACGTGTGCATAGTGATACTGTTCTTATTGTGTATAAACAATTACATCATACCATTCGCAGTTCATTGAGGTGTGGTAACTTCATCCTCGTTTTGCTGGTTTTCTTCCTTTACTGACCTTTACAATGGTTATGACAAAGTGTCTTCCAAGCTTCGTGGCTTCCTCCATTTACTTCTTATATAAGATTAATCACTTTTCAAAAAATGTACTTTCCAATGAAAGAGAGAACTTTTTTTATATATATATTTATAGTGAAAGAGAGAACTTACGCCTCGATGGATTCTGTGCGGTCAATGCTTTCAACTTGTGGATTGGGCATGTATTCAAAGGAACCTTGGGATGTCCTCAGTGCCGTGTCAAAGGTCATGGTAAGCTGGTGAATACGCGTGTCATTTTGCCGTATACCTGTAGTTGTGCAACTGGCTTCATTTTCAGCTACAGTCCTACAAATTAATCATTGATTCAGTACGTTAGAATACCACCGGAAATATGATATGAGGATATTGGTTTATTAAAAACGACACACAACAATCTGAGTATTTGTACAATATGAATACTTAAAAAATATAGAACAAAAATTATCATAGATATTTGAAATGACATCACGATTTCATGATACATTATTCAAATATGCAGAGGCTTACATGCATAGAAACGAAGCATACACAATACCGAGACATAACTAGAATAAATTTTTACCACACATTGTCTGGAAACATGGTACAGATGCTGGTTCACCTCGTAGCAGACTAATGTAAGGATACAAGCACACGATTACTGACTCACAGGTCTATGCACGAGTAGTTTCCGAATGCAGCCGTGATGTCCCTCCCTGTGGCCAGGAACTCTCCTTGAATGGTCACTCTGGTTCCCCCTGCTGCTAGCCCCACCGTGGGACTAAAACCAGCTATCACAGGGTCCTGCAAACACGGATATGAATATCCGCAGTAAAATATGTTCTAAACTAACGGAATTCAAGTTGCGGATCGGCCGCAGCACAATGAGACTTGGCCGAGTGGTTGTCCGTTCAAGCGCATAAAAAGCAGTTGGCAAAAAATCAGCGCCAGTGGCAATTAATACTCTGATTGCAAGAAAATGTGACGTCAGGAATGGTAAGAAGTTTTTTTTTAGAGAAAGCTTGCTCTTACAGTATGAATATCATTGGTCACGTGCAAAGCGTGCAATACTCTTAACCATATTATATAAAACGGATATTTCATAGCGAATATGATAAAAGTTGAAATAATATCACACAATAAAATGCGGTTGGACTCATCTCTATGTAACAGCTAGGAGAATTACAATACACATACACACAGGTTATTCTTATTAAAAATCTTGTGGAAATAAAGATACACAAACTGTGTGATCTCGTAACGCTATGATGACTGCTAATCTTAATGACACATGCTGCATTTACCTTTCCTATGAGGTATGTCGTGCAATCTTAGTACACACATTCTGCAACCATACATACGTTCATACATTGACATCCAGCATGTCCAGCGATTACATAACTGCGATAGAGGGAATCACTGTAAGGCCGATTGATGTTAAAATATATTATCCTATGTCCGGGGTGCAACTAGAAGTTTGTCCTTGGTGCTGAATAACAAGATATTTCAAGTGAATGAAGCTATGAAGTGAATTATATAATATGATCGTGCATTTCATTATACTACATGCTACCTGCAGTCATATATATAGCTGCGGTCGGGGTTAGTA
Source organism: Arbacia lixula (assembly GCA_963669155.1). Taxonomy (NCBI): domain Eukaryota; kingdom Metazoa; phylum Echinodermata; class Echinoidea; order Arbacioida; family Arbaciidae; genus Arbacia; species Arbacia lixula. Next base: position 37,898,092 of record OZ022576.1, read on the forward strand.
GGAGAAATCAGAAGAAATTTTAAAGACATCTTAAAGACACGTACCCTGTACATGAAGCTCTGGTCACTGATTGTTGTGCGGATTTTAGTGTTATGATTCACACTGATGATGATCTTTCCTGACGTCACCCTCTCTGAGTGGGTTGTTATACAGCTAACACTAAACAAGAGACAACAGAACAGTGTGTCTATATCCTTGTATTCATGGTACTAGTTTTTGTTAGTTTTCGTTTTGTTACCACATCTACTCAAAGCAAAAATATATATATTTACACATGATACACCAACACATACTCACATACACACAATCACATACTGTAAATACGAATGGTAATTACGATGGCGCTGAAATGAAAATCCAAATAAATAGAAACACCGTAGAAGATAAGTATCCTCAACATTAGGTAAACACGGTCATCAGATTAATGTTAGAAATCATCTCTTGCGAGGGTCAAAAAAGAACATTGATAGTCTTAAGATTCTGTTACAAACAGCTAACTCCATATATATCACTGTGTCGCCGGGAAATTTAGTACGTCTGTTTCTTTCCGTGCTGACATTTGGTCAAAGGTACTAGTATCATACACGATGCCAAAGCCAATCACTTATGACATATAACTTTAGAAAAGTCACAAAGAAAGAGTATGATTAATAATCGGTAATCTTCTACGGATGATCGACGACGTAGAGACATAATAATCATTTTTAATGCGCCATCACTCTAGTAACATTATTCTGAATCATAAGTGAAAATGACGGCAATCTGTAAGACTCGCTTAAAGTTGACTGACATGACTCGCTTCCTTACCTCTCACCAGGCCTGTAATAGGTCCCCATATCATTCAGATCACAGTTATAGTCTGCTACAGACACCAATACGATGTCAGCAAAGCTCACCCCTAAGTCTGTCCCTATGATCTCCAGTCTCGTCTCTCCCTCCACGGGGCCAGACTGGGGGAAGAACTGAGGGAGAGAAACACGCAGGGTGTGAGCGGGATACTAGATACAACGTACAGGAATGGGGTACAACTACTGTACATTCACTTCAGATCACCACAGGCGACAAGATCTTATCTGTGGTACGACTCTGCAACTGGCTGAATCGCAGGACCAGACGGGTGTTTCACCAAGCTGTTCGTAAGTTACAAACGACTTTACGAACGACTGGTGATCCCTTCTTGTGCTAAATGCGAGACAACACTTTGTTCACTGAGAATCTGATTTAGCACAAGAAGGGATCACCAGTCGTTTGCAAAGTCGTTCGTAACTTACGAACAGCTTGGTGAAACACCCGTCAGGTCGTTGGATTTGTGCAAGAAGGTGCAATGGCCTCACATTTCTAGTCGTTGACCTTTAGCATGTTAACGGCTACAGAGTCGTGAAAAATTGCATTGGCCTGTACGAAAATCAAGTGATGTTTCGTATTTGTATTTATGTCTTCACTATAATGTCTATGATTATAGACCACCTGTCACATGCTAAGTATTCATTCGTCTGTGGTGTATGTAATGCACCACACATCAAAATGAAAAGAGACCTTCAGTGTTGGTTTAGTGTTTTCATGTTCATAACTTTATAATTTGTTGTTGCAAACAATCATTAGATTTACACCTCTAAACGCTAATGGCGTGATAAAATAGTTTATAAATATTACCTCATGCACTGGTGTGTTTAAGTATTGTTCCCCTCACCATTGTCGCATATGTACTATTTTTCTCTACAGCCTAGGGCCAATAAATGTTGATAAAATATGATTTATTTTTCTCTTACATCAGTAATCACTGGTCCGTTACAAAGTTGCGTCTGATTCTGCCACAGGAAATTGTTTGTCTGGCAGACGTCACTCTGGAAGACGTTACAGTCTGTCTCACACCAGCCACACTGTAGCATCGGTGGAGTCGCCTCTGGAGACAGACAACGACTACAACTGCCGCTGTTTACTGAACACTTGTACAGAGTCACTGTCAGATGAAATAATACGAATTATGAAATCCTTTAACTGAATTGAAACTTACAAAAGCGTCAATTTGCCAATATGATTGGGATTTGTAGATCCGTTCTCGCACAGATTGATATGTAGCACACATCCATCAGACTTTGCACTCACTTTATCAAGGAATTTATTAACTCACTTGTCCTTTGCATCGACATATGAACGTAATATGCACAGTATATGTAAATGCAAAGTGTAGATTACGTCAATAACTATTTGCACCTGAAAAAAAAAGAATGTGAGAAATCATTCGTACCATGCGTTTCCACCAAGTCGTCGATGTCATTACCGTTCAAACTAACAGACACACTCACGTTGTTGCAGAGAATATCTTCTTCATAGTTGTACTGAAATGTAAAAGATGGGAAAAGGGGGTTTGGTGAGGTGAAGGTCGATATTCGTACGGAACATTTTTACTTAAATTTTCAAAAATCCCCAATGCCAAAACTACTGAAATATGTTAACAGTCATGATAAAGGTATATATTTGTATGGCAATGCTAGCATATGCTTATTGGTCTCGTTCCCCGTTGAGGTGTTCTGCCAGTTCTTATGAAATTGATCACAGCTTCTCTTTATGTCTGCCTCATGTAGGATGTCTTCTGCTCCTGCATAGAGGATACAATCGTAATTCTAGATGTACCACGTCCAGCGACCAGTCTGCCATAGTACATACTCTTCGAAAGTTCCTTACCAGTCTCTCCGGACAAACAACGTAGGTATCGCTGTAATCGATACTCTGTACTGCAACGTCATTCCCTTCCACGTGGACGATGCACTCGTAGGATTGTACCTGGACAAATAGGACCAGGACACGAAGCAGCAAAATATGTATTACTAGATAAGAAATCGATTCAAATATAGATTTTTGATTTCGTGGGGAAAGTGTTGTTATTCACATGATAATGTAAACGAATGTTGAAATATGTACAAATATCGAATCATTTTTCTTACCTTTGCCTGATCTGTAGGTAGATTCTGTGCTAGTACGGTGTAGCCTGATGGGACATTGGCTGGTAGAAGAAACTCCTCCGAAGTCCCCAGCAGCTGTGGGCAGTACCCTTGGCCTCTATTCCCTGAACCGATTGGATTCTTCAGAAACGAATATACCGATTATACATCATCTTCTCCTCATTGCTTATATTTATCTTAAGTATGGATATAACAAGATAATTCAAACAACAAAACGAATCTGGAGTGAACGAACTTGGCGACTATATGAGTTTTCCCTTTGTATCATCTTTAATAGCTTACATAAGCGTGGATTAAACTTTGGTATTATACGTGATAATGCTTATACTTGTGGTTTGCGGGGTAGAATATGGGGAAAATTATCTGAAACATATACTTAAACATAATTATCATGTATCTGATTGCTGTCCTGTCAATCCCTTTGCTTGGGCAAACTTACATTTTCTCCTATCACGATGGTATCTCCTGCCTGACATGCACTGTTATCATGGGTACATCTGTTGTCATAGACACACCAATCACAAGGCCACTGGCTCGTCACACAGGAGGAGCACCTGAAAATGTATGACATACAAAGAGTGAATGTCACTTGCACGTGTGCATCTTCAGCTAACTCGTTTGTATATTTCTTTTCCAGTAATATACATTGACTCTGTACATTATACTACATCTTACGAAACAAGGCTTATGTAGTAGTTCTTATCAGTTATCGGCACCACATCAGTTATTTCCTTCCATCATATTCGGAGGACCAAATAAGGAGGGGTGTGACATGGTATCCCTACTTCACATCATGATCGCTCTATAACCGATAAGTACTTTTAATTCAAATTATAGCGTGTACTTCGAGGGACCTGTTAAGCTCCTGATAATTTCTACTTAAGAAGATGCCCTGTCATGTAATCATGTTATGCAATCAAATTATGAAAGCATATGTAACCAGTTTTGATGTGCAATGTAAAAACAACAACAACATACGACTGGATGAGTCCGCAGTCGAAGAAGGTGAATTGGGTGCTGACAAAGCTGATGTCAGTTTCGGTTGCAATGATGGAAAGGGTTACAGTGACAGAGCTGGCTGAAGGGCAAAAAGGAGAGAAATTACATAGATGCATATAAAAAAATAAAAATGAATGGAAACTAACATGATAGCATCTCATTTTATTGCTGTACTTCACCACGGGTGTAAATTCATGTTTAAGTTTATGCTTTGACCTATAAAGGCACGCTGCGTGCGATGTGAATTATTATTAAGCCAGGATCCATTGACGTGTTTAAAGCAATGTCTGGGCTATTGGCCACTGTACACCTTTTAAGCGTTCAGCTTCGATGACAAAGTAGGGTTTATAACAAATATGCAGTAATTGCTAAATAAGTTCGGATGCTTGTAATCTTAACTTTGATAGCTTTAATGTTTCCTGCTCAAATTATGCATCAGTCTTGGGCCTTTCACGAGACCAAAGAGTTCAGATCTTAACTTCTCTAACAATCACAGAAAACCCAGGTTCCATCTTTTCTACTTGAAGACTAACCGCCTTGTGGTATGGGTGGTAGGTTGGTTGTTGGGGGAGTCAAGCACGTGACGTCATCATTGTTAGTGGTCGCAGACACGGTGTAAGAATCGAAGGCACATCGGTACTGGTTGCTACCACTAAGAGACGGAAGCTGCTGTACAGTGATGGTGATCTGTAGTGGAAATGTGACGTTTATTGAATTGAAAGTGCACTAAATTTACACGTGTGTGCTACATGTATGATGCCTGTAATATGAACACCGCGTCACTCCTTTTATATCGGTACTACACGCAGACTTCTCTCATTGTTGGTATTTTCGGTTATTAGTTCGTGCCCATGTGGGCACTCTCACATACATGATAACAGTTCATAGCCAAAAGTTACTGATCGGTAAATTCCGATCTGGGAAAGGAGTTTTCTAATCGAAATGTACCTGTCTTGCATTTTGATTATGAATGAAAAATATGTACTGTTTGTAAAAGACTATATACGCAACATTCTAGTGCCATTTCTAGGCAAGTAAAAGAAGGTGTCTGTAATTTCCCAAAATTGATGATGGAAGAGGTCAATATTTGTTTGCAAAACACCAATTAATACTAAATCAGTGTACTTGGATGATATCCGAAGCGCAAAGTAAATCACTGACTTGCTGTTCGGTCTCCTCATATGGAATTTCGTTTCCTGGTTGAACATCTGAGATGCCGGCACACTGCAAGGCGTTGTAGGGGAGCCAACGGGTAGACTCACTGGCTAGAAGACACTCCTCATATTGTGTACACCTTGAGTAGCAGAAGACGAAGAAGGAAGGATCAAGGGTATGGCAGCATCATGAACCCTTCCACAGATCAAACGAAACCTACGGTCTATGCACTGATGCCTGATTTATAATTTAAAACTAAATATAGGCCTAACAAGGTCATTGTCAATGTGAGAGAAAGGTTCTCTCACTGCGCCTATGAAAACAGTTTGGTCACAATTAAGGTGCAAATCCTTCATGAGAAATCTGAAACAGGCAAATCAAAACCTTAACGTATACAACGATGTACTGACGGACAAACGGACGGACAAACGGAATGTAGATTGGTATGTCACTGTATGTGCTAGGATGACACAATAAATGCTACTGAAAATACCTTTACTAACTTTCTTGTAACATGAGGGCCATTCTCATTGGACTTAAAAAATCGAGAAGTTAGAAAAATCGCGAAGTTAGGGTAAAAGTTGCCTAGCAACCGTGCCAACAGCCGTCCGAAACTTCGCTTGAAACTTCGCAAGTCAGAGCGCGATTTTTATAACTTCGCGATTTTTTGTAATGAGAATGACCCTATGGTAATATTATGCGTTAACGACACGGGAATGTGTAAATCAAGATTTTATTTCAACATGGAAATTGAAAAGGTCTACCTCGCTTCCAGTGTACACCAGCCACAGTATGGATCCCCGTCATTTTCGCCGTTATCACCAATACAGGCATCACACGTCTGGTACTGACTGCAGTTCACCAAGGATAATTTCACCAACTGCGAGAGAGAGGGGTCTCGACATTGTCAAGCCAAGCCAACACGAAAATCTTTTGTATTCACGTTAATCGTGCATTGCTAATGCAAAATAAGATTGTATTAACTTGAGTTGGAAGCAATGTAACAGATTATTTTTCCCATTACAGTTTGTCGAATCCACAGACAGTGAGTGTATGTTTGCATTTCTCCGCCCTGATAGGCCTATAATCTTGTCATAGAAAAAAAAAAACACCTTCATGATGTAAATGCAATTGTCAATTCTTATGAGGTGTACATTTTACGATATCACATATTTTTGGACAATCTTTTCAACATGTTTTACGCTAGTTATCAAAATGGTGAACTCGATGACAAAAATAGCGAGCTTTCGTTTTGAGGAGGGACGGGCTCCAGAACGGTAATCCGATACGAAGATCGATCTGCGCATGCGCCACCCTCGGCCTCGCTATCCGCGCGGACGTGAATTTTGAGATTTTTTGTTCTCGACGAGTTGCGGACAGCAGCCAATCAGCGCCCGTACAGATGATGTCATTGCAAATCGCACGTGCACCCGGGTCGGGGGGTGTCAGGGGGTCAGATGACGTCCCACGCACCGCCGTTCGCGTTATTTTGCGAAAGCGCCTGTGACTCCCGCGGACGGACGACTAGAACAGATTGCTCTTTTCCGTCCGCGGGGCTATAACGAAAGCTCCCTATTGTTGACAGTACGCACATAAGATGGGGATCATAGGGCAGCGGGTCACATACCTGTGATCCGCTATCATCACTTGTTGCAAGGGTGAGTTGTTTATTCTCTTCATCGAGGAAGATGTCGCGGAGAAGAGATCCTCCTCCGAGGGGGATCATTTCATATTCAGACGCAAACGTTGCATTTATAATATGAATCTGTGATAACATGGATAAAAAGAACGCACTGACAAATTATCATAGGTTTTAAAGGTAATTCATTTAAATAAAAGTTGGACTAAATAAAAGCAAACATAATTACATCAATCGATTAAACGTTTAGGAAAAAATACAGCAAATTAGAAAATGAAATGGAATGTTTGAGAGTAAAGGTCATGTAACCATCGTGACAAACATTATTAAGGGACCGATACAGTATCCCATGCGTCGCGTGTTGCACAGGGCAATTTAAAGGCGCATATTTCCTTAAAATGGTTACATAACATTATTAGGCTCATGACCATGGTTGCGAGAGCGTCTGCAATATGAGTCAGTTTGTTTCTGAGTATGAAAATCATTCTTCTTGTAAAAACGTTTTTATGATGTGTGTCACAAAGAATGTTGCGTTTGTTCTTAGTCTGACTTCATCATTCATCACTGATGTTTCCTTTTTGGAAATGTTCTTTACGTACCAAGAATCCAAGTGTCTATGTGAATGTATATGTTTATTAGGCTTATGTACCAATTAAACTTGCTACATTTCATGACTAAAATTTTGCTTTACAGAGATAAGAAAGTTATAAGCGTATTCTTAATAGAGGTGTTATCGAGATGACAAAATGTCTGAAGGAATTATATGCATTTCTATTTAGATATTACCTTGTAAAGATCACCATCCTGTGTCCCGACTACAGCAACCGTGTGTTCCCTGCCTCGTGTGGTGATGATGGAGGTTACCGTGGTAGCCGGGAGAGTGAGGAGGGGAGCTCCCTGAACGGGTGTCATACCAGCAGCGTACCTATAGAAAATACTACCGCTCCCTACAAGTGAAGCTGTACACAGGTAGCCATCATCTGGTGGTTGGTAACCAGATGGGGCTCCCACCTATGAAAGAATACAATTACGATGTGTTACAAAGTATACAGTAATTATCATGGGCTGTCCTACCTGATTACAGATTCAGTTCAGTTCAGTTCACTTCACTTCACTTTATTTTAGCCCGGTGACCCACCTCAGCCAAAGGCTGTTTTTCAGGGGGCCGTGCATGATAAAAACATAACACATCACACATTTGAACATAAAAACATTCTCAAAAGAACATACTAAAATATACAAACAAAACAAACACATTACATACCTAATACTTAATTTACAAGAAGGAAAAGCAAAGCAAAAAAGATATCTTGAAGAGAGAGAAAGACTACTTTTGTTCTATCATTAATACATGTGATTCTAGATTACACAATTTAGTCATGTCTGTGGTAGCGAAGCCAGGGGATGTGTGCATGTGTGTGTGTGTGTGTGTGTGTGTGTGTGTGTGTGTGTGTATTTGCATTGCTACTAAAAAGGGTAAATGAGGGTATCATTTACAAAAATGGGAACATTATAAAGTAAATGTAAGGTGATTAATTGTATTTTGTTGGGATTACAGGGTTTCGTTAATTATTTCTTTGGTATTTAGTCGATTGTGACAGCTTTCTATATTTGCTATTCAATTATATATATATATATATATATATTTTTTTTTTTTAGCTTAACTCGAAATGAGCAGAGGTACAGGAACGGGTGTGTGAGGAATGTGTGTGACGGGGTGATCAGTGGGATGGGGGGGGGGGGAGTGGGTTTGACGTCAGTAGCATGTCTTTATTTCCTTTTTATCTTTTTGTTAACCTCCATTATTTCATGGAATCAGGGCTTTGAATATACAGTTTTGTTTATGCATCTTAGTCAATAATTTTTAATTTACCTAATTTTATTTAAAAATGTTATTGATATATTTTTTGTTTATAAATACTAAGTTAACATTTGAAATATTTTTGTGTCGTATATTCAACTGTAAATGTTTTTTGCATATTTGGAGGAATAAAAATCACTTAAATAAAAAAAAAAAGTGTGTGTGTGTGTTGTGTGCATGTGTGTGTGTGTGTGCATGTGTTTGTGTGTGTGTGGATGGTGGAAACAGAGGGATTTAACTCTTATGGGCAAAGTGCATCTACTAAAAACTTATGCCTTATCGAAATTGAATTATGTCTCATCTCTTATATTAGTCCCCAAGTGGGTATATGTGGAAGTGGAAAAACTATCTTTTGAATTTTTATGGGGAGGAAATGATCGAGTAAAAAGAAATATTATGTATCAGGATTACGACTATGGGGGTATGAAGATGACTAACTTTACGCTATTTGTTAAAACACAACGTGTAATGTGGTTGAAACGGTTAATATATGGAGAAAAAGAAATGGGCTGGAAGTTACTTTTTGACTACTGTTGCAAATCAGTAGGAGGAAGACTTATCTTTTTATGCGACTATGAGATATCCAAACTAGAATTAAACATTCCGCGGTTTTATTCAGAGATTTTGAAAGCTTGGCAGGATTTGAAGGAAGTGCGACAAGGAAAAGGGAAAGTTTTGAATCCAATAATTTTTAATAATAGGAACATATGCCTAAAAGGTAAGATGATATTTAATAATAATTTATATGATAAGGAAATTTACTTCATTAAGGATTTAGTGTTTCAAGGACTCATGAGACCAGTGGAACATTTTCAGAACTTGGAGATTAACTGTGACGATTTACTTTTAATTAATGATATATTTAAAGTGATACAAGAAGTTTTAAAAGATGACACGGTTGTGGTTAAATTTCACGAGGTTGATATAGCGAATTTTGATATAGGATTAAATATTTCCGAACAAAACGTAATGTTTAGAGACATAAAATCCAGAAAGGTATATGATTACTTGGTTAAAGAATTAAGAAAATTATTTGTATTGCAGATTAGTGATAACCAAACTGTTTTCCAGTTTACTGAAAAGCAAATTACGGAGACATATAGTGGTTTGAGAAGCATGACTCTCATTAGGAAACACAGGGAATTCCAATATAAATTATTACATAGAGCTATATATACGAAAGAGCAGCTCTCAAAATTTGGTTTTGTAACAGATAATCTGTGCTCGTTTTGTCACCAGGAAGTTGAGACATATATCCATGTGTTTTTAAACTGCCCAAAAGTTAAGGAAGTCTGGCAAATTGTGATTCAGTTGTTTGAATTAACAGAAGTTGCAACTTTGGATGGAAGGATATATTCGTCGGTCTTCCGGGTAAATCTATAAGAATAAAATTTGTTAATACGCTGATAGTTATGGTAAAATATATTATATTTAAATCTAGAACAGGATCTACTCTTCCCTCATCAAGGAAAATACAACGGGATATTTTGAACTATAGAGAGGAGGAAAAGAAATTGGCAATTAAAAGGGTTAAATTGGGACTACATTTGCAAAAGTGGGAATATATTGACAGGGTAATTTAATAGACTATGTAGGTTGTTTTATGTAATAACATGTATAATTATTTACAACAACAAAATAACGGGAAAGGTTAGTTTAATAGACACTATAAGATATTTATGTAACATATGATTATTTACACAAATATAATTGGAAAGGTTATATGATACTGCTTTGGTAGGTTATGGAAAGATTTTTTTTTAAACTATGACAGTTGTGAACGCGGGAGTAAAGAGGGGAGCGTGAGCAGGTTGGGGAAGGTAAGGGTGGGGGTTGAGGTGGAGGGTTAAAAGGAAGGGGGTATACATGTAGAAGTTAGTTTTTTTTTTTTTTTTTTTTTTTTTTTGGGGGGGTGGGTATATAGCGAATTTAAGGGAAGGGTAGTTTAAGCGGTTCTGTATATGGTTGGGGTGGGTTGGTGTCAGGGGCTTGGGGGGGGGGGTGGCTGTCCAGATGGGAGTTAAGAATGGCTAGGACTAATTTTAGGGGTGTATTATAGGTTGGGGGATTAGTGGACTTGTTTATTTAAAACTTGATTCCGGAAGCTATTCGTTCAGTTTATTTGATTAAACATCGTTACATGATTATAACAATTGAGTAATTATGTTTAATATTCTCAGCTATTTTATTGTAATTAATTTGTACTTACAAATGCATATATATATATATAATTTGTATTATGGAATCAGAATAAAGATCATTGAAAAAAAAAGTGTGTGTGTTTGTGTGTGTGTGTGTGTTGTGTGTGTGTGTGTGTGTGTGTGTGTGTGTGGAGGTGGGAGGGATGGGATTAGCTGAGTGGTTTTGTAGGATTTATCAGCACGATGTAGTTTGGGGGAAATATGTTCGTTTGTAGGTAGGCTACAAGCATGTACTGTAAGAAAGTGTAAATTAATGCAATAATACATGTACTAATGTTTGTTATAATGATTTGTAATGGAAACAAATCTTTAAAATCCATGCTCGTACAAATACATTATATCATATTATGTATTAAATTCATGTATTGTGCGTTTTAAAAACTTGCTGAAAGTTATTTGCCTTCAAATGAACCACATTTAGAGTAATTAGTGATTAAATCACAAATCCTCAAATTGTTCGGGCCAAACATTTGGAGGATTTGTGAATTAATAACTAATTACTCCCAATAAGGATCATTTGAAGGCAAATAATTTTCAGCAAGTTTTTAAACTGCCCAATTCATGAATTTAAGACCATTGGTAAGAAGATTGCTCACGATGACCTGTTTGAAGGCTTTTTATCTACCATCTACAGTACCACCACCCAGGTAATCGATTGCTACTCCAGGGTTGTCACCATCTGTGATCTGAAAGCTTTGCTGGGTGTCACAAATTACTATATATCTCCGATAAGAGCTTCAATACCTACAATGTCACAGTCGGCGCCAAGCAGGTAGTCGATTGGTACTGCAGATTCATATCTGCTGCAGCCGTGCACGGCTGTTTCAAAGCTTTGCTTGATGTCACTCATCGTATACAGATACATAATCAGGCCAAACTAAAACACAAATAAAACTTAAGCAAATACTTACAATGTCACAGCTAGCACCATCCAGGTAGTCGATTGGTACACCAGAGTCGTCCCCGTCTCTGATGCAGCCGAGCACGGCTGTCTGAAAGCTTTGCTGGATGTCACTCATCTTATAGAGACACAGAGCAGACTCCGCCGTAGATGCCCCGTCTCCAAACACAGCGTACAGGACGCCATCGGTGCTGTTGATACCCAATGAGTCAGCTAGCTGAGATCCTGCTTGACCAATGTGAGCTGCCTGGATCACGGTGTGAGACCCGCACTGGAGTTCTATCTCAGTGTAGGATTCAAATCTGTAATCTAGTGAATTAGGGCACAGCCGTCCAATGTATACTCCATCATTCCTTTGCATGAAATAGTACAAAAAATCCTTGTAGAAAATAACTTGCAGGAACATATTTTCAGTTGTACCATGTGAAAATATAGTTTCTCTGAAAAGTAATTCTGCCACATCATGTTTTGATACAACTTGAACATCATTACTAACTCCAGTAAACAAGTACAGTGCATCATTCAGGCTACCGGTAGTAATATCAGCACCCAGGACCACGATTCCTACAGTGAGTGCGTCTTCTGTGGCCACAGTGCGCTGCCAGTCTAATCCAGCGTGCCTTATCACATCAGCCGAGATATCCTCCAAGCTCCTCGTCTCACAATAGCCATCACAGCCCCCACACGTGATGAGTCTATTCTCAGGTGATGGGGCAACAACAAGGAGCTTGTTATCATTGAAGTTGTCTTCATCGTCCCCAGTGCATGGTCCTAGAGTCACAGTCTGTTTGAGAGTCAGGTCCGAGCTGAGCTGATAGAGTCTTTCACGAGCTCCGATGTAGACATCTCCTGTGACGTTATTGATGGCGAGGTGGTTGAAAGGCAGGGAGGGGTCGGGACTGGTGAAGGAGGACACCAGGTATGAGGAGAGGGGAGCAGACTCGGTCAGGTGAGCCAGATACAGAATATTGGTAGTGAGCACCAAGATTGACATGGCCATCTTGACTGCTGAGTCGGTTGTCTAGTCTGTCATAGATGGCTTGTAATGTGGTACCCGCAGGGTGCTATAGGTTGGATGTCGATACCTGCGTGTGTGATTACAAAAAACATAAAGGCCTATGAATGGCATTTATTTCATGTCAGTATATTCCAAGCGTTTGTGTTAATATACAAATATTTCATGACCATGAGGGATCTTGTGGAATCTATTTGCACCGAGGTTAAGTGGAGGGCGTGCGGTACTATTTTCCCGAGACCGCAGGTCGAGGGAAAATGGTACTGCACGCCCTCCACTTCACCGAGGGGACCAATAGATTCCACAAAGTTCCCGAAAAAAGACCATGAAATATTTGTTTTATATCCTTCATTAATATATTCTTTGTCCATTAATTTAATCTTTACGATGGACGGTGTAATACAGTGCGCATACTCTAAGCTCCGCCAACGCAGGAGCCCGATTCAGATGTTTTGTTATTTCCTGCGGCTTGAGCAAACCAACGGAAATTGAAGTTGCACCTCGGCCGCAACACCGCGGGAGTTCCGGCAGCGCGCCCAATGAATTTCCGCTAAAACGCCAAAAACCAGCTGGAAAGAAATGTGTCGCGTAGATTTTGCGTGTCGTGCATTTACCTGGGATGAATCAATGAAAATTGTATCGATCACCGATAGCCCGGATATCGATAGTCCAGAGGGAAAAAGAGGACTATTTTTGACATGACGTCACGAAATAGTACTTTTTTTCCCTCTGACGTCATGAAATAGTACTTTTCTTCCCTCTGAGCTCTCTTCCTTCAAATAGTTCATCTATTTGTGGTCATGTGACACCCTTTCAACCAATCAATGAACTGGAATATATTAATGAGGGATATAACTTCATATATTAATCTCCTGGAATCTCCTGGAATCTGCTCTCACCTCCTGGAATATATGTTGCCTATGTATGTTAAACATTTTTACCAGTGGAATAGCCTCCCTATTGGGCGGTGTATATTAGAAATACTTTATATTAAGGTATTAAGGGAAGGTTGGGGGTGGAGCGTGATTTTTTTCACCTAAGGTGCTAAACGAAATACATCTTTTTGTGATTTGTACATATTTCACGGTGCAAAATATGCCTCAATGCATGACATAGTGAGCGCTAACCTTCAGAAGTGGGTGCAGTATGATTTCTGTAGTTGATATTTATGTTGAAATCTCAAGGAGGCACTGTTGCAAGGGGAGGAGGGGTGGGGGTTATCGCGAGATATTAGCACATGAGCACTGGCTGAAGGAATTTCTCTAAAGACCACATTCCAACCCCAGTTATAGGGCATAATCCTGTCATTGTGGGGAATCAACTTTTTTCATAATCATTTTGCTCTCAAAGGACAGGATACATTAAAATGATAACCAATGTTGTTATTTCGAGTTGCATTGGCATTTGTATTCTTAGAGGATTGGTTTCCGTTTAAAGATGTGGACAATATTAATTTCCATACAAAGGTGACTTTAAAAAAAGGTGGTTTGCAATTTTGAAGTAGCACGTACAGCTCTAACGGGCCGCATTCTCGAATGGCACTAAGGGACATTTACCTCCGCGAGAGGGGCACCCTTGCTTCTCATTTCTATGTCATTCATACAAGGGATCACACAGGAGCGTGGATAGTTGGAAATGGGGTGTGTATTCCCCCCCCCCCCCCCCCCCCCCCCCCGCTGTATGTAGACCTTCCCCCTCATTTTCGGGAAGTAAATAAAGAAAAAGTATCATATCCCTCATTAAAATAATCCTGTCCTTTTGATTGGTTAAGAGCACCGCACGTGATCAAAGATAGTTCTACTATCTCTGGAAAAGATATTGTTCCGTCCTCCGAACCCTCTGACGTCACATTTTCGGAGGGCCGAAAAGTACTATCCGTGACGTCAGAGGGCGGATAGTACTTTTCAAGAGGCGTCAATGTCCGCGTGTCGGTCCCTGTTGTTATACAAATATTTCATGATCATGAGGGATCTTGTGGAATCTATTTGCGGAGGACGTACAGTACGAATACCGAGCGCCCTACACTTCCTGTTGTTTTGCTCGAACAGCAGAAAAAATAAGTGTCTTTCTCTGCATTACAACTAATGTTAGAGGGATATTTCGAAGTTGCGATATTTTGCGTCCTGCTTGGCCTATTGTAAAGTCTCGATGAGCGATATAAAACAAATATATACCGCCTTCAGCTCGACACACTAGTGAAATATATCCGTATGAGGTGACTACGATTGTATGATGGGGGGGGGGGGCATATTCACCGCCCATACGATTCGAGACGAAAACAAGTAAGCATAATATTATACTCTTACACTATTTCACACTTACTTTGATGCTATATACTTTCAAAATTAAAATGCTAAAACATTTTGAGTAAAAACTTCCTAAAAAGCTATCAGCCTGTCAATACCTATCGCAAGAAACGTGAGTATCCTGAAATGCCGCATCGTTTACGTGTATTATTAATGGGATTTTCCTGATCGAATTTGTGTTCGATTTTAAGGTGGGGGAAGGGGGGGGGGGTGGGGGAAGAAAAACAAGAGAAGAAAGTTGTAGCTTGTTTGTTCGTATCTTTTATGTTTGAAGTGGACTCTTAACAACATAATTATATTTTCTTTAAAGGCTTCCCTAGATGTTTAGTGGAACTAGGTCCGAAAAAAGGGTGTCTTCATTTCGATCGTATTTTGTAGTGCTGACGGCATGCACATCGTGATCAAACTGACATCTCCAGTAGGCGACAGAAGCAATCACCGAGCAGGTAAACATGCAAGAAGTTTGGAGAAAACGGACTTTTATGTCGGCGTATAATTTTGACATTCGCCGAAAATGTGATTTTGTTATAGCTTAGAATTTCAAGACGATAATTGAAACTTGCCATTTTTGACTCGCAGTTGCGTAGCTTGACCCAAAGTGTTGTGCCGACGGTGATGTACAGTATGTAGTCACACATGTGATACGCTGCATTGCGTTCTACTACGCATTTTTGCCACTGCGCCGAGTAAGGAGACCGCAGTGAGAATGGGCCTTTTCTGATGGGGCTACGCCCCTCAAAAAATAGTGACAATCGAAGTCACCTCATGCGGATAGATATCACTGGGTTGTCTGGCTGCTGTATATATTTGCATAACAGTTATTATGGTTAAAACTATCCAATGTTGCTAATATCATATGAGTAATCCTGTATATTTTGTGAAATTTATTAAAATCATATTTCGTGTTTTTCATTTTATTTTGAAACAGCATGACAGTGCGGTGTGTGTGTTTCTTTTTTTTAATTCAATTCAATTCAAAAGCATACTGAAAAAGAAAGTCCGGAGACTCATAACATTCAGTTTACAAATAAAATACAATCATTTACCTAGATAAATCATGTACATAACAGATAACTACAAAACTTAATTGTAACAAACTAAAAAAAAAACCAGACTAGCAAATAATTATAGGTTTGAATTTGATCAGCGATTGTTCATAGATTGTTTAAGGAAAGTGAGGAGACTTATAACATTTAGTGTGCAAATCAAATACAATTATCTAAATGAGTAAATTATATATAATGTACATACAGATAATAACTAAAACCTTTGACCTTTCTTGTATGTTTATGTCTAGGTCTTTTGGGAGTTAGAGGACGTGATCAATGTAAAATGGATATTAATTGTTAACAGGTTCCATCGTTTCTTATTGGAAGATTTATTTTTTCCTTGAATATGTTGAGTGTCAGATTAAATAATGTTCATGACTTTGCAGCCCAACAATTCAATTTGCAGCAAGTACTAATGAAGCGTATACTGTAATATAATCCCACATATGTTGTGTACTGTATGATTTTCCCCCTTTTCTGGTTTTGATGAAAGAAAAATCTTTTTCATAGTAGAATGTGTGTAAAAGCACAGAAAAAGGTATACCTGTATATTCCCTTTGAGAAAACCAAATCTATATTCCTTTGAGAAAATCAAATATTTAAAATGAAATAGTCCACAACTTATAGCAGAGTATCTCGCAGGTCACAGTTAAAACTTAAAAAAAAAACTTTCGTATCCTTTGACGGATTTTCGTCAAACCTCTACTAATGTTTTTCTTTCGTATTTCTCTTTTTATTAAAACCCACTTAACTTCAGGGTTCATTTTAACCAAATTCCTGTTTTTATCTTTGTTTCCTAAAATACAAAATAAAAAGGACTCTACGAGTTTACTTCGCTATAAATTCATTACTTGTTGGCCTACACGTGAAATTGTGCAGTTCATTCAAACAAGAGTGTGTTGTTAACAAAAGAAGAAAAAGAAATTTTCAAATATTTTTCAAAATATTTTACCGTTACAGTTTACTTATTTTGTTGTATTAAGCGCAACTTGTACCCAAATATAGATAATACAACAGATGAAAATGTTTGATTACCTAAATAATATATAGTCTGAAGGACTAAGCATCTTAAGAACTCAACAATATTGTTTTCCTGTCTTGGTATGTAATAATCATTGAATACCATTTAGATCAACCAGAAATATCCCATTGCAAAGTCACCAAGATGGTGTTTTTTAGTCACTTTAAGAATTTTGAGTCCCTTTAAGAATGACTTTGGAAAAACACTTTCCACCACTGCGATATCTTTGGCATTTTTTGAAAATGCTATAGAGGTCTTTTCTTAATAATATGGCAATTTTACATTTTCTGTTGCAATAAGTGGAAGGTTGACGCCTTTTTAACCTCAATTGACCAGAGTAATTAAGTGTTAAATTGAATCAACTGGTAGATGTACCTGTAATGCCTGCTGGTTTCAACTGGTTCACGAATCCACTACTAAGGTCAATTGGTTTCAACTGGAATTAACTGGTCTAATGATGTAACCAGTGAGGTCACTTGGTTTCAACTGGACCTTGCCAGTCTCTATGATATTTATCAGTTGAGCAAGTGGGTTCAACTGATACCAGCTGATTCCAATTAAAACTAGTTGCATTTTCAACTGTTATCAACTTTACTTTTGACCTGGGAGTTAAACACTGATACGCACAATATTATTTTTTTCGCTCCTAAATTCAAATGAAATAAGCGAGTCATATTGCTCTAAAACTCCAGACATTATTATTTACATACCACGAGAACTGCAAGCCCAAGAAAGTGATACAACAGCGGCGGTCGATGTGGTTGAGGAAGTGGCGTTATGATTGCTGGGACACTATCCTAACTTGATTTTGACTGCCGTAAATACATCAAAGTTTGTTTTCCTGTCAATTGCCAGTACCTGCAAGCAGGGGTGCACTGTATACCCAAGTGTGTTTGAGAGAAAGCTGATTTTCTACGCGTGATCTATTCTACTTTGTACTTCGTACTTGGAAGGCTCTGTGTAACAGGCGTGCTACAAACATTTTCCTCCATTTTTCCCTCCACTACTTCCTCCTTTATGTCAACAGTCAATGTTTGCTCAAGAAATGTTTTTTTTTTTTGCTAAGAGGTAATGTATAATATGATTTCTTTTTGGGCTGTTAACTCTCTGTATTACTACAGAGAGGAAGAGCAAAACAAAGGGTATCTATATTTCGCCATTCTCGTATTGTATTGTTATACAGGACTTGTGTAGTGACCCGAGAGGAAGAAGAAGACATTGTGATCATGATCATACGAGCAACGAGGGCAATGGGGAGAGAGGGAGAGAGAGAAGAGAGAGAAGGGGGAGAGAGAGAAAGACTGAAAGGGAAAGAATGAGAGAGAGAGGGGGAGAGAGGGAAAGAGAGAGAGGGGGGAGAAGAGAGAGAAAGAAGAGAGAGAGAGAGAGAGAGAGAGAGAGAGGGGGGGGAGAGAGAGAGAGAGAGATTGTAAAAGAGAGAAAAAGAGAGAGAGAGAAGAGAAGAGAGAGAGAGAGAGAGAGAAAGAGGAGGGGAAAGAGGGGGGGGGGGAGAAGAGAAGAAACGGGGCAGAGAATTATATGGTAGCGATACACTGGCAGTGAGAGTATGTGAGAGAGGGAGTGTTTGACTTCATTTCACATGATCAAGACCGTGATGAGGTGTGTGTCTATGTTTCTTATGATATCAGAGAATTCTCCCTAATTATATTATAAGAATGCCGCCTTAGTATGGCGACGGTGTATTTTGAAGGGGCACATCACTACTAGCTTTATGCCAACATTTTGAAGGGGAACATCGTGTCATTCGGTATTAAGCAACATTTAAGTACGCGACCTTTATCACTGGGTGCAAACAATGAACTATTATCTAAAAGAAACCCTCCTAAACAGCTCTTGACAAAAAACTAAACATTTTGTTTTTATGGCTGACTGTCGAATATTAATCTCGTTTGAAGTTTGTCAACATTCTAGACTTTAGCATTGCATTTTACGTGACGGCGGTTGAATGTTTTCTACATCTGTGTTTTATTATGTTGTTTTCTAATAAAGCGGGTGGAAAAGTTCCACATTGATCTGCTCTGTGCAATATATCGTGCACAGATAATCTCCCTGTTTACTGAGCATAAACGTGTCTCTCTCATACGAGTACTTTAAAATCATTGTGAAGACATTCGTCCCTGTCTAGAGAACAGAAAGGACTACATCAATGGCGGTTGGTGTGGTTGAGACTGATGGTTGATTGCACTCTATTTAGCACTGAAAAACTATCAGTTTCAGATACAGACACCAAAGCCCTTTTTTTTTCAATTGCCACCCAACACTGCACGTTTGATTAGCGATTTAGCCTATGACGCAGTTGAAAGTATATGTACTAGACAAAGTTTGAAGAGAATTTGTTGTTCCACTCATTGATTCCATGAGTTGGATTATTACGATACTAGGTGTTAAATATCTGACACTTTGAAAAATAAGGAATCAAAAGTTGCATCTCAAATTAAGCTTTTAAACATGACATTAGGGGATGTATATATTTGGGGGAACGGGTTTTGTGCCATTTAATCAATATTATTCTTGAAATAGTCTTTTGATTATTAAATTGGACTGTAACTTTTGACAAATCAGGACCAAACATTTTGTGTGAATCAGATAATTGATTCAGAATACAATGTCCGGTGTTCATTATACTCGTCAATCCACTAGGAACTGTCATAACAGTCATTAATAATTCATGTTGCTTCTGACAGGAAACGTTCATTCTGTGCTCAAGATAGTGTTGTTATTGATCATCATCGGCATATTAACAAAATATAAAGTGCTCTGATATTCGGGAAACTTTTAAACTTTAAATCTGTGGAGATTTTAAAATCATGGTCTAATCATTCGGCTGGCGCCTCGTGATAATAACATGGTTTTGAGGTCAATGGAGCTCTATGGGTAACATCCTATCTATAGTTTTAACCATGTCCTTCAGATGGTACCCACATACACAGACATAGTCACGCAAACACACACACACACACACACATACTTACTCACACAGAGATATAGTCACGCAAATACACACACATACTTACTCACATATAGACAGTCACGCAAATACACACACACACGCACTCACACTCCCTCACATACAGACATACAAGTACAATGTAGTCACGCAAATACACACACACTTTTTTTTTTACACATACACAGCAAAGTACATGTTCTACATGTATGCATGGAAAAAGGCATATGGCAGGGAAAGTTCATCAAAGTCTACTTTATTTCATTTTCTTTAGAAATCATGATCTTATATACAGTGTTACATGTCATTCATTTACGGTACAAGAAGATGGCACCCAAAGCCTAAAGAAGGGACATGCACATCATCTCCTCCTGTTTCACCTCCCTGGTCTGTTTCCATGATTATGCGCCTGATTGTAGCAAACACACACTGAATAAATAGTTCTAAAATATCACCTTCTACTCAGATACATCGAGGATGTAAAAACGTGGTTAGGACGTTAACATACTGACAATGCAAATGATCTTGACCACATCACTGTTTATGGAGTTGGTTGGGAGTTGAACTTGTTCTTGATTTTTACTATTCTAGCAATGTACTACAAAGAACATGGAAGATATGAAAACGATGGACTATTTAGTATTTGAATTCAAATTATAAATATTGTAATATAACAGAATACATGCTTTTAACTACTGGAAGTGTGATTGCTTGATTTGAACTAGCAAATCTCATAGAGTCCATCTCTGAGGCAGTCCAGTTTATATGTATTGTTGTAATATTGAACGGAACATTCTAAAAACTAGAAACGTCTCCGTCTCTGAGCACAGGATGAAACCTATTAGAAGTAAGTCTAAGTAAGTACAATAATGGAGAGAAATGAGAAAAGAAGTCCACAAAAAAAGGAAAGACACATCAGCCAGCCTAAATCAGATTAAATGCATGCAAATTTTAGGCAACTAATTAGAATTTCTCTCCCAATATTCAGCAAATACTTTCAGAGGTGCATACCCTTATGGCTGGCAAAACATCTACAATACATGAACCAATATACTGATAAATATACACATTCTCAAATGCAGTATCGTGAGTAAAATAAACTGAACATATTGACTGGAAATATTGCAAAACAATGTGCTGGGAGCCTGTACCATGAAAAGCATTAGAATATGAAAACTGGGCAAAATAAATTAAATTTTTCTATATAACTTATTTTATTTTACATTATGTACGAATAAACAAGGAGGAAATGCAAATTAAAGCAATATCAGCACCAGTCACATAAAATCTATGATTAATGCAAAATTTGATGCTGTTATAAATTCAAAAATAAGTTAAAACAGGACATAAGCATAAGCGATATGGGAAGAGTGTTCTCTCCAGGTCCAAAGGCCAAAATTTCTGATGTGTGCGTACGAATACAGGTGGACCTCAGGCAAAATGTTGAACTAAGTATTTTCAGCAATAAACCTTAAATTGTCAGAATTTCAATTAATATTTGGGATGGAATAAAGGGAAATGAAAAGGGGAGAACACTTGGCAAAATATTAGAAACTTAAGTTGACAAGACAAATGAAACATATTTACATTTAACTGCATTCTTTCTCACTCCCGTCTCTAGTCTATAAAAATCAATGAATTCAAACTCAAAACACATTTCAGATAACTCTTGAAGAAAGCAAAAAGTGGACAAATCAGAAAAAAATGTTAAGTAAAATATGACAAAGACAACTTCAAGGAAGTACATTTATTTTTGTCTAAATAGTTTCATATTTTCAGGTCATACCTTCAAATGATGTAAGCAAAAAAAGACAAAAATGACAGAGCTTCAGAAGCGCAAAAAAGAGTTAATGGATATCAAGTTTTAATGTCTTTTCCTCTTTGCACGAAAAGGCATCCTTTTGCGGGTGCAGGAAAGTCACGGGGAAAGAAGTTTTGAAATCTCAACATGTCCAAAATATATCAAAGTACATAGCAATAAGGTATTTAAACCTATCATACCTAAACAGCATGTCCAATTACCAGTATTTTGCCTAGAAGCAACCTGAATATTCCCTGTAGAACATTGCATATCAGAGTCAGTCTTACAAAGAGTTGCGCTTGATCGCAACTTGACTTATGACTGGTGTCGATCGTACCTCTGTACATTAGAGATAAGGCATTGGAGTTGCCATAGATTCAGATTAATCACAATTCTTTTTAAGACAGGGCCCAGATTTTTATATTTCCTGAGGCGTACATGTAACCTTGTAACACACGCGTCTTAAAAGGTAGCCTGTCCCTTTTGCAGACCTAATTCTGAAAGTTCCCTGACTTTGTCATCATTTGAGAGAGAGTGGCTGTATAACCTTTACCCGGAATCAACAAAATGTTATATTCGGTTTTTAGATATAATTGATCAAGCTTTCTTTTTTCGTACCACGAAGATAGTCAAATCTCAGTGAAAACTAGTTAGATTTTCATTTATTCTAAGGGAGTTATAGTACCTCTGACCTTAAAAGTTCACAGTTGGTATCCCAAAGATATGTGCTAAATATGTGCAAATTCATGACGTTTACAGATGTTTGTAAAAGGGACGGGCCATCTTTAATGCCCACATATTAATGGGTTGATACATCTTGGGACTAACCTACTGGGCCAGACCATCTATATCTCATATCGGATATGTCTTCTTACTTCATGTACCTCAACACTTAGAGCATACAACAGCTCAGTCTGGTAATCATAACCAGACAAGGCTCGTTGAACCAGAAACTCTCCATAGGAGAAACTCAGCACATGTGAATTCTACACAGAATAAGCTGGAAAGCGGGACGCTGAGATATCAGCATTTCCCAGTCTTCATCACAAACGTGCTCCACACACATCGACCATCTTCAAACCTAAATTGCACGCAAGTATGGATATAGTTTGCCCCGAAAACAAAAAGCAAAACATGTATGCTATCTTGATGAAAAATAATTTGCTGTCCCAGAGCAAGCATGCAAGATATATTACTGCCACAGTCAATCTTCTATAATTCCTACTCCACAACTATGCCGTGAATGTCATATGCCAGTTATATTCTGAATGATGCTAAGCTTTGATAAATATTGCTCTTATCGATAGGTACTGGGAGGTATGCCGTGTTTTTTAACAATTAATGTAGGAAAGCATATGCATCTCCTTTTTAACTGACACAGAACATAACTCCTGCATACAAATAAGAAAGCAAATGACAAACATTTTGCGCACCCCTGACGCAACTCTAGTTAAACAAGAATTAACTACACATTCATGCTATGTAAACACAAGAGCTTTCAATCAGAATCATACTTCGGATATTGCGAGTAAAACATCTGATATTTCCAGGGAAGGGTTGACCCCCTGTATTACACATACAGACTTTTTATAAGAATCAAATACAAAATGGCGTACGTAAGTGATTTTGCTTTGGTTGTAAACTCGGTTGTTAAGGCCTGATGTATGATCTTGCACAGCATGCTTGGATGGTGTGAACGCTGCACCTCCAGCTGGGTGGTTGCCTGTGGTTTGAGGAGTGAGTGGTGTGAACAGCCCCCCTCCTGGTAGGAGGGTAGAGGGAACCCTTGTCAATAGATGGCTACCCGCTTGTCCCGCTGCTTGCTCCTCACCTTGGTGCGAGCCTTGAACGCGGCCATGTTGAACTGATGCTGTAAAAAAAAAACCGAAGCGATTAAATAAAAATAACGATTAGCATTTATAAAGTGCTTCTCTGGTAAGGGTACCAAAAGAACGCCATGTTGAACTGATGCGGTAAAGAGGGGAAACACACACAAAACACAGTAACGATCAAATAAAAATAACTCTCACAGCTTGTATGGCGTTTCTAAGGTAGAAGTACCAAAAGAACGCTTGATAATTAGCCCTCGTCAGAACCTGATGATGCCAGGACAGCCATCCCAAGGAGAGGAGGAAGTCATCCAAGAAAATTGATGACACATCGAGTTTGCTTGGATTGGCTCTAAGCCAGATCGCAAAATTTTCGGTGGAAACACTTTCTCCCTATATGTGGTATTGAGAATTGACCAAGGTATCTATGTGTGACTCACCCTCTCCGACTTGGAGACCTTCTTGGGGCCTCCGAGGCCGATGACCACGGGCGGCCCGAGGCCAAAGATGTCCCTGAGCAGTAGGTTCTCCTGCAGGTGCGTGTTGGTGCCAGAGCCGAGCGCCTCCCGCACCATGGCGTACTGGTGGCGGCGTGTCCACGAGTCAATCTCCAACGACTCCACGCCAAACTTGACCATCTCGTGGGGGGATTCACCATCCTAATGGAACATGATCAAGAAACACATGCTATCAATAAAGGGAAAGTCCACCCAAATATTAAATTGGTTTTAATTATAGCATAATCATTAAAGCAACATATTGGTGAAGGTCTAACAAAAAAATCCTGCAAAGGAGACCTAAAGTTTTAATTTCGTGACGTCACTTAGGTTGCTCTCCCATATATTGTGTGTTGTACGTTTCCATATATGGTTATTTTTCTGTTTTGGATGAAGGAATAAATCATTTTCATAGAGGTATGTGTGTTAAAATATATGATATGATATATCATATAATATCATAAATCCATTTGAAAAATTGACATTTTCCCCCCAAATAGTACACAACATATGGGAGAGCAACTGGCATGTAACGTCACAAAATCAAAACTTTAAAAACAATTTTCTTCAAACCTTCACTGTTGACTACAAGATTGTGTTCTCTCACTTGCAAATATCATGAGTGCAATATCTGAATATCCTCACATGTACATTAAAAGTTCAGCAACAAGACGGTAGTGTGATAAATTGCCTTGCTACACTGCAGACATATATTAAAGACATTGTGGCCCATTTGCAAAAGTCATGAAACTCATGCAGGAATCAGCAGTATTCATACACAGTAACGTGTATAAAATCTCAGTCATAGTTTCACGAACCCTTTCACTAAAAGACTAACTACCCTTGTTTACGTTGGAAATGCACAGCATCGTAGTGACCACAGTCTACATTCATATACAGCATTGCAGGAGACAATGGCGCGGTGCTGCCACTCCATGCACTATTCCCATCAGTACTCAGTAGAAGTCCCATCGGACTCAGTAGAAGAAGAGAACTGCAACATGTGCTGATTGCAGTCTCAGCCTCTAGGCTGCAAGACCTGCGGATGATTGCTATATTTTTGCTCAAAGTCAGTTTCCAGTTCCAATATTGGGAGGGAAGTTCTGATACAGTATATTCTTCATTTTCCATGGTTTCGACCAAATCTTATTGATTTGACCTGCAAAAGGGACAACCCGTCTTTAAGAAAGATAGGAAGGATGAGACCAGAAGATGACTTGTTTACCTCTATAGTGTGGATGATATCTCTAAAGCTTGACCTCTGCTGCCTCCTGTCCTTCTTGGCTCGATGCTTATTACTATCTGTGGCTAAGCCTCGAAGCTGGAGTATAAGCTCCTCCATGTCATCACCTTCAAAGTCCTGAGAGGAAAGAAACAAGCATTCAAACTTTATTTTCTATACAAATAACTCCCAATTAACAAACATGCCTTATGGAATTAAAGTAACCCCCCTCCCCCCACGTTCCCCCACGTACACCTGTATGTGTATTACTAGGATACACGCATTATTATTATTAATAATTATTATTATCATTAATTATTTCAATGAGCAAGTACATAGGCACTGGTATCAACCACAATCCTTCATTGATTGTACTTTGCTGTGCAAGAGTCACACATGAGTCACTTACATGTACATTGTCCATGACCACAAATTTTCATCTTTAGTGCATCAAATCATCATCACATTTAATGTCATGGGATAGTGTTGACAAAGCTGAGCTTTGATTAGGCCCCTATCACCCATAATTGTGATTGGCATGTTTTTTTTACTTAAAATTATTTTTCAGAATGTCGAGTGACTAAACCAAGTTATTTTTTTTAGGCTGGAGTTCCATTTGGAATACCATTTCTGGTACTAATGAATTTGTCATTGAGCATATAGTCCACCTTGTTAAAGCGCATATACTGTACTGGGAAGGCAAAAAAGCCTTCAAAATGTAATTGTTAGCAATCTTCTTGCCAATGGTCTTAAATTCATGTATTGTCTATTTTAGAAGCTTGCTGAAAGTTATTTGCCCTCAAATGATCCACATATGGAGTAATTAATGATTAATGATTAAATCCTCAAAATGTTCGGCCCCAACATTTCGAGGATTTGAGATTTAATCACTCATTACTCAAAATGTAGATCATTTGAGGGCAAATAACTTTCAGCAAGCTTCTAAAATAGAAAATACATGAATTTAAGACCATTGGCAAGAAGATTGCTAACAATTACATTTTGAAGGTTTTTTGCCTTCCCACTACAGTATATGCCCTTTAAATATGATGCATACAGAAATTCTATGCAATTTGCAACATGTGATCAAACCAAATGGAACCACCCAAATCCTTGTTTTAACTGGTAATAAGATTAGCCTTCATCACTGTTAATTCATTAAGCTTAAATCTAAAACAGAACAACATTTTTAATTCACCAGTAGGATAATTAAGAAAGAGCGACACGGCACATGTAATCTCATGGTCTTGAGCTTACCTCATCATCTTCTCTGGCTAGTTCATACAGCATGGCTATTGCCTCCCCTGCTACGATCCTAAGGTTGACATCATCGCTAGATAGAAGCTCTGGCAGTTTCGGTAAATGTCTGCAAAGGAATCACATACAATGGATCTCATAGCAAAATATTCAAGCACACATCGATTATTCATGTGCCATTTTTGCACAGGAAATACATACTTGAAGCAACATGATACACTGGAGAGGTTTAACTAGCGATAATTTTTTTTTTCTTTTTCCTTTTTTCATATGGTGTAGGGGGTCTTTCCCATTGCAATCCAGAAACTGAATCAAGTGGGGTGTTACAATTAGAGCCGTGGTCGCTGGATACATATGTGCACCATCTCCACTCCCTGGGGAGCATTCCTTGCCCGCCGCACGATATCGGCGCTGGGTCAAGATCATTCACATAATCGTCCACCTCCTACCAGGTACCCATTTATACTCCTGAGTGCAGAGCAGCAATGTGGATAAATTATCTTACTGAAGGACACAAGTTTTTTTGTTTTCAAATATCTTTTGAGTATGAAAAATAACATCCCGTGAATATGTTGAAAGTATGCTGTGCGGCAAAAATTTACTTGAACAAAATATTACCGGTTTTTAAGTATATGATGGATGCGTGAGGGTGGGGTGATAGCCAGAATAAAAATAAAGACACAGAGTTCTGTTTCTTACGTCTCTACTATATGATGAATGCGTGAGGGTGGGGTGATTGACAGCACCAGCATCCAGCTGCTGAGGGCTGCGGTGTGGAGGGTAGAAATGCCTGGCTTGTGGCTGGGGCTTGAACCATCACCCTTCAGGTACGACGCACTGAAGATGTCTTCTAGAACGTTCATACAGTTGCACACAGTCTGTTTGTAGAAGGAAGAAGCATGGTGACATGATAATCACATCTACATTTGCTTTTCTGGGCCCCCGTAACATAAAGGTTGACAATCAATCGCAAAATAGCAATGGCTAATCAACACCATTGTAACATGTGCTTTTTGTTCAAACGACTGACCAGTAACCAATCAGAATTAGTCTTTCAAATTTGCAAGTGATCACAAACCTTTATGTTATGGGGCCCTGGTCTGTTAACCTGATATATTAAAAGTGCATTATTTTCCAAATATCTGACAACTTAATCAAATTTGCCATTCCACACAATAAGAGCAACACAATATGTACTATAAAGTAAAAAAAAAAAAACTCAATGGGGAATGATAAGTATAACCAGAATCAATGCAAAGAAAAAATGTATTCCTTATGGTTGATCATCTTACAATAAAATATAAATGAATATAAAAATTGAAGAAAAGAAGTATCCCTGATATTTGATCACCTGATAATTAAAATATTTTCATGAATATCAAATATCTAACAAACGAGACATAGTTACCTGATAATCCTATAATGATACTTTCAAGAATGTTCACATTGTATGCAGAGTGTTAAAGATGAGAAATACTGGGAAGAGTTAGGAAAAGGGAAATTTAGACCTGACATTACTCTATAAACAGGTAGAAACTGAATGAATGTTACCATGTACCTCAAACTCTGCAGCTGCTATGAATGTTCCCAAACCAAAGGCTGTAGCACACTGCAATAAAAGTGAGAAAGCAGAAATCCTACCTTCAGAAATCGCCAAGAACGAGTGACAGAGGAAACTAAACAACCGATTACATAATAACAGAAGCATC
The DNA here is from genome assembly GCA_963669155.1 of Arbacia lixula. Classification (NCBI taxonomy): domain Eukaryota; kingdom Metazoa; phylum Echinodermata; class Echinoidea; order Arbacioida; family Arbaciidae; genus Arbacia; species Arbacia lixula. The sequence continues at coordinate 37,926,485 of OZ022576.1, forward strand.
ATAGGGCTACAATAGCTGCTCAATTCTGTTTTCAAGCATGCCTAACATTCCCTCACAAGTGACAGAGATGAAACTCGAGGAAATTACAGTTCTTTCATTCTGAATCAATTTTATTTGATAGAACATAAACAAGATATATATCAGGTGTACATACAGGGTGAAATATAAATGATATATCACCAGCTACATGGTGTATATCAACACCAAGTTGGAGAGTATAGGCTCAAGAAAGGCTTCCCAGATTCTCCAGACTACATGTGGGGTAAAGCCATCCCATAATGCACTGCACAGCAACATCCTGAAAATTTGTGCAGTCATCTCCGCTTCCAGTCTCATACACTAGTACATTACATGAAGCCTGGAAGCAAACATGATCGCAAACAAAATCTGAATATGGCTGCGCAGTACATCAATGGGAGGATTTTCCCGCTGTGTGGAGATCTCATACCAGAGAAAACGGTCAATGTTTGCATCTTCATGCTAATGTAATCAAAGAATAAGACCTCAGATAGAGGCAGAGCTGATCACTGGATCAGGGTGGTGAAACTAGTTGAAATTAAAACTAATAATAATGATGAATTATAAAGTGTAGGATTTGTTATAATGATATACAGATACCAAAATAGATACAATATCTAAAGTGTATGAATTCAATACCACATAGAAAAGTATATTCAATGGTGTACATATTTGAGATACGAATGAAGACGACAACAATCCTGAACAACAACAACAATAGCGACTTACCGCAGCTCTGGCGGCAGCGGGAGCAGTCTTGTCCTGAAGCTTGGTGAGCAGGGTGGGGTTGAGGGAGGCAAACACTTCCTCGCACTCTGACCCAGCCCCTAGCTGGATCCACAGAGTGTTTGCTACCTTGGCTGCAAGCACTTGCTCGTCCCCTTTACCTAGTGCACAGACATTGGTAGGTAGGAACACAAGTATGAGGATACTGAGGAAGAAGTTGGAACTAGTTTCTAATTTCTATCGAACTAATGTTTATGAACTACATTAAAGACAGCCAGTCCCTTTTTCAGATCACCACAAAACCATCGAAACATTGGCAAAACATATAGAGAAGTGTTAGCAAGCTCTATATTCACAATTTGAAACTGATACGCAGTGTAAAATTCAAATAATGCACGTAAACAACGTCTGATTTATAGTCTTTATCTCAGGCTCTTAGCAGTTTGTGTTGAAATATCTGCTTTATTGATTAATCTGTTTATTAAATTATAAAACGCATTATGAAAAAAATTGTTCTATGGAAGGAATCATGTCCAAAGTTTGGTAGTTACTCATAAAATTAGGATTTCACACACGCATAATAACTACATAGATACTGTAACAAAGACTAATACTTTTTTCGTAGTACGAAAAAAGTCGGTTTGAAATTTAACGGCTGAAATTTTTTACATATACAGAAAGCTTCAACATGCTATATTCTTAGAAATGGTCTTGAATCACACTTTCTTCAATTTACGATCGTGATAGACGATTTTAAATTTTAAGCTTGCAAAAGGGACGGACAATCTTTAAACAGCAATAGGTAGGAAAACAAGATTAAACTAAGCAAGAAGTTAGAACTATATCTGTCATATCGCAAAGTTCATGAACGATATTTCATGGTACCAGCTACTTGCCGACAACATTCACATCCATTATATTCAGTGTACAGATAAATACAGTTAGGCTTCTATCCTGTTTCCTGTAATATCTATTTTTTTCACAAGAAAAGAAAAAATATCTTGTCAACCCCATTCCCTCCTTCTCTGCCATACACCACACTGCCCGATGGGAATGGTGTGTAGTACCAGGACAAAAATGCCTCAATGGCACATACACAGTAAAAAAAAAGAGAGAAGAAAATAAGTAAAAGGTGTATAGGGTCTGTGATTAAGTTGGCCTGATCAAATTGAAGTTAATCTAACAGGTTCAATCAGTTTCAAGACCAAATCAATGATGCGTTTTTAATTTTCATTAACTTTACACTGATCTGCCAGATCCCACAAGGAAAATATTTTGATATCCCTCTTTAAGACTAGCCTCCAAGACTGGACTTTGAAGATGTGTCTTGACTGTCTTATGCAATATGACTCAAGGCCCCTACGAAAGACACGATTCACAAATTAATTCATGCACGGTCTGCAATATCTGATAAATGATTATTCTTGGGACAATCCTTTCCTCAGTAAACATGAAGATATTGACAGATGGGGCTTGGACATTGCACCCCAATGATGAATGACTTCCCATTGAAGCTACTGTGGAAGATGTATGTTTAATGGAATCAACTACATTCTTCGTGATGAGGCTACTCTTATCTTGTAGGTACCTAAATAGGGGGGAGAGACTACATAGTACATTGTGTTTCTGAAAACTTAATTCATGTAATCCCCTTGTTTTGATAAGTAAATGTCCTGTTACCAAGTAAAAACACCTATTTTTCTATTTCTACATCATATGTCTAGACTATGACTACACTTAGTACCGCTTTAATTGCACAGCCATAGTTTGAGCTAGTAGGGGTAAATGTAGTAAGGGTTTACGCATAATTTTAACTTGGTAAGACTTGGTAATTATACTGCTAACGTTACATCATAAAAAAAATATTTGTTCATAATGTCCATAAAGCATCTTGATTCAACTTACACATTATTACAATAAGTGAAATATACAATTGATTGTATATTGCATATTCCATGGAATTATTGTCCCAACAGCTTAAGAACACCCTGTTATAGTGGATTTTAGTATCAGGGGTGTCCAAATAAACATCAATCATGCAAACTGTATCTGAAAAGTAACCATATGTTTGTATTTTCTTGGTGAAAATATTGCTCCCACCTAGGAAATACATGGGGGCTCGGGGCAATTTTGCCCCAAAATGCCTAAAAGAGCCCTGGAAAATGTTAAAAGAGCCCTCAAATCCCATAGATGTAAAATTGTGGGCAAATCTGCAAATAATGTGCTCCATAAGTAGCCCCCAAAAAGTGATGAATTAATTTTTCCCCTGGCTCCGACATACCTTTTTTGACACACCGCTCCACACAATCTGCAAGTGTGAGTTTTCGGCCATCAACAAAGTCAAAGATGTACTTCCTAGCCAGAGCAGCCCTGATGCCCTCGAGACATTGTTTGCGACCTACAGCGCTGTAAGCAGGAAACAATCAGTAAACAGCAACGTAAACAAATGGCGGTATGAAGTAATTTGAGGCTATATAATGTTTTCTGATCCAAGTACCTCAAAACTTGATATTAAATGTTTATGAACCAGATACGGATGTAATATGGAAAAGCTAGAGAAGAAATTTACATCAAAATTACTGTTTTTCAAATCCATTCAGTAACAGAACTTTTCCCTGATTTTTTGTGCTTTCCTTCCATTCCACTGATTATGAGGGTTTCATTCTCCTTTAAAAACATTTGTTTTCAAACAAATTGTTTAAATACACATGTATTTCAATTGGATTGGCTGATTCACATTTAGAACAATCAAAACATTTTATGAACTGTGTGTAAACATACCTTTTCTGTGTTGTGCCATCAATGAAGTCTCGAACCTTTTCTTCAAAAGCATCTTGGCTACTACTCTCATCCACCTCGTCCAAACCATGGTTGGCGACAGCTGGGAGATTACAAGAATCAAAATAAAGAGATATCTTCAAATACTGCTGTGTATATGTTATATATAATATTGTACCCTTTATGGTCATCAAGAAGTCAATAGGAGAGCTACATTAAAAACCCTCAGATTACGATGTGAAAGATGTGAAAGCAAAATTACAAAATCTAGAATGTACAGTCTTTCTTTTATTTTCCACTGAGATAAAAGACTGGAGTGCTTCCATGTGTGTTAGGCAGGATGTATATGTAGATTGTAATAATTCATGACCATTAAAATTAGGCCTGAGTCGAATCGATTATTAAGCCGGTGTTCGATCGAAGAAGTCGAACTCCGATTTCCTTTTGATGAATTCGATGCATCGACGAAATTACCAAATTGACTAGAAAACACAAAATCTTTTGTTTGATAGTCCTGTTATACACAATTTATCTTCATATTTTCACAATTTTAATTTGCTTTCTTGGTTCCTACTCTCTTTTGTGAGTTTTGCAGGTAACGCATCAAGAGAATGAACAGGTCGCTCGATGATCAAGCAGCTACTACATACTACTTGGATTTGATTCGTTCACTACTATATACAGCGCAACGCCACAACAAACAATTGTCCATAGACTTTGTACAACGGATAGCATCGTGTGTTGTGAAAACCCGGAAATACAGTGGCAATCGTGCGTAAGGCTCATTTGCATACACGCTGCCGACGTACAGACTAATAGAGCGTCTCCGTACAGCGATTCGGAGACCACTGATTGGTGCATCGCGTAGATCACGTCATAACCATGTGGTCGCCAAAACAGTGATACAATATCCAGTCACGTTGTCCGAAACCCGGAAGCGATTTTTCGACGCATTAGGGTTACGGGGAAAAAAAATCGCAACCCGGAAGCTGATTAACTTTCTGCCCGTTGCAATAGACTCTACAGATTCCAACCTACATACATGTATACGATGCCATATTGACGCTAATTTGTAAGATTTTGACGGAAAAACAAGAAGTAATCGAAATTCGCTTACATGTGCAGTATCGGTGAGAAAATAGATTCTCCGAGGTTACCTATCATAATTCATATAAAATATAGGAAAGTGAAATTCTAGGTCGATTTTGGTACGAGGTGATAGAGAATTGCACGCTTGTTTTGGTGGAATACTATGTGGGGAAATGGAAGGATTGCACTGCGTATGCTTACTATATTTTCATTCAGTGGCTGGGTGACGTCATGTATCGATGCATCGATGTTCGATCGGCGCAAAGCCATCGAACACCGGTTTCTGAAAAAATCGATATGACTCAGGCTTAATTAAAATATGCCATAATTGAAAGAGAGAAAAAGTGAGTCATATGAACATTGAAACGAGTATTCACAACAATCAACTGTGATGCAGTTAACCACTTTTCAGTTACCAATCATTTCATATTGAACTATGTAACACATGGGTCAAATGAACAAGTTTTTAAGGGTAAAAAAAGATTGAAGGTGGATAAAATGCCACATGAATATGTGACTTGTCTTTCCCTCTTTCCCCTAATTACATTCATACATGTCATGGGTGCAAATTAAGCATGATCCATTCAATGAGTTGAGTGCTTTTCTACAGCGCCTACCTTCCTCGATGCTGTCTGGCTCGGAGACATGACTGCTGGTGACACTGGCTGTGTCCTCGGCTGTGTCATACTCATTACTGTCAGCTACACGGGCAGCGCCTGCACACAAGCAACAAAAAGTACATAAACTGAATATTACATGCATTTCAACCCTGTCAGTCCCATGGGCAAAAAAATGTGTTGTAAGGTAACATGGGATGGTATTCCAGAAGTTATCATAAGTTTTCTCTGAAGTTTTCTCTTAAGTCCCCAACTTAAGAGGTGCCTAAGAGTAGTAAGAGAGCAAGAAATTGGTATTCCAGAATGTCCTCTTAGGACTCTCTTAATGCAAATAAGGAAGGTTTAGACTTAGACCAACCCAGTGCGCATTTTAACAAATGGAGGGAAGTGTTTCATTTATGAACAGCCAATCACAATCACAGCATCTCATCGGGACCTTCCCCTAGGATTGATCCTAACTTTGTGTTCGCACAACTATGTGCGCGCACACCAATCATGTACACGCGCTTACGCAGATAAATGCTGCTCTTTTTTTATTGTGTGTTATAAATGGCTAAGACAGGGGGAGGCTCTCTTAAGTTTTCTAAGTTTTCTCTGAAATCCTCTCTTACACGCATTCTGGATTACCAATCCTCCTTACCTTATGATTTGCATAAATTTACATAAAGATAGGAGAAATCTTAGGAGCGGAGTTAGGAGAAAATTTAAGATCGTTCTGGAATACCATCTCAGACTTACGATAAGATTTCTCCTAAGTTAGCATTTAAGATTGTTCTGGAATACCACCCTATGACTGTTTAGTACCGAGAGGTTAGTTAACCTAAGACAGTAAGTGTCAAAATTAATGTTAACCAAGGCTAAGCCTAAGACTTATATGAGTTTATGAGTTTGTTAGAATAGACTAAGTAGTTCAAATTAACATGATTAAGTTTTGAATTATTTAAAGAAAATTTAATATTAGGCCTATATATTAAAACTAGTAGTACTGCAGCGCAGTTAGGGCAAATTAATATATTTTAATTTCATCATGAGCAGGATTCATATTTCAAACTATGACTCATTACTCATCAAAATCTACATCAGACACTGCAATATTAATGCATTCATGGTTGACAAGTAAATGAGTCATCGTGTTGTGTTGCGATGTTGCCATTCTGAAGATGCTAGCCTGCTAAGCCTATGGCTATGCCTATGCATGTATGCACCAATAATACGCTCGGTCGAAACGACGCTACTATGTCAAACAAACATTCGAGTTGTTGAAGTTCAAGAGTGGACATTTCGGACGTTTAACTCGCTACACCAAGCTGTCGAAGTAATTTTAAAAACACACGTTTGATCAGAAAGAATACACGTGTGGCACCCGCCAGTCGTCACCAATCTGAAGCCTGGCTTGATGAACATATTGGATAACAAATGAATGAATGAATGAATGAATGAATGAACGTGATTCGCCACATGCCAATCATGGCAATTGCAAAATCGAGAAGAGTATTTAAAAAACTTACCCTTTTTCTTCTTGTTTGTCCGAGGCATGATTCCTACAATTACGTTACACTAAAATTTGAATAAACTAGCTTTCAGGATTTAGGAAATCTGTGTATACTTCTTGCGTACTTATCAAAAATTTCGGCATCAAACCGGGAGAAAAGAGGAGAAGCTGTGAACTGTTTGACGTACATATTTGCCGGTACACAAAAAACAGTACGTGCACGTTTATGTGTACCTCAATCATATAGCGAGCTAGCTGAGCGCCTTCTCATTCAGTGAATGAATGAGATACTTGGTACGGGGTTCATTGCATGCATTGTGGGTAAGATATATGGGTGCACATTGTGTATAAGGTAAGATAGTACTGCGCCTCGTAAATATTGCAGCGGAGTGTAGCAATATGGGAGAAATAATGTAGCCAGTCTAGAATCTCGTGGATGAGTGACGTCATGCGCTAAAATCCATTCATGAGAGTACTACGTGTACTTCCACCTAAAACACTGTAATAATGACACATATCCTTCGTGGTCATAATATGACGTTGTTTTTTTTATTACTTGTCAACGATCAAACATGGCAATTTATCTCGGGTAATTTCAATTTTATAAAGAAAAAGCTGTAGATTGCAGGTTCAAATCCCGTCTGGTTCCAAGATTGTTGTCTGACTTGTTTTTCGTTCATTTTACAGGATGGAGCACCTATCCTTACTACTGGGTGTATGCCTAAAATTTCTTTGTAAATTTAAATTACCCCAGAAAGCCCTTTCACTAAAATCTAATGATGATCGATATCTGTTAATACAACTTTCCGCTGTAAACACCTTTGTGGATATTAACTTAATACCTGACACCCGACTCACTGAGTCGCTTGTAGATTAAACTGAATTTTGGACTTAGATAAGGAGCTAATTGCTTTGTCCGGATCATGGGTTCCGGGTTTGTAGCACCTCTGGGATCGGCCCATACACCCTTCGGAGTAGTAATCGATCAAAGAAAGACTCATTAAATATACTTAGAATAAATAATACAATCATTGTAATCTTCCTCCTCTGCCATATTTTTACCGGCACTTTCAACCAAAAAGTTTTGTTCACAGAAGATTATTTCAAACATATAAGACAGGGTATAGTCCTCTTGCATGCAGGTAAAAAAGGGCTGTGTAAAAACTATTGGAAATGGAAGGAAATACTGTTTAGGACTTCCCTCCCAAACTTTAAGCGGAATTATAGCGATCACTAGAATTCGAGGAGGTTTTGGGCGGGTCGTGCGAAACCTCCCAGTTCTTGTTGCCTCGAGATCGGAGGCCGCTCCATATAGTAATGCATGCATTCAATGCGAGCATTGCCCGCGCTGCCCGACTCATAATAATAAAGATATATTTTTAATAATAAAGATATATTTTTTAAACGCTGGCGCATTCTTAGTTTTGGTTACAGCATAATGTGTGTATAAGCAAGGATGTATGAAGCGGCCTTGTTGTATGGCCATGGGGAATATATACTCAACCAAAAACCAAAGAGAATTTCATAGGGTTTTAGGGAAAGTCCATCCTGTAGTTCAATTCGTATTGATTAGAGCAGAAAAAATATAAGCAACATTTTCGTTAAAATCCATGAAAGAATAAGAACTTTGGACTTCACTTGCGAGTTGCACTGTGTGCTGTGTGATTCCATCAGTTGCCCCTATTTTGATGAAGAAATACATTTTTATGAAGAGGTGTTTGTGTAAAAACATTGTCACTTCATATGGTAAATTGATTACTATTTTTTTTTTTTAAATGGATATCTTCAAGAAAACATATCAAGAGTAGGTTGCAAGTGACGTTATATAAATTTGGAAATTCATTACTGTGTTGACCTTGGACGGATTTTTGTCAAATCTTGACTTTTTGCTTCTGTCATGATTTTGTATTATTATTATTTAATTCGAACTAACTGAAACTCCTCTCATTGAAGCAGTGGCGTAGACAGGTTCGTACACCTGGGGGATGACTGGGCTGCCAACGCTCGAGAGGGCGCGAAAGCGCCCGAGCGAGGGAGCGAGGCGACTGAGCCGGGGGGGGGGGGGGGGGGGGGAGGGTGTGGGAGTGGGGTGTCCCCCCTCCCACGGTAGGGAGAGGGAGCTTTTTGAACTTGAAATCGTGCAACTTGATGCATACTTAATGAGGTAAAATAACACACACAAGCGTGCACGCATACACACACACACACACACACACACACACACACACACACACACATGCACACACACACACACACACACACACACACACACACACACACACACACACACACACAAACACACACACACACACACACACACACACACACACACACACGCACACATTGTACTACGCCTTTAATGGACAGTCACACCGTGGCATACGAGTATGGAATGGACTGACACATATTTTGCAGGGAGGGTTCGTAATGGATCCAGGGGTAGCTTGGGTACCATTTGGCTTGAAACAGAATTTTCTGCGGTTTAGTTTCTAGTAGGGAATGGAAGAAGTTTGGGGTGATTGGGGCTAACCAAGTCGTTAAAACCGGCATCAGTTTCATCATCGTCCTTCGCCTCAGATGCTTTCAACTTCTTATTATGAGCCATCCTAGAATCCGAAAATGAATTTACGCTGTGAATTATGTAAGGGACACACTCACATATATTTTCCCCTTAAAAAGTTAAGGAAGACAAGGCCTCCTGCTTACCGGACTCACCACGTGTTTTTTGTTTTCTAAACACGACAAAAAGTCCCCCTCCCCCCCCCCCCCCCCCCCTTTAAGCAAAATAGCATAACTTTTTATCGATGCGGTTTTGGGCAAAATAATTTGCAGGATTGTTCCTTAACTTCTTGACTAACCTCTGTGTGAAAATGACATTAATCCAATTAGTCATGCATGAGTGGGCAAATTTTAAAGGCAAAAAATGTAGATTTTTCAAAAGTCACAAGGGTAATTGTTTATGCCGTTTTAACAGTACATTTTGGCAATTCTTTATTTTCTGCGATTTTTGAAGTGTATTCCCTCAACCACGACACGGAAATGACTTCCAGTGTTTATATAACAGGTCATGTTACAACTTTGTCAAAATATCCAGTTGTATTTCTTCACTTTAAGGTTTTTAAAAGTTTCAAACTCAAGACGGAGGAGTGTTTTTTAAACGGGTTAAATGGGTTAAATGTCGGGATAGGTGTAGGTGCATCGAGAGATGGATAATGAACAATGAAAGGAGATAAGTTATGTACCAGAAATGGAATTCATCAAAAATTCATGACAGAAACCACAAATTACCCTTGTGACTGTTGAAAAGTTACATTTTTGCCTCTTGAATTTGCCCACTCACGCATGACTTATTGGATATTTGGATTAATGTGATTTTCACACAGAAGTTAGTCAATAAGGTGAGAAACAATCCTGCCTAATCATTTTGCCCAAAACCTCTTTGACAAAAAAATTATGCTATTTTGCTTCGTGAGGACAAACCACAAGATAACCACAAAATACTTGGAAGATTTTCTCTTTTTTACCGCCTGAATTGGCTTTCACCGTGTGAATGCGGCTTATACCAATAAACACGATTACAATAATGGTGAGGATTAATATCATCATCATGATTATTATCATTATTAATATTACAATTGTTATCATTATTATTTTTACTATTATTATCATCATTATGATTTATTAAGTAAGCAAATATCACTCCCCCAAACCTGGGGGATGATTGTACATGCCACCCCCCCCCCCCACCACCTTGTGAAGTGGGGGGGGGGGGGGGGATGCATCCCCCTCATCCCCCCGTTGTCTACGCCCCTGTATTGAAGAGCGGTACTGTGCGCGGCGCTACGAATACGACCACCGTCGATATCGGAACAAAATGCCACTGCATGCACGCACATGTACTCCACTGTGCATGTGTCGATCATAACCGGTATCCACTGGAGTCTGGAGTTCTCTTTAGTTCAGTACACACGCGCCGTAACCACAGACGCCCGACAACCTCTGATGCAAATTTGGGCAAGTAAACGAGATTAACGTTTTCCTTTCGAAAGAGATTAATATCGTATGTTTAAATTATATAGAATGATGATCTTATGTGCGGATATTTGAGATGCTGTGAATCAAACTAATAGTTTTCATGCATTATAGCGGCGTTTTTATTGCTGTCAGATAGTTAAAGAGTTGGCGGTGCAGAGGCGGAGCTGAGTTGCCTGGGCCGGGCCAGCTGGGTAGCGGCTGCCGTGCTTCCCGCTCAGACAGGGGCGGCTAGCGGCACCAGTGCAGCTAGCTATCGCCGCATGAGATTCAGCCGAGCCCAGAGCCTCGGTCTCCGGCTCATCACGACAGTGACGACTGTAGCAAGATTATTGATTGACCAATTAATTAAGGGGTGCAGATCTAATAATGAATCCAAATTGATGATTGAATCAGAAGGAGTTACGGTTTAAGAATAACATGTCACCATTCTCGTGTGCAAGGGCATACTGTACATCTTTACCAGATAGTGATGTGTACAATGTATGCAGCAATTCATTGTAAAAGAGAGGAATTATATTAATATGTAATGATTGAGGTACTTAAATTTGTACAGATATGTTACAATGCATGTGTATATTATGTAACATTAAATAGCACAAGAAGTATTCTGTAAAAACAAGAAATCCGCATTTTAACCTTAAAAGAAGTGTATGTGTTTAATATATAGGAAATAGGATACATTTTCATTGTTTTGTAATGAAAAACATAAAATTAAAATACGGTTTCTTTAGTGTTCTTGTTTGTCATTATAGATACACCTGTATGACAAATTGGGAACATCATATTTTTTCTAGTGTTCATGCTAGTCTTTTAATAATCTATTGCTTATTTGACATGTTTTTACTAACACAGTTTGTTCCCAAGTGAAATAGATGCAATGCATGTCAATTCATATACAGTGTATAGTACTGATCATACTCTCAATTCTCTGTGAATCTGTTTTAATTACGTAATGCTTCGATCCTAGCATGTATGTGACAGGGACATTGACTTCACAAATCTCACTATGATATCATAATCGCCTAAAATCAGTTCTTGACAACAACATGAAAGATCTTCCTGAGTGTTTTACTATATGATACAATAGGTGTGTCCACTACAAGCAACAACCAGACATATACTACAGCTCAAAGGAATTGGCATAGGGAAAGGGAAGAAGGTGAAAGAGCCGCAGTTTTAAACCGTGATATATTTTGTCCAGTTCAGCATGAAACATGATGCTGTTGTGTAAACCTGAATACTTTTCATTAACTCACATATGCAGACTGGCTTCCCTCAGCTCAGATACTGGGCAGCATAAATCCAGTGCAATCTGCTTTAAAGACAATACTGATAGCAGGCTATGAATGAACTTCACCTTCCTTATAGAATGCAGTTACGCCAAACCCCTTTGGTTACTACAGTTCTGTGGCAAATTTTAACATCCTAATTGGCCCAGGGTACTTGAAGCCTAGAATTCTGACCATGAGCAATGGGTTAAAACTGTAATTGACTTAGTGTAAATCCACTTTTATGCCCTACATAATATTAATATATTATTCTCTTTTTTTCAGGTGGACTCATCCATATTATCTTAATAAGATCCCTCAAGTGCTGCAAAATGTAGCAAGAAAAAGGACAGGGATTGTTTGGATTGTCAGAACAACTGCACTGGTCAGTCTTGTGGACAAGGACTGACCAATCCTCAGTAGCTGGTTGCACGACCAGCCGCTGCCCGCCCTCGGACTAGGCTCCAGCATTCCAATGGGAAGTGGGTCAAGCAGCTCTCCACAGAGTTCCCAGACGATGCCTGAGCCTACCCCGCAACCCGAGCGCAACAAGCGCGCTCGGGGGCGGCGGGACTTTGAAGAAGTGCAATTAACTGACCCCAATGCCGCCGCGGGGGTTCCACCACCGACGGCGGCTCCGGCGGCGACTCACGAGAACCAACCGAATAATACGGCCAGTGCTCCTCCTCCGCGGAGCAAGAAGAGCAAGAAACAAGCGAGGAATGTGCCAAGTAATGGAGGATCAAGCAATGTGCAATACGGTGGTGGATCTGGCGGCCATCAGCAGCAGCAGCACCATGGTCACCAGGCACCGCAGGACATGTGGCAGTATGGGGCGGAGGCGGTGCAGCAACAGCAGAGGGTTCTGGATGCCTTTCAGCCGAGGGCCCAGCAGCAGACGCAGCTCGTACCTCAGCCTAACCAGAACCCTGACGAGTTCCTCTCCATGGCTCTCCAGCTTCAAGAAATGGTAGGGAAACGTTGCATAGTCAGGCTACAGGTGAATGGATGGATGAATGAACAAATGAATGAATAGATGAATGAATAAATGAATGAATGAATGAATGAATGAACAAATAAATGAATGAACAAATAGACAAATTAACAAATGAATGAATAAATAAATGAATGACTGAATAAGTGAATGAATGAATGAATGAACAAATAGATTAATAAATGAATGAAGGAATAAATGAATGAATAGATGAATGTATGATTTAATGGATGAGTGAATGAGTGAATGGTGAATGAATGAATGAATGAATGAATTAGTGAATGAATGAATTGATACATGAATAAATATGAATGAATGAATGAATGAATGAATGAATTGATTGAATGAATAAGTGATATAAAAAGTGAGACAAATGTTTTATTGTACATTAACCAATTTCATCCTTTTATCAGCTTTGAATTCATTCATACAAATTGTGTACATGAGCACATTTTAATGTACAGATTATGTCATTAACTTGTACTTTATTTAATTCAACAAACTTATCCTTGAAATATGAGCTGTAGTGCCAAAGTGTGCTGGAGCTTTTACTTACCTGCAATTTGTATTCATGCCATCAAGCATTATTCAGTGCACATCACAATGCATAATATGTATTGACTTGGGCAAATTGTATAGCTCAAACATTAATGATAGTCAGGCATTTAAGTATTTACCCATGCTATTTTATTACAATCTCAATATATCAGAATCATCACAACTGCCTCGTGCTTGTAAAATAGGTGAGCCTTTTGTTCTCATCTCTTTGAGGGCATTGTGTGAGGTGCACTCCTCATTTTTTAGCCAGCAATGCTGTGCCATTGATTTTATTGATCTGTTCGCCCCAGTCACCACAATACATCTCCCCGTCTCTAAGGCGCACACCAAGAAGAAAGGAAAGGCTGCAATACAGAAATAGCTCCCATCACTCGGTCACAAGGGCAGCCCTCAATCTTTAGTATATTACATCATACAGTTTACAAGTAATTCATATGGGAGTCGTCAAAACAGATTTTTAAAAACAACTAGTTGATAATAGACATGGCGTACCCCTTTGTAGGCCAAATATGAAGTTATGTATGCATGACAACATACTAAAGGATCTAGTAAAGAAGAAAATACTGCTCAGGATCTTCCCTCAGGATATAGGAACTCAAATACAATTGTTGATGGGTTTAGATTGACCTTTACATAATGGGTTTTTAAATGGGTCTTCCAAGATAAATTCTTATGTTTGCTGCATACCTGTATTTGTGCACTGACTAAAGAATATTGAACATCACAATAAGATATACTTAATCAGATCATACTGTTAGCATCCATGGACACTGCCTGTCAGCTCTGTGATATGATGAGATTCTAAAAACCGATAGATTACCTCCATGGATAACTCCAACTTTACTTTGCGTTTGAAAATGAGGCTGAGTCTGAGAGGCAAACTGCATAATATTATGTACAAAGAAGCTAGACCTGTGTTGAAAATATGACACTTGAAAAATAATGATGAAAAAGTCAGAATATTTCATCAGTTAATATTGTAGTAAACCTAAAATTTAATTTCTACATGGAATTAGATTTTCACATTTTGACAAATCAGGAGCACACAATAAGTGTTTATCAGATGATTAATTCAGAACATGACGACAATGTCCATTATGCATCACGCATGTCAATCCACGTCTACACCCTTCCCCCCCCCCCCCCCCCCAAGCATCATGAATTAGTAATGATACTGCGATGGCAGTTTCAAGTGAACAGACATGTGTGGTGCACGTCTGATACAGAAATTTGGGTCCTGATTTGTAAAAAAAGGAAAATCTATTTGAATGTTGAAAGGATTATTACAAGAACATTGTATGATGAAATGTAATGAATCAGATAAGGTGTGTGTGTGGGGGGTGTATATGTTTAAAGGTAATATGAATATGAATTCAATTAATTCAATTCAAATTCATGTAAATTTCTTTATAAAGAAAAAAAAACATTCTCTATGTTCTCCTTTCTTCTAATTAATCATTATGTAACCTTTTTTCTTGCCTCCACTCCCCTTTCTCTTCATTTTGTTGTTTGCTTGTATTTTTTTGTATTAACTATATGATATGTTTTGTTATTAGTTAGCTGTAACCTGTGTGTTAATATGTGTGTAATGGTACCATACCAACAAGCCTGCATGCTTATTTTTGGTTCCACCACAAACTTGCAAATATACATAATTTATGTATTTTTTTACATCTTGTTTTTTTTTTAATGGATATGAATTGAAATTGAAATCAAATGAATAGATCCTATAAAAGTTTTTGAATGTAATTCATCATTACAACATACATACTGTACTATTTTGTTTGTTTTTGTAAAATACAAACTTAATGATAATGTGCACTTCTGGTAAATTTACAGAATTTGCTGAAAAAAAGGAAAATTTAGGAATGATGCATATTTTATCAGAAAAAGAATGGTAAATTCATTGTAAGTACTGGAATTCTTTGAAAGCATTGCATGAGTGTCAGTGTACAAAACCTCGCAATGTTGTCATTTACCCATGCCCTGAAAGACATTTATAGCAGACGGCCTTTTCACAAGGTTCCGTTTCTATGGTGATAATTCAGATTACGTTTCATAGATTTTTCTACTTGAATGCATGCTCTTTACTGGATGTGTCTCTAATGCGAGTTGTGTTTGCTGCTTCGCTGCTTTCAATGCAATATGCCTGGATGAGTGCGTACATACATGCACACTGTATAAACCGGTACATGCTTTTTCATAGTTTTGCTTGTTTCTCTCTTAAAGGGAAACAGGTTTCTCAATATTGATATGAGCCTATAAAATCAGATGCGAACATTTTCCTTAAATTTGGATTGTGTATTTACTGTATGTGTGTAAGTAAAAGAAATTTGGCATTGTAAGAAATAAAACATGTTTAAATTATATTGAGAGTTTTCGTAACAAAATGTCATATCGATTTGTTCCTTGTCCAATGAAATATGCGCCTGTGGTCACTATGCTCGGCTATTCTAATGTTACCAGAGATTCTATCAATAGAAAGAGTACATTATAAAAATGCTTATTTTATTCATAAGAAACAAATCATGTTAGTTACATGTTACATGTTGTACCAGTAAGTCATCTTCTGTGTGTGTATATATGTTCATTCTGTTCACATTGGTCTGTTTATGTTGTTCATGTTGTTAATGTTAAATGTTACATGTTTTATGTGATGCTTTCTTCTAGAATGTATGTTATGCGTATGTTTCTTGCTATTTTTCTTTTCAAAACATAATGTTTGTCTTATTGTGTGCTGACTTAAATACTGAGACTGTAAAAGCAATTTTTATGTCATTGTACATGACGATGAAACATCATATCCTACGACTTTGGTAGGGTGATGTCGATATCGTGTTTGAGCATTGTATGTATTATGATTGTTGTTTTGTGTCTTTGGCAGGGTGATGACGACATCGTGTTTGAAACGTTCCATCACAACAGTGGGAGGACATACACCTGTATCAGACAGGGTGGCCAGAGACACTACCTCGACTCCTGGGATACACAGGTGCGTGTCGGTGTGTGTGAGTGTGTTCACCTTGCATGATTAAATATCATCTCATTCACTGTTCAACATGTAAAATATTTTCACCTAATTTGTCTTAATTTGTACTTAGATTTAAATACATAGCATGATTGTTTTGTTTGTTTTGTTGTTAACACATTCAAAGAGATTGTATGAATTGTATTTGTTTATGGAAACAAGAATTAAGATAATTGAAAAAAAACGAAGAAAAAAATGGAGTGTGTGTGTGGCTCAAAGAAAGCAAATAATAATAAATATAACACTGATTTGTGCAATGTAGGGTAGGGAATGATGTCATGCACATTATTTGTTGAATCTGCGTTCAATATGAGGCTTTATTGCATTCGTGGGGCTAATTTCATACTTTTTGCCCATACTTAGCTGCTCTGTATTGAAGTAGAGTTATTATGATCTGTTTCCTGTCATGCACTTTTGGATGCTCTTCTGTCTACAGAACTGGCAGCCATTTCCCCAGCCGTGGCTCAGCAAGGGAGTCTTTGTGCGAGATGGGGAGGAGAGCTACTCCGAGCCGAGCGGCGGGGGAGGCGGGGCGTCTCATCACCAGGCCGAGAGCAGCGGGGCGGGGGTGGCCAGCGGGCTGGGAGGGACCAATGATGATAGGGCGGGGTCGCTACAGCACCCCACCAGAGGCACGGTGCTCACCTATATCTTTGAGGTATGGACCAGTCAAACAATTGTAGCTATTGAAGTCTTTAAAAAACTTCCCCATGCAAGTAAGTAGTTTTTAAGATGTGCATTATTATAACTCAAGATCTAGTTGATATACACTGTATGTTGCTTAGCTGTTTTCATGCGTCTCAAAATAATGGATCTGTAGATGGTTACAAGAAATTGTGTTATTAATGTATCACTCGAATATTAAACACCATGATAGGAGAGGACCATGTTGATTTGTATGCCTCAATCCACATTGAAGTGGCCAGTGGCAATATGCCTCTGGGTTAGCTGTCCGTCTATCTCTACGAACTACCCTATTTATGTAATAACTCAAAATATTGAGCTTTTTAATCACTCGTTTTACAACATAAATCCACAATTATTATAGCCCGCGACCACTTGCATCAGAAATTTAAGTCTGACCACAAACTCTTCATTCACTGCAGTGGATTGTACATGAATTGTGTTTCAAAGAAGAATTCCATGATTGCAGAACGTTCCCTACTGAACACAATCAGTCCAGTGCAGGTGGCTGAATGCAGGTTATACTCTTGAAGGTGGTTTCTTCCTCTTGTTGGAGGTGTACGAGTAGGTTGGATAGATCATAGCTCTGCTTCCTCATAAAGCACCTTGCAGGTGTTTATGATTTCCTCCGTCAAAGAAGATCATACACAAAGAGAAGAGTCTGAATGAGAGGGAAGCCATACGGCTTTGACGAGGATCCACTTGGCTATTTCCACGGAGCAGGTGTTTTTGAAGAATCCTTCTCAGATATGCTCTCCTACTCTACCAGGGCTCCTTTGTTGAAGCTTCAGTATCTGGGGCCAATCCTAAGAATTCAGGCATAATGATACCATTGCGAGTGCCGATACAACTCATTAGAATACCATGCATTCTGACCTAAGTAAAAATAAAATTGTATCATCAATGTAACTTATACTCTTAAAGTTATTTATTTACAATGTATATAGCTACTTTATGTGACATTTTTCTTAGCAGAGTGAAACAAATAAACATTAAATATAGTGTTGATTTTGTATTAATGCCTTGTGCATGAGAAAATAGGTAGAAAGCTTTCACTGGCTACACACCTTGAGAGATATTCAATTATAACTAGAGATAATATAGCCTCTTTCAGTCAATCAGGCATTACACATAACTTCAAATGCAATAAAAACAATTATGCAGAAATGCTCATAGCATATTTCCATCTCATTTTGTCACATTTATAATTTGTTTTATGACATCAAGGAGTTGCAAGAAGCTGTCAAGCTTTTCTTTTATTCCAAATGCATTTACTACAAGGAGAATCGTCCTTGCTGTAATCTCTTGATCATACTAGTAGATGGATGAATAATCAGTAAACAGCGAGTGAGTGCAGTCCTGGCCTTGCAGGCTTATGTAAATGACATTTCTTCCTATTCACCATCATTTAAAGGGGACCTCTGTAATTAGAGATTAATCTCTTAAATCCCTCTTAACCCTCCCCCCCCCCCCCCCCCCCACTTCGGCCAAAAAATGGAATCACCCCTGTTAGTGCAAATCAATTTAAGGCTTTTATTGTAAGGAGTGCATATGCATCAATATTTGGACGTGCTTGGAATAAAACCCAAAGGACTCCATGAATTGATCATTTTTCTGACATGTTCCTTAACGTATTGAATATAAAAAGGAAACAAATATCAAAGAATTGCTTTCAAAATATTTTTTGTAGGCATGCATACACCCAGCAGTAAGAACAGCATGCTCCATATTCTTGAATGAATGAAAAAAAATCATTGTTTATGAATTATATTGATAAGCTGAAGACCATCGTGCATTTGTTGTGTTTTCTTAATCAGGAGAAGCGCAACATCCACTGTTTCTTTGACGATAACTCTGGGATGTGGGTGAAGATGCCTGTTAGCTGGGAGCAACACACAGACTTTGTGAAGCCCATGATCAAACAAGTCAAGGTGAGGTCAAAGGTCAAATGTACCAGGTGGGTCTGAATTTGGCAAAGATGACAAATAGCATGTTTTTCTTTTGCTTCCTTTTTGACCCCTCCATCTTATGTAAATTGATTTTCACCATATGATGACTTTCTATTGTATCTTGTGGCTTTCCGCATAGGATTTAAACAAATTATTTGTAAATATTGTATAGACATACCAAATAATTCTAAAATATATTTCTACAGGGTCAAATTTTTAGAAGCTTTTCTTCCCTTTTGACCCATCTACACACAAAAAAAGTGTTTTAATCTTCCAGTATGGAAATTGATTTTCATAGTTTGATAATTTCATATCATATTTCTGCCATAACTCCATCTCAAAAAGGTGCAACAAATATGACACTTCTGTCATTGATTTGTGTTTGTTATGTTTTTTTATTCACGCATTTTCATTTGTTCCTGAAATTATGTGTCATTGTTCTTGTTGTTATTTCTGCAAAATAACATCTTCAGTCTTCAATCTCGAATCTGATTCTCATGAGTTTGACATGCTCATGGCCATAATGCATTGTAACATTTTCATATGTACTGCAGGACCAAACGCCTTCATGGAAAGATAGCTACGACATCGTGGCCGCTCTGCGGAAGAGCAACTATGACATCGACGACACAGTGATGACCTTCTTGACCGTGGGAGACACGGGGGCCATGGACACCCCTGACCGGCTCAAGGGTTTTGACATGAAGATTCTGAAGGAGAAAGACCAGAAGATTGCAGTCTTACAGGAAAAAGTCACAAAAATAGTAAGTGCTCCGCTCATGTATATATTCATACATTCATTTCAAAAAGTTGAACGTAGTAACTTGTTCTGCATGGAAAGATAAAATTGCAAAATAAACGAGAAATATTTTGTAATTTCTTGTTAATGTCACGAGCGCAGCTATGCCGATGGAGACAGGGAAGTAGAAGTTCCACATTTAAGTTGCCAACCGCTGCTTTAATATTCACAGGAATTGAGGAATAGATTTTAAATTCAGAAAGAAGGATATTTCATTTGATTTTGATATAGATTTGATCAGAAATCCTCACCCTTGGTTATTGCTTCCTCCCGCCCCCCCCCCCCCCCCCACCACCACCACTGTCATCTGTACTGCATTCTCTGTTCATCATGTCAATGATAATATGACAGATACTGTATAGTTTACTTGTTTAATTGCATGTGAAAGAAAGTGATGCTACTTTGCTTCCTGTCTGTTTCCCCCACAGCATCGAAGCTATGACAAGGTGATGCAGAACAACAAGAAAATGAGACAGGAAAATGACAGAATGCAGAGAGAGGTAAGAATTCTTTTCAAAATAATTCATAAGGGCTACTTTTCAAACCAGATGTCATGAAACAAACTTGCTGAACCTCTGATTTTTAGCACTTATCCTTTTTTTTCCACAGGGCTCTTTTGTGTGGCATTGCAGTGGGTTATTTGCCCTGAGCCCGTTGATTAACTCTTTCACCGTTTTTGGTGTGATTTGTGCCGTGTAATTCATATTCGATGGCCATGGGATATTTTTCCATGTAGAAGGAATGTGACAATGAAATACAGTCTGTATTGCACTAAAATATTCCTTTCCTCTGATTGGTTAAGAGCACTGCACGTGACCAAAGATATTTCTATCATCTAGAAAAAGCACTTGCTGCCCTCTGAACCCTCTGACGTCACGATTTCAGATGGCCGAAAAGTTTTATTCATGACGTCAGAGGGCTCGGAGGGCAGGGAGTATTTTTCAAGAGGCGTTGATTTTCACACGTCCCTGCTGAAAATGAAGCACAACACGCAGAGTGTAAGATAACATTTTTTGTAAGCTGTTTTTTTTTGCGCTTTAGCAGGCAGCAGGGGAAGTCTTGCGGTGTTGTGGCCAAGGTGCAACATGAATTCCTGTTCAAGCCGCAGAAAAAATAAATGAGTGGCTTCTCTGTATTTACAACTAACGTTAGAGGGATCTTTGGGAATTGCGATATTTTGCCTCCTGCTTAGCCCATCATTAAATCTCGATGAGGGATATAAAACAAATATAAAAACCGCCTTCAGCTGGAGACACCAGTGAAATCTATCTATCTGTATTTGATGCTTTAAATTGTCAGTGAATAGTTCAAACGAAGTCACCTCATGCGGATGCCTTTCACCTTCTTCTCTCAAGGCTGTATATATTTGTGTATTATGTTTTGTTTCCTTGATGGTTCCCTTCCCCAGTGCATTGTGTATGATATACCCCCTGATACTGACTCCTCTCCTCCTTCCGTTTCTCCTCCCTGCATAGTTGAACCAGCTGAGAGAGAAGGTGGCTAGCCTAGAGGTGGAAGCCAAGACAGCCAACCACAAACTCCAGGCTCTGCAGAGCGAGAGACCCAGGACAGCTCGAGCAAGGACCTCTCTGGCCTCGGAGCCTCCGGTAAGAACGTAATCTTCTTAGTCCCATGGGCAAACATATGTCTAACACACCATTGGGTTTTTCATCGATAAGTTCATATCGGATAGATTTACCTTTTCAGTCCCATGGGCAAACACATGTGTAATACACCAATGGGGTTTTCATAGCTTGGTAAACTCAGAGGATATATTAATCTTCTCAGTCCCATGGGCAAACATATCTATAGTACACCAATAGGGTTTTCATAGCTTAGTGCATAGCAGGGTAGGTTTAACTTTTCGGTCCCATGGGAACACAAATGTGTTATACACCAATAGGTTTTTGTTTTGCCTGAACGAAGTTCGGTAGAGACCTAGTAATCATTTTTCTTGTTGGTCTGTTAGTCTGTTGGTCTGTTACAAAAATGTCAAAGTTTTTCTTTAACTTGCTCTCATTTCTTTATTTCTGTATCAATTGTGATCAAACTTGGTACAAATGATCCTCGGGTAATACCACATGTGTCGTCATGAGGATGTTGGGCTCAAAGGTCAGCAAGGGGCCAAAAGGTCAAATGATATGAAGCCATGCGCATAATTTTTCTCAAAGTTTTCGTTTGACTTGGTCTCATCTCTTTATTTCTGCATCAGTTGTGATCACACTTGGTACAAATGATCCTTGGGTAATACCACGTGTGTCTTCATGAGTTTGATGGGGTCATAGGTCATCTAGGGGTCAAAAGGTTTGAAAAAAATATTTGAAAAAAAAAACTTAGCACTGTTTATCGATTGCAAAATCAGGTGAGACCTGTGGTTCGCGAACCACCTTGTTCATAGCTTGGTACTGCGAGGGTAACCCTTCTCAGTCCCATGGGCAAGAGGGTTAAGGGGTGAAAGATAAGAAAATTCCTGGCCCTGCAGAGCGAGAGACCCAGGACGGCCAGGGCAGGGACCTCTCTCGCCCCGGAACCCCCGGTAAGAACTCGCCCCTCACAATAGGCTGGGATTTATATTGTACATTTCATGTAGTAACCATTGTTAAAATACTTCCCAGCAGCCCAGGAACACTCAAATTAATCAGAGATGACACTTACGTATCTGAAGATAGAGAGAATAAGTAGAATGATAATAATAATCTGCATAATAATCTGCGTTTGCTACTACGAAATCCAAGTCAAAGTGCTTAATGTATTACCCTAGCTTGTAGCTGTATTCAGCCCTAGAAGCTAGCTGATCTAATCAAATTGGGAGGAAATCCTCTCAAGTACTCAATTGGTACACTTGGGTTGAGAGGGACAAGCATGAGCAAAACACCTTGTCCAAGGGTGTAGACGCGTGGCTGGGCTAGCTTGTACACAGGATCACTCTGCAAGAATCTCACCATTATACCATAGTATAAATGAAAGTTAGTGAGGACTTACCCCCTGTTTCCCTGTTGCAGGCAATTGAGTCAGCCCCTTCTGAGGAGCCAGTGGTCAGTGAGCCAGCTGGACCATCCGTGGACGAAGAAACCCTGCGGAAGCTGGACAGAGAGGCCAAGGAGCTAGACAAGGCAAACCTTACCCTCAAGAAAGAGGTCCAGCAGGGATTCAACAGTGAGCACAATTTCTTGCAACTAAAGGAGAAGGAAACCCTAAAAGTGATTTGAATTGAATAAAAGCGAATAAATTGTTTTTAGTTATATTAGACATTTTATTGGAATATGTGAATTTTTAGAAATCATACTGTCTTACTCATTAGTTATTTTCTTGCCAGTAGGAATTATTTCCCTGTATAGATAGAAATGAACTTGGGCATCTCTGTACAGTCACTCAATTTCCTTTCAAAATGTGATCATTTTCTTAGGTATGATTGAGCTATATACTCAATTTCCTTTCAATACGTGATCATGTTCTTAGGTATGAGTGAGCTATATACTCAATTTCCTTTCAATATGTGATCATGTTCTTCGGTATGATTGAGCTTTACACTTAATTTCCTTTCAATATATGATCATGTTCTTAGGTATGAATGAGCTATACACTCAATTTCCTTTCAATATGTGATCATGTTCTTGGGTATGAGTGAGCTATATACTCAATTTCCTTTCAATATGTGATTATGTTCTTAAGTATGATTGAGCTATATACTCAATTTCCTTTCAATATGTGATCATGTTCTTAGGTATGAATGAGCTATATACTCCATTTCCCTCCAATATGAGATCATTTGTCTAGGTATGATTGAGCTATACACTCAATTTCCTTTCAATATGTGATCATGTTCTTAGGTATGATTGAGCTATACACTCAATTTCCTTTCAATATGTGATCATTTTCTTAGGTATGATTGAGCTATACACTCAATTTCCTTTCAATATGTGATCATGTTCTAAGGTATGAGTGAGCTATACACTCAATTTCCTTTCAATATGTGATCATGTTCTTAGGTATGATTGAGCTGTACACTCAATATCTGTTTGTTTCTTAGGTATGATTGAGCTGTACACTCAATATCTGTTCAATATCTGTTTGTTTCTTAGGTATGATTGAGCTGTGCACTCAATATCTGTTCAACATCTGTTCGTTTCTTAGGTATGATTGAGCTGTGCACTCAATATCTGTTCAATATCTGTTCGTTTCTTAGGTATGATTGAGCTGTGCACTCAATATCTGTTCAATATCTGTTCGTGTCTTAGGTATGATTGAGCTGATGAAGGAGGCCGCGGCCGCCCTGAGCAAGATGAAGAGAATGGACAGTGGGAACGTGCAAGAGTTAGATGAGCTCCGTGTGCTGTACAGGAAGGAGTGTTTGCAGCGCAAGCTTCTGTACAACAAGGTAAATGTTACCAGGTGTTAACTCTTATAATGTGCGTGATTCATATGGAGCAGCATTTTATCTGGCACACAGAGGGTTGAGAAGTACATTTGACTCTGTTGTAAAATGATTAAACAGTTACAACTCAAATAAAACTGAACTCTAAACATCTTAAAGTTAAGAATGTCACTTTCTTTTTGGTGTTAGTTTCATTTAATTGGATTAAAAGGGTTATTTTTGTATGTAGTGAATATGCATCTAAAGAAAAATATCTTGATGATAAATGTAATATTTTTAAATAAGTGGTAAGGGCACAGTGTAAGGATATTAGGATGACAATTTTTTCTTCAATTTGCTCACTGTTTAATGCGTATATGCTAATGAAGACAATAAAAGTTTGTTTAAGGCACATGGTCATCTTTTCGAAGCTCACACCAATCGTATGAAGTGATAAAATAAACAAAGAAATGCAGCATTACAATCTTTTGCTGGCCATGTTTTTTTTGTTGTTTTTTTAGTTGCAAGAGTTGCGAGGCAACATTCGAGTGTTCTGCCGTGTGCGCTACGATTCCCGCACTCAGTGCTGTCTGGAGTTCCCCTCCGAGATTGAGATTGAAGCCACAAATCCTGCTGGGAAGAAGATGAATCATTCTTTCGACCAAGTCTTCACCCCAACCTCCACACAGGAACAGGTAATGTGATTGCAATATTTTTTATGCTGCAGACGCCCAGTAAAATTATGTTTTGGGTTGTTCGTCTGTCTGTCCCTCTGTCTGTCAGCAAGCATGTACCAATATACCAGGCATATGTACAGTTATTTAAACCAAACTTGGCTCAAAGGCAATCAACATTAATATAAGAAATTGTGCTTATTGGCAAGCAAGCAAACAAATTGCATTGTTTAAATTGTTTCCATTTTTTCCAGTTTTTACATACATTACAAAAGCTGCTTTTTATATATTCTATTGCTTTTACAAAGGATTTCATTGTATTCTGTATTGCCTCTCTATCTATCTTGACAGGTGTTTGCCCAAGCTCTGCCCATCATAACGTCATGCGTGGATGGGTACAATGTGTGCATCATGGCCTACGGGCAGACAGGGTCTGGGAAAACCTTCACGATGATGGGCCCCAAGGACAACCCTGGGGTCAACGTTAGAGCCATCAAGGAGCTGCTGCAGCTCTGTGCTGAGAGGAACAAGGTGGACTACACGCTCAAGGTGAGGACTCGCCTGGTCTAGTCTGGACAGCTGGCTGGAACCGGTATGAAGCGGGGTTTACTTACTGACACTCCTAGTCTCAACAGCCAGCTGAAACTGGTTTAAAGCAGGGTTTACTCACTGACACTCTTGGCCTGGACAGCCAGATGGAACCATTCTGAAGCAGGGTTTACTTACTGACACTAGTGGTCTTGACAGCCAGCTGAAACTGGTTTAAAGCAGGGTTTACTAACTGATACTCCTAGCCTGGACAGTCAGCTGAAACCGGTCAGAAGCAGTGTTTACTTACTGACACTCCTAGTCTCAACAGCCAGCTGAAACTGGATTAAAGCAGGGTTTACTAACTGATACTCCTAGCCTGGACAGTCAGCTGAAACTGGATTAAAGCAGGGTTTACTAACTGATACTCCTAGCCTGGACAGTCAGCTGAAACTGGATTAAAGCAGGGTTTACTAACTGATACTCCTAGCCTGGACAGTCAGCTGAAACTGGATTAAAGCAGGGTTTACTCACTGACACACTGACACGGTCAGAAGCAGTGTTTACTTACTGACACTCCTAGTCTCAACAGCCAGCTGAAACTGGTTTAAAGCAGGGTTTACCTACTGACACTTCTAGTCTGGACAGCCAGCTGAAACTGGATTAAAGCAGGGTTTACTAACTGATACTCCTAGCCTGGACAGTCAGCTGAATCTGGATTAAAGCAGGGTTTACTAACTGATACTCCTAGCCTGGACAGTCAGCTGAAACTGGATTAAAGCAGGGTTTACTCACTGACACACTGACACGGTCAGAAGCAGTGTTTACTTACTGACACTCCTAGTCTCAACAGCCAGCTGAAACTGGTTTAAAGCAGGGTTTACCTACTGACACTTCTAGTCTGGACAGCCAGCTGAAACTGGATTAAAGCAGGGTTTACTAACTGATACTCCTAGCCTGGACAGTCAGCTGAATCTGGATTAAAGCAGGGTTTACTAACTGATACTCCTAGCCTGGACAGTCAGCTGAAACTGGATTAAAGCAGGGTTTACTCACTGACACTTCTAGTCTAGACAGCCGGTTGAAACTGGTTTAAAGCAGGGTTTACTCACTGACACTTCTAGTCTAGACAGCCGGTTGAAAGTGGATTAAAGCAGGGTTTACTAACTGATACTCCTAGCCTGGACAGTCAGCTGAAACTGGATTAAAGCAGGGTTTACTCACTGACACTTCTAGTCTGGACAGCCAGCTGAAACTGGTCAAAAGCAGTGTTCATTCATTGACTCTCCTAATCTGGCAAGGTGGCTAAAAACTAGTCTGATTATCATTCTAAAAATAAAGTCAAGAAAAGAACATTCTGTAGATGTTTGAAATGTGAGACCCTGCTGTTTTTTGTTCTTTTTGTTACTGGCCTTTCAGCTCTTCCAAGATTATATTGACATTCTGTAGTATAAATGTAGGATACAACTTGATTTCATAATAATATTTTTTTTCTCTGTATTCTGTTAGGTGTCTTTAAGCTGTAGTGCATCTCAAACACATTTATGAAATAGATGAAGGACTAAATTAAAAGACCCAATGACTTTATTTGAGTAAGGTTTGATTATTTCCATGGTTTGGCCCCCCCCCCCCCCCCCCATAACAGGTTGCAATGATCGAGGTGTATAATGAGCAGGTGAAGGATCTGCTGAATGAGTCGACGGAGGGCAACGCTCCATTGGACATCAGGATGCAGGGCAAGCGACTTTTCCTCCAGGGACTCACCGAGAAGCTCGTGGC
The DNA here is from genome assembly GCA_963669155.1 of Arbacia lixula. Lineage (NCBI taxonomy): Eukaryota > Metazoa > Echinodermata > Echinoidea > Arbacioida > Arbaciidae > Arbacia > Arbacia lixula. Next base: position 37,953,855 of record OZ022576.1, read on the forward strand.
TAGTGAGGGCGATATTAGCGCTGTCATGGAGATGGGGGATGCCAACCGTTCTGTAGCTGCCACCAAGATGAACTCCACCAGGTGAGAGTGTGTTGCTGTGCGGCTAGCACGAAGAACGGACCTATGCTGTGTAGTAGCGATTAGAGTCAGTACTGTTACCATAGAGCCTTTAACTCCTTCTCTGCCAAACTCCATACTGCCTTATGGGAATGGTATGTTGTACCAGTGAATAAATGAAACAATTGCGCATGTAGACTTATATTATGCTCAAAGTAGGGGCGCAATCACCTCTCCTCAAAGAATCACCTTAAGCACAGTATTACCTTGTTCTGTTGAAATCTAACACATTGAAGGCCTCTTGTCCCCACTGGAAGTGATATGTATGTGCCACAATTTTCTCTTTAAAAAATGATTAAAGAATGAAATACAATGAGTCAGTTTGCCAACAATGAGTATGATATTGAAGTAACCATTTGCAAATTGGTCGATCTCCCACCCATTTCTCCATTTAAAATCTCCTGCCCATTTTTCCATTTAAAATGGACCCCTCACTGCCATTTAAAATCACTAAGATATTTTTGTGGATGGTGATTTCCCTGGTCTGACCAAATTGTCTTGGTTATGTCTCCCTTTGTTCAAATCCTGCAGTTCCCGCTCTCACCTTCTCCTCATGCTGACAGTAGAGGGCACCGACAAGGTGTCCGGAGCGACGAGCTACGGCTCCTTGACCCTGGTGGACCTGGCTGGGTCCGAGCGGATCGCTAAGACCGGAGCCACTGGGCAGACACTGGTTGAGGCAGCTGCCATTAATAAGTCTCTCACCTCCCTTGGCCAGGTGAGAATTTTTTTTCTATTTCTTTTTTTATTCCTTTTCCCTTTCTCCATCTTTCTTTCTCTGTATTATGGGTTGCAGAGGATTGTATTGATCGTAATGCATTTGTTTTCTCCATTTCCTATCATTTCCCTCTCTCTCTTTCCCTCTCTATCTCGGTCCCTCTCTCTATTCTCTCTCTCTTTCTCCATCCCTCTCTCCCTCTTTATCTCCCTACATCTTTTACTCTCTTTCTTAATCCAATCGCTCTCTCTCTCTCTCTCTCTCTCTCTCTCTCTCTCTCTCCCTCTCCCTCTCCCTCTCCCTCTCCCTCTCCCTCTCCCTCTCCCTCTCCCTCTCCCTCTCCCTCTCCCTCTCCCTCTCCCTCTCTCTTTTTCTCTTAATCCTCCATATCTCTATCTCTCGATCTCCACCATCCCTCTCTCTCTCTGTCTATTTCTCTCTCTCTCTCTCTCTCTCTCTCTTGATCCTGCCTGTATGTAAAAAAAAAAACTGATATTGCTTAGAATATATTTCTTTTAATATTCAATGTTGTTGTGTAAAAGGCCCTGTCCATAAGCAGAATTGCTTTCTCTGGTTCCACTATATTATTTGATGTATTTACCTCCTGTATACACCCTTAGTTTGTCTTTTATTATAGTCAAAATAAAACCTGGGTCTGGTTTCAAGGAAAGGTTTTGGGACCACTTACTATACATGTATTGTTGCTGTGCCTTGCAATGTTGCTCTTATTTTTATTGAATGTAAACTGTTACTTTTGGGTTATAACCTTGTTCTTACAGGTCTTCACAGGGCTTCGGACAGGAGCTCTGCACGTCCCATACAGGAACTCAAAGCTGACTCACTTACTACAGCCATCGCTTAGTGGAGATGCCAAGGTGATTATGTCATCCATGTTGATTTCATTTATTCAAGCCATTACACAGCTCTAAAATAGTTTGAACATTATAATATGTAAATTCATAGTATGATCTATTTGTGTAGCCCTCCCATATGTTACCTTTGCAAAGAAGATATGTAGTAAACCAATGGGAGTTCTCGAGGTCTGGTACTGTAAGAGGTAATAATTTGCGGTATCTGGCTGGGAAGTCATTCAGAATGATTTGTTTGTTTCAGGTCTCATGGTGGTACACGACATGTAGATCTCAGGAATTTTCAAAAGTTGCTGTGTTGTACAGCTCTTCTCGTTCTTTCAGCTTGTTATGTTTTTATATTTTCTCTTTTTCTCTCTTTTGGTCTCTCTCTCTCTCTCTCTCTCTCTCTCTCTCTCTCTCTCTCTCTCTCTTGACTATTTCCCTCTCTCTATTTGTTTTCTCTCTCTCAATCTCTCTTTCTTTCTTGTTGATCTTTCTCTCTCTCGCTCACTTTCATCCCCACTTCCCACCCTCTGCCTCCACCTTCCCTCGTTCTACTTTAACATATCTCCCATTTTTCCTTCTAATTGCAGGCATGTCTGTTTGTGAATGTGAGTCCAGACGAAAGCAATGTAACAGAGACAATCAGCACACTCCAGTTTGGCTCCAACGCCCGTCAGGTAGCCCTGGGACCAGCCACCAAGAACGTTGGGAAGGGCAAAGAGGGCAAGAAGTAATCAATAAGATCCTTCTTGATTCTTCTGTAGTCTCCCAGATTCACGTCTGAAAGTCACCAGTGATGGCTCATGTTCAAACCACAGAGATGTCTTTATATCATTCATGTGAAAGCAATTCAATTCAATTAAACCTACCAGTACCAAAGGTGCATGAAATGTGCAATAAGTCAGTGGGTTTTTCCTGGCTTGGCACTCAGAGGGTTAAACTTGATTTCCACTTGAAAAAACAACAACGTGATACCATCTTTTTATAGAAATTGAATCAAAACAATGTGACGCATTGGTGGTCACAACACATATTAAGCTTGTATGAATTGACCCCTTACACAAGGTACATATGTTGTGAAAGTGAAATGAATTAGAGTGCAATTGGTATTCAAAGCTAGTCCTAACACTTTCTTGACTATATTTTCTTTATTCCTGATATTTATTTACCAGTAATTCGTGCTTTGTGTTATTTTGAAATAAGTTCTGTTGGTGGAAGCTTCTTGGCCTTTTTCAAACAACTTTTCTATGATCAAGTAAATGTTAAGTTAAAAATGATTTCCAAATGAAACAGAATACCTCACAAAGAAAAGTGAACAAATTATTTATGGTTGATATTAGCTCAATTTAGAATGGAAAATTAAAATTTCATGAAATATTTTTTTCCAATGCAAATACTGTAATAAATGGGGTTTTTTTCAGATTTCTTGTGGTTTTTATTAAGATGAAATAAATGACTCATTCTTGTTCATTTATTCTATCTCTGTATTTCTCCCAACTCTCTGTAATGAATGAATATCATATGGCTTACTCTATCAATTCACTCTTTCCCTTTGATATCAAATGTCTTACCATTGGTCATTACATTGTAATAACCGTTCAGGGTGTTATGAAAACAGGGTCCACAAGTGCTTGGTCCACAGCTTCCGAGCAATACTTGAAAATGGTGTTAGAAATACAAGAAATGATTGCAAGAGATCAAAGAAATCATGTTTCATAAACTCAGATCGACTTTCAGGAACAAACAAAGGAACAATTATGATATATAAGATTGACAAATGTTGCAAGCAGGTAATAACGTTTATGCTATACAACATACAACGTTTATTTGTCTTGATAAATGATTCATTGCAATTGATAGTATTTTGAGTATGAGTGTGTGGTTGACTTCAGTACTATTAGCCACTTGAGATCGTAGTGCTTTCAGTGAAGAGCAGTAGGAACAGATTATTTGTGTACTGGGTAACAGGCAGGAGTTGAGGTGAGGTAAGTAGGGGGAGAAGGTGAGGTTTGTGGGGGGAGGACCCAAATAAGGTACATTTCTCAGATTAAACATGCACATAATGGAAATAGACAAGGGAAGATACCCAATTTTTCTTTCATGATGTTTAAAACAAAAAGAAATTCAATATCATTGAGAATATATGAAGAAAACACAAGTGGAGAGAGAAGTGTAGTTTTGAAAAAGTTCCTTTATTTTTATGTGAAGAAGCGTCCATAAGGATTAGTTTGTGCCAGGGTGCATATTTTGATATATATACCAGTTCTTTGTAAAAATGAAAGGAACTTGCCTACTCTTCCCTGCCCTCCCCCCCCCCCCCCCTCTTCCCCCTTTGTACTGAGGATGAAAGTACATGTATATGACTGCATGACTTGATGGCTCTTACCTTTTAAGAGGAAGGAAATAGGCTCTACAAGTTCAATGGAATGTGTAGTTCCTGTCATTCCATCAATACCTTCATATTGGGAATACCAATCAAAGTTCTGCTTCTTCATAGCTCGCCATAGATTGTTTGTTATGTAGTCTTGCCAGAATGTAGAATTGTATTTTATATTTTTAATCGTGGTATAATCATTGTGAGTATTCAAAATTGTGAAGTATTCATGATGATTTTTGTATTTGCAGTGTGTGGTAAATATGTTGATAAGTTAACTTCTTAAATTATGTGGTGAAGTCATATGTCACTTGTGTAACTTTTAAAATGAAAATTCATTGCATCTTTGAAGTTATTAATGTGGTGACAATCATTGTAAAATGCCTAAGTAAGCAAATAGGGAAAAAACACCTCCCAGCAGTATCCTGTAATCACAATTAGAATGTAATAGTGAGTGTATCAGGAAATTACTTCTTTTCACCAAAAAAGGATTAATCCTGATTGATAAATCATAAAACTGTTATAATAGGCAAAGAAAATGGAGCAAATAATTGGTGTTTACCTGTGCACTGTTCTACCTCACAGAGAAAGAGCCTGTCATAGATGTCATCAATGCACAACATTATTTATTTAAAGGGATTGGAACCAAGATAATATGGGAAGCACTCGTTATTCCGAAGGTTCATTATTCCGAAGGTTTGAATACTCTGAAAGTTCGTTATTCTGAAAGTTCACTGTTCCGAAGGTTCGTTTGTCCTTAAAAGAAAGAAGGTTCATTTGTCTGAAACTGTAAAAAGGTTTGTGTTGTACCGAAGGATCGTTATTCTGAAGGTTCAGACTAAAGAACCTTGTTTCATTTTTGGATTAACGAACCTTCGGAAAACCGAACCTTATCTCGTTTTCAGATTAATGAACCTTCGTAATAACGAATCCTATTTCATTTTCGGAATTACGAACCTTCGGAATAACTAACCTTCAGAATATCGAACTGTTACCGATAATATGGTAAAGTAAGCTTGCCCTTGTAATGGTGCCTTGTTTATCTAAGGTAGACTAGTGGTGCTCTGGTTATTGTCTTTTTTACTCATGCTGCACAAGAACAATGAAAATGACATTCAGTTTGTTATTGCAGTCCTATGACGGTGCCCATGAAGGGTTAAGATCAGAATTCAGTGTTAGCTAATAATGCTTTTCACAAACTTTTTTTTTTTTTTTTCTCAAACTGTTTTTTGCTTTGTTTTTTTTGTTCAATCTGTTTCCCTGCTTTCATGCAATTGAAATCAATATTAACAGGTCTTTTTCTGCTTTTACTTCAGAAAAATGAAAAAAAGACTTTGTAATATGTGTTATGTAATAGTGTTCATAGCATTCCATTTGCACTGAAAGCATCACAGCCAAAGTGGACACAATACATTCCTAGAAATGAAGCTAGCACTCGCCAAAGTTGACTGTATGTGTACATATTTTTAAAGGAAAGCTATAGTTTATATTGAGATTTTCTTTTATTACTGTGACGAACATATATCAAGAGTACTGTTCTTACCAATATCATGAAACGTATTTATATAGCAACCTCACATAGTGGTGGGAATGGCAATGTAAAAGGTAGGCCCACGGCCATGCTATTCCCATTTATTCCCACGGCGGATGTGTTGTAAGATGCATAGTATTGAATGATGTATGCACATACTGTATATGATACATGTATACTTTTGAAGTGACACTAGACTGGTTTTGTATGTGTATATTATGTGCTGTGCAAAGAATAAATCACGTAAAATGACAGAAATCACTTCTTTTGTGTACATTATTTGTGTGGTTTGTTTGCACTTAGAACAATTGTTATAGAGTAGTACCATACACATTACAGGCTTGCTTCATATCATCATTCCATGAGAGCCAAATAGGAAGTCCAAGGTTACCATTTACTGAATTTGACAAAAGTCCAATTTGTCTCTGAAATTGACCTTCTTTATCACTGATCAAAGTGCAATTTTTTGTTAAACAATACTGGAAAAACGATTTGCAACGGTTGATGGCAAGCTGTGAATTAAATAAAGTTAAATAGTCATTCATAATGGCAGGTCATGTGTATAAATCCTATAGAGAGCCTCAGTTTGCCTGACACATAAAATAAAGAGTGAACTGAACTTGCATCAATCTTATAAGGGATTTTTTAGGGGCGCTAATGTGCACCCCTTTACCCCAGCCCTATACATCCCCCACTGGCACATTAAGAGTGAATTGATCTAAGATCAATCTTACAAGGGATTTTTAGGGGTGCTTATGTGCACCCCTAAACTTTTGGTTTCAGGCAATGAGACGAACTATCACTTCCTCGGCGATCTGAATGTATCTTTCCTCAGCTGCGCTTCGGAAAGATAGCTACATCCAGATCGCCTCGGAAGTTCGTCCCATCACCCTCACCAACGTTGATTATTTGCTTGCTATCCCTAATTCCGACTTGTTGGGGAGGCCAGGCTGAGGAAAGGGCAGACCAGCAAGTGCCATAAGGGCATAGTCTGTATTACCAGGCATAGTTGTAGACAGACTCTGCCGTGTCCATATGCACTCCATAACATAGTAACTATATGCAGTCGATCGGGCATAATTCAATATGCATACCTGAAAAGTGCTTAAAAGGGTAGCCTTTTTGGAGGTCCAAACAAATAAAAATTTTGTGAATATGGGATGGAAAATTGAAGAAAATACTGTAAAAGAACTTCCCTCACAATATCAGAGCTAGAATGTGATTGCGAGTTGAGTTTTGGACGGATCGTCGCAATAGCATACATCAATGATCAGCACCGCAATGATGCGATGAAGGGAGCATTCAAAGCTCCATTGACTGACGCACACTGAAGTCTGAAAAGGTTCATGAAGTTATGATTTTTTTGTCACTAGTGAATTTAGCGGCATTATTTGGAGGAAAATGAAGATTTATGTCGATATATCAATGAATGAATCTTAGGGGTACGATAATCAAAATAAAATCTTCATGGAATGAAAGTAAATCATAAAAATTAGCTTCATTATTGGTAGGCCTATATGCCTGCTGTTTGAATACGCCATGTTTTACATTGTAGGCCTGTTTAATACCTATGCGAGCGAGCGAGGGAATCGAAACGTTACAATACTTTATGTTTAAACAATACACAATGCTTGTCGACACGATTTAAATATCTTAGGTATTTTCCATTTATAATTAGGTTCTGTTGCCGGTGCCCCAAAATTAATCTTATTAGTCATTGCCCCACAAATTCTGTCATGCCAACATATGAAGAAAGAAAAATCCCTTTGAGCTAACATGCAGTCCCGGATAAAAGTAATATCATGCCAACAAAAGTTCCCTCGGACCGACCAAATTTTCCTCATGCCGACAAACTTTTTCTTGTATTGACAAAATTATTCCTCGAATGACGGACAGAAAATACCGTCCGACACTTTGAGACTGAGTGTTTTTTATATTGAAAAGATCCTCTAATTTGTTGCAAAACTCACTATATTTTTTAGCACACTTCACCTATCCTTTTTTCCTTTTTCTGAGTAACTACGTACGTTCATTTCATTTATTTAAAAACGAAACAACAAAAATACAACATATTTACAAGCATAAAATAATGGTAGGCCCCGTAAGGATCCATAAGAAAACGAATCTGCCTGTGGGCGGGGCCTTTTACATAACAAACTACATAAATACAATAACAATAAACAGTAAGGAAAACAATGTAAACATGTAACCTACATAATCACACATAACACGCACACAAACACACTCATTCATGCGACAAGACGAGAGGGGAATAGGAGTGAAAGACATGGGGTAGAAAATGAAATGGACTTTGTGACTAGTTCACAACTCCCATCACCACCAACTCCGTCTTTCCTTCTCTTTACATTGATTTTTATCTCAGTTATTTTCAGTTGAATAAAGAAAAATAAAGCTTAAAAATTCTTGGGGCCGTTATAAAATAAAAAGAAAATAAATTTCCATTCCTTTTTTACTCTATAGGCTTAAAGTGGTTAAAATATCCTGAATAATACGACCTCGTGGTGTTAACCGATGATTTTATTGTTTCCTAAATAGTATTTATTGGTTTACCTTAACACTCTCACCATGGAAACACTCAAAGAGAATTATAAAATCGTCTGGGTTTTGCCAAACTCGCTTCAAAACCTTTTCGTTCGTTTCCTGTCCTTTTTGCTAGAGCGCCATACCACTATCGCCACGGCCCACTACTTGCGTATCTTGTTAAGATTTTTTGCTGTTCCAGTTTGCAAACACAAACCATTCTCAGTGTGTCTTAAAGGCTTGTTCTGAGAAAATGGCTCAATTGAGTCTGCACTGCTATGCTATTGAGTATGTGATATTTGCAACAATGATCATAAGCAATACATGTCTTTTTGGACCGGCAATATTTGTTTTTTGTTTCAGATTATCATTGTTTTCTTATCCAATAGCGCACAAAAGCAATGTTCAAGCTAAACCATTATCAGTCATTTTGCATACCCCCCCCCCCCCCACCCGCTCCTTATCCTACGTTAATGTTACGCCTGCAGTTCTAACTGGCAATGATTTTTTGTTTGTTTCAGATTCTCATTGAATTTCTTATCCAATAACGCACAAAAGCAATATTCAAGCAAAACCATTATCAGTCATTTGGTATACCCCCCAACCCCCCCCCCCCCCCCCCACCCCCTCATCCCACGACCTACGTTACGCCTGCAGTTCTAACTGGCAACGATTTGTTTGTTTCAGATTATCATTGTTTTCTTATCCAATAGCGCACAAAAGAGCACTGTTGAAGCAAAACCATTATCAGTCATTTTGCATACCCCCCCCCCCCCCCCCCCCACCCGCTCCTTATCCTACGTCCTACGCCTGGAGTTCTAACTGGCAATATTTGTTTGTTTCAGATTATCATTGTCTTCTTATCCAATAGCGCACAAAAGTAATGTTCAAGCAGAATTACCATCAGTCATTTATATACGCCCGCTCCCCCGCCCCCCCCCCCCCCCCCCCCTTTTACGTACCGCATGCTTATCACACGGCGACCCTGTGTGTTCACCGATTTCGTAGATTTGCTCGATGGGGGTTTTCCCTTCCTGAGTCACGCATTCTCCGCAACAACTTTGTTATGCGCGCATTGTCAACGAGGACAAAACACACCGACTACACGTACTACGCACGTTATTACTATGGATCTCCTATATCGTACTCGGTACTCGCATATTGCATAGTATTGTATGCATGTGCCACGCTAGCTCGGGACGAAGAGGACTCAACTCATGTCATGGCTCCAACACGAATGAAGTACGTTCGGGATATTCCTGTGCCGACCAGACAGCGGATTTGTGAATTTTTTGATGACATATCAGGGCACAAGAATTGGAAATACCTGGGTAAGAATATGTGAACGACATCGTTAGTTCCTTCCCAAAAAAGGGTTGATAACCACGTACAGTCAAAGCCAGGCGTTTCCGTGGCAGTGGAACACTCGCACTTTGTAATTTGTAATCGAGTTGTATAGTCAGTTGTTTGTTACTACTTGTTAGCTTGCTAAATTGTAGTGTTACACCAGACGGATGGCACATAATTGGATGCTGTGTGAAGAAAGTGAGACGGATAAAGCTAAAATCCACCATATTTTTTCAGTGTTGCACATACTTGAGAGGTTAAAATATATTGTTTGTATGTAAGTCAATATTAAATTCTCACTCTTTAAGTTTAACATTACTCTAGTAGACCAGAGTCTCGATATACTAGGTCTTCTGATGAGCGTCTGTATTGATCTCAAATTTCTGCTGTTAGGAAGGCAAATGTGTACCTTTCACGGTGCATGTAACATTGTACTGACACATAAAGAATTAGAAAATGTTTGACACAAAACGAATACTGCCTGTAATGTGTCTCTATCTGTCTATGCTGACATTGTGGCACGCAGTAGCCAACATCCGATCAAGATGTATGGCAAAATGCCATTGAGTCAAGTAACATCAGAGTCTCAATATTTACAGTATGCTGTACATAACTTGGTAGAAGCTACACGTAGGTATAGTAATTGCACCAGAGCGTTGAACAAGTGCAAAAGTTAAATTAGTTTCAACCGGTAATGAATGCAATGCAGCTAACAAATCAGATTATTCACACTGAACAAGTGAACACAAATATTTCTGCTCCGTGAAAAAAGTTGCACATATTTTTTGTGCAGTAATCATCATAAGCAATTTTAAATAAACATCTAATAATGTTGAATATAAATTAATTTCACCTTTCCCTTTGGAATTGAATGTTCTGGAGAGCCTACTGTACATGTTACCACCCCCATCACCCCACCCTGACAGTAATTGAATTTCTAAAGCTCAACTTCTATGGCTACTCTTGTAATATTACTGGTCAAATTGAAAAGTTTTTACAATGAATTCATTAGAATATTGAGAACAAATGTTTACATTTGTGTTATTCGAAATGCAATATTTTACATTCAAAAGGAAACTGCTTTGATATTTTGTAATACCGGTAGAGGCCACTGTCCAATAGACACATGAGAGGGCTGAGAGGCCATGTTTTAAGACAACTCGGGTAGCCCATTTGCAAAATTCATGACACTTGGCAGGCATCAAAAGTGTATCCTAATAATAATACGTATGAAATCTCACCATCACACCTTTACGAACCTTTTCAGGAAAAGTGAAAACTGTCCTTGTTTGAAATGTGGCAACCATATACCATTTTGTAATTACACCATGGTCGGACAATGCACTGAATAAATACTACTAGACTGCTGACTGGGATTGTTTCATGAAACTGTGTTGGATGGTGGATGTAAAGACATTTTATAGTGTGCCTGGAACAACAATAGAAGCAGATGCACATGGTGGAATGTTCTTTCACTACCTTCTCAGAGCTGAATAGCTGTTGCCATATTTGCATGATAACAGATTGAAATGTGGTCGACTATCTAATGAATTCCCATTTTACTCTGTGAGTATGGGAATTGACCTGAGGTCATTTACTAAAAGCAATAATCTGCTCATGCGCAAAATGCAATTACGAAATGGCTTATACCGTACTTACATTGCCCCTGTCATTGGGCATTGAATGCATGCACTGTAGACTACAGCCTACAGGAGCTTGATGGTTTTGGAAGACCCAGGCAAAACCAACTCAAAATCGAGCTATCGCTATAATTCTGCTTAAAGTCAGTTTCCAGTTCCGTTATTGAGACGGAAGTTTGCATCCAGTATTTTCTTCCATTTCCCGTGGTTTTTGCAAATTTAATTTTCTTAACCTTCAAAAGGGCTACCCTGTCTTTGAGCAAATATGGATTTGTTTTGTTGGCTCTCTGAAGTTAGTTTTTTAGCCCCTATGATGCAACCTTTCCCTAACTTTAACTAGACTGTGACTTCCACCGAACAATGTTTTTTATTGAGTAATAAAAGGATATGAATTGCAATACTGAAAGTCTTCCAATGAAACTCACTTCAGGTCTACATATGTGTGAATTAAGGATTCTATAGTAAAACATATTGCTGTGTTGCATTAATAGCGCTTCTTACTGTTTAGTTTGAAAGTAGACACGTCGTGTAAGAGGCACATAAGTACATAAACCCACAAGGATGTTTCTGGTCAGAATCAATTATGGCATTCAGAATAGCAAGCTACATGTAGCTGGTAATAGTCTGTCACAAGTAATGGTTTCATACAGTGTAGCTCATTTGTAGGAGTCTGTTTTCAACACGGCTGCCTAGATGGGTATTTTGCACTGGAAACTGAAAGAGAATAACACTGGAGCCATGGGTGATTTAGATCACCCGCGATACCAAAAACAGCCCCCATTAATATCAAAATAGCCCCTGTGAAGAATTCTTTTTTGTCAAAGGATGAAGTGGATAACATGTTTTGAGGCATCCGTTTCATTTATCAGGCTTAAAGGGAAAGTCTACCCTGAAGTTAAATTGGTTTTTATAAAAGCAGAAACAAGTAAGAAACATGGAAGTGAAGGTTGGATGAAAATCTGTAAAAGTTTGATTTGTTAAAGGGGAACTCTGGGCATTACAAAATCAATGCTTTGCTGTTTTGGTACTAGAATTGAATATCAATCATACTTTTGTGAACCTTTATGAACATACTCATCATTTTCCAAGCTCTGATCGGCAACCTCACATTTACGAGTCAGGTGACAGCTTTGTCAAGTGCGTATGGAGCGGCTGGGCTCTCCCCACCCTGAAGAAATCTCTATGTACCGTACGCGCTCAGCGACTGCGATCGAATAGAGTGTCATGAGGTGGTGTCAATATCGGACAGAACTATTGATATTAAAAATGATTCCCTAGCAATGTAGAAATAAATTCAGGATATCAAACTTGTTTTGTATGTTCATTTGATATCTTTGATATAAGAGAGTTAAATTTCTGCCTGGTGGTACCCTTTAAAGTTTTAATTCTGTGACATCAAGTGGGAGATCTCCTCCCATGTTTTGTTCTAATTACTTTGAACATTTTCTCAAAATGATATGCATCATTTTAATTGTGCATTTGATATATTGTTAGACATGCATTTTTACACTCATACGTCATTGAAAAGGATTCATTATTCATATAAAACAGGGGGAAAAAAAAAACAATTTATATCCATGTTATACTACAGTACAGTACACAACATATGGGAGAGCACCTCACACAAAACATAAAAAAATTAGAATTTGAAAAGATCATAACACTCTTATCGTTTGATGGATTTTTGTCACACCTTAACTAATGTGTTGCTTTCATGTTCCTGCTTTTATTAAAACCAACTTAACTTCAGTGTGGATTTTCCCTTTAAAAAGGAGCCTCTGTAAATTTAAGTTTGTTTTTATTATAAGAAAACATAGCATTTCCTAAAGCAAACTACCTAACGGTGGCATGGTGCCAGTACAAATAAGTTTACAATTTTTTTTTTATGAATGCTTATTAAGAAAAAAAATCAGATAAGCTGGGAATTGGTCACAGTGATCAAGTGCTGCTTATTGATTTCCTTACCCAACAAATTAAAAGTGCATAAAAATCTGCTGTATTAACAGTTGCTTGAACTCAAATCAGAAGTAATTTGGTTAATTGGCTTGTTAAATCCAATGAATTTGATTACTTTTGTAGAGATTTTAAATTTAAATTTAGGGCAAACATCCTTAAGTCAGAGATGGTAACGTGACCTGATTAAAATAAAAATAGTCAGCAATTGTGATAAATATGTACAGCATATCGAAGTGATCACATTTTATTGCAGTTGTTAGGCTCAGGCTCCTTTGTACATACAGATAGGGAAACCAGGAACTTACGTAATACCTAAAGTAAAAGCTTTGCTAAATTCTTTACTGACATGTCACTGTAAATCCTGTGATATTTTTAATTCTAACAAAAACTTTTTTGACTTTAAAAACTACTCGATCCGCTTATCTACTTAATCTTTTTTACCAGGTATTGACTGATTGAAGCAAATGTTTGTGGTACTGCATTGTGTAAGACCTATCACATCTGTATGTTGGGATTTCCCACATCTGCTTAATCTGCTATGACATGTTCACTTTGACGTATGTTCTAAATGAAAAGAGAGCTTATCAAACTTTACTAAATTTGTCAGACTAGCTGGGATTTGCCATGATGATCACTGCTCTACACTTATTCATTTTATTACCCAACATATTGAAAGTTTTGAAGTACCGGTAGTTCATTTCCAGAGATGATGCCTGTGATGTGTTTTATTAGAGGTTACAGTATAACCAATCACAGCATTGTCTTGACACATTTCCATCTAATATAAATATCAGGCTGTGATTCAGTACAATAACAATTGATTGGCATGCCTCTTTGGCAGCCGTGGCTGAATTGCATCTAATCATTTACATGTACATTATGTATTTACAGTTAAAAAAAAACATTGAAATGGACAAATGGTAGTAATTATAGCATTTGGTATACAAAAATAAAAACAACAATTTAGAACTTATAAAATAAACATAAAATGAAATGTGAAATCTATCAGTATACAAATAAGGAATGTTTATGAGTACAATGGAACATTCAATCTGTCACCGAATGAAAATATTCTTTCCACTGCCTGAATGGAAAAACATTCATTATTTGCTTTATACAACAATACAACATCTAGATTCTTGTCATTTGTAAATACAATATACAAATAATTCCCGAATAAAGATGAACAAATATTTGTTTTCCTTTATTGATATATTCTTTGTTCAATTGGGTCCATGCTCTGAGCTCTAAACGTTGGGTGAATATGGAGGAGCCCGATTCATTTGTTTTTGATTTTATGCAGCTTGAGCATACCAACGGAAATTCAAGTTGCACCTCAGCCGCAACACCGCTGGAGTTCCCCCTGCGCGCTAAACGATTTTCCGCTAAAACGCAGAAAAGCAGCTGAAAAGAAAATTGTCGTGTAGATTCTGCGTGTCGCGCATCCACTGAAAAGGTCGAGGCGTGCAATTGAAAAAATTGCATGGAACACAAATGCATGCTAAACCATAGAATGGAACAAATGTTTAATAACACGTGACCTATTATCCTCCAATCAAATGGCAAGGATCTAATTGGGGTGTTGTACAATTAATAATGAATTATACAATCATGATGAAACATCCCAAAAGATGTATAAAATGGCATATTTTAAGTACAGAAAGGGGACTATTCATGTCAGATATACAAACCAAATAAGGGAGAGCACTGTTGCAGAATTGAGTGATTTTACAGCACAGATATCAATCAGTTTTCCACATGGTTGGGAATCTGTCTCCTTCAGCCATTTCATGACAACAAAATTATGTAGCAATCATGCTCCGCCTCCTAAGCGAAGTAAACCATGTGAGAGTAGTCTCATGGCTTAGACTCAATTGTAACTCTGTCTCATATCATCTATATGTTTGAAAGATAAGACTAGCTAGCATCCGACTTGGCAGTTGAGTGCAAAACATATGAGAGGATTCTGCAGCTCCCAGAAAGATCTTGGGTAATGTTGTGAAATAGCCTGTCATTTGTGGCCCTTCGTCATGAGCCAGAATACATTTGTGAAGATTTCCTTGTGATATTTTCACAAATGTCCTCTTATAAATGTGCATTATGAGCGACATGAGCTCAATACAACATCACGGAAAAGCTACCATTCATGAAACGTAGGTCGATAAAATCAACTTCTCTTTTTCGTGTGTGGGCCCTGGCTGGAGAAAGACTACTCCTAACTCATCATTTTGTGAAGATATCTCATTCATGGAGGTAATGTGCAATATTTGTCTGATGAAGACCCAGCTCCAATGACCCAGTCATGTATGACATCAGCATTGTATGAGATGAATGGAGGATAGTTTAGGCATTGCACATTGACCAGGATGTAATCCACTTCACGGCTTTGAATGTTTATTAAAGCAAACATCTGACTACAGTTGATCTGAAACTGTCTTTCACAACGTATCATTTAGTGGAAACTTCAAGAGGCATGCAGTTGCTGTTTGCTTCAACCTCTGGCTGTACACTATAACATGTTGTAGGTCTATACAGAAGGCAAGATACACTACTACAACACCCATGTCGCTTCTTGATTTTGGATGGTTTTAACTCGTTATATGCTGATGTATTGAGGAGCTCCCTGGCTAGCGCGGGCTTTACCAATCTGTGAATGTGGATGGGTTAATTGGTGTATTGTATAATTCATGATAGAGTCTAGCCCTCCTGCGGTGCTGCATGTTGCTGGACAGTTTCAAGTGAAACTGCTGAAGGGATAATACTTTGAACCTGTGGGGCTGTGTAAAAATATCGTGTGTAAACTGGATGGTAATTGTTCTTCATGTTGGGGGAGAAGCCATTATTCGTAGCTGATCCCGGGTTTGCGTCGATCCGACAGAAGATATGCCAGGCTCTGGACGCTGAAGAAGAGAAGCTGACTAACTGGAGATCACTTGGTAAATACCAAAGACATTCTATGGAGTAGGAGGGCATTACTGATCTTGGATTGGTTTTGTGCACATACAAAATTGCCCCTAGGCAATTATTCTAAAACTTCTTACTGTATCACTCACCTTATTTCATAGTGGAGGGAGGGGATGGGGGGGGGGGGGGACCTGGAGAGGACATTGATAATGTCTCTTAGTCTACTGCAGCCAGACCACTTTATTGAATAGTTTGGTTTAGAAATGACTAATAGCCTGGTAAAAAGGCTAGGGTTGGTCTTCATATCTTTAACATGTATGTTCTGCTATTATGGTACTATATTTGCACACAAACTGTTGGTAAACAGTTTGCATGTTGTAATTTGTCACCAAAATAGTTCCCAAAGTATATGTAGAATGTTCATATCACAGTGGTGTGAGCCTTGTTGTAATGCCATGCATTGTCTGATTAATGATCTAACAAGCCAATGGGTTTTTCAAAGCCTGGTTTTGAGGTTAATTTTCTCATTACCATTGGCATAAAGGTGTGAAGTATTTAAGCCAATTGGCTTTTCAAGGTCCAGAATTGTAAGGGTAAACTTTCTCATTACCATTTTTGTGAAGATTTGTACCGGTAATAAGCCAATGATGTTTTTCCAATAATGCAAAGGTTAATGAGTTACGATAAACCTACAGTGTTCGGGTTTCACATATGGACCTATTATGGATGGGACTGTGCTCGAACGACTTCCTTTGATCTAACATGACCACTGCCTCAAAAAAAAAAAAATTCATGCATTAAACAATGCGCTGTATAATTATTATAGTTAGGCAATGCCCTTGTGAATTACGAAAGAAAATCTGGGCCTGTAATATAAATGTCTGCAATCAATTACAGATTTGAAACACAAAGTCCGATTGGATACTGGTCAATCTTTTGAACAAAAGCGCATGTAACAATGATGTTGATTGGGATTGCCGTTTTGCGAATGATTGCAAACCTTTATGTTACAGGGCACTAGAAGTATGGTAAACTGTTCAGCCTTCGCTGGGAAATCATAGCTAATCTTACTATACAAACTGTGAACTAGTTTGGGGGTGAGCGAAGGGAAATTTTAATTAAGTTGTAGAAAGAATTTGGTCCATTACTTTTGTTTGCATGGAAGGTAAAACACTCAAACAATTTACAAGGTATTTGTAAGGTATTTGTACATGTATGATTGATGACTGTGCGGTATGTAGGCATTCCCCTGACATGATTTCTACAGCATTCTCCATTTATCTCTCATTTGAAAATCACAGAATCATATACTTAGAAGTGCTCATGCACTTTATGATGGGGTTTTGAAATCTACTGCACATACAAAATATATGTTCCTTTAAATCTAAATGTTTCCCAAATTTGCCTCGTCTGTTTGGCAGCAGACCTCCCTGGATCAAAGAGCCAAATGTGTAAAATACTCCATTGTGCTGTCAATGAACGCGACTGATTTAGGAATAAATTACTCGTCTTGCTGACACCTACCAGCACATAATTTTTCTCTTGGATCGAAGAGCCAAGTGCATGTGTAAAATACTCCATTGTGCTGTCAATGAACGCGACTTTAATTATTCTTCTTGCTGACATACCAGCACAATACTCTTCACACAAGGACCAAACCACAAAATAAACAATTCTGAATTTGCAGTACATCATGGTTTGGTTCGCTCTCTGTTTTTTGTTTGTTTTTGTTTGAAGAGTGGTTTATTTGGTTTCATTACCAAATTTATATGTGCCAACAATTCCTATAATGGTACATGTACACAGCGCAAAGGAATTGGCATAGGGAAAGGGAAGGGGAAGAAAGGGAAGGATGCGCAGTTTTAAACTGCTGTATATTTTGTCCAGTTCAGCATGAAACATTAATGTTTCATGCTGTTTCGGCTGCATGAAACATGAAACATTAATGTTTCATGCTGAACTGGGCAAAATATACCACGGTTTAAAACTGCGGGTCCTTCCCTTTCTTCCCCTTCCCTTTCCCTATGCCAATTCCTTTGAGCTGTTGTGTATGTAAAATGGCATGAAACTGCACATGCAGTCTTGTTGCTTCAGTACCAACTTATTACAGCACAATCATGTGTTACATTGTATTCTTTTAAAAGTACTTAAGCGTCAGTATCGATGGGGAGTAGAGATCCGTACATGCTTTGGGAAAGGCCCTTTGACCTGTACACATACATGTACCATTCATTTTGTGTACATGCCCTAGAAGATCCTGAAGAGTGTTGCAAGATCGCGACTATCGAAATAAGCCATGATAAGAGCTCAATTGTATGGACCTGTAGAATACTAGTAATATTAGATGTCTGATACCCTGTATGTAAAGATCACTCAAACAAGACATGAAATCAGGTTTTACTGTAGTAGATGACAGATAGCTTTTACATGAAAAGGGCAATAAAGTCTCAATTCACCATTTTTTTAAGGTCATATTTGTAGACATGAAAGATATAAACATGTATCCCATTTGTTCTAAATGTCCAGTAGGAAGGAGCTTCAACTTGTTTTAAATACATTCTTAATAGTTGAGAATAGATAGATTTGACTGACATGATAAGGCTACTTAGTATCAACTCACCTGTTTTTAATGTGATATTTGTCTGAAATGAAAGATACGCTGTACTTCCGAATGCGAGTAGAAAGGACACTCACCTGGTGTTGAAGGAACTACATGTACAATAAATGTCTTGATATGATGTGACTATCAATGATAAATTGCTTGTATCAGGTAGTATATGGCTATGTTATGAGGTGAAGACAGGTGAATGAGCATGCTATGGTGTAGTGGTTGTGAACTGTGACTGGAGACCTCACGGTCCAAGGTTTAAGCCTACCTATGGTACTTGTGAAGATACTTGTGAATGAGTACCTGCTTGGAGATGCCCGCGGGAGATGGTGCACATCCATGAAACGTTCTTGTATCCAGCGAACAGGGCCTCTCGTTTCTGTCTAGTTTCAGCAGAAGTGCCCAGTTTTACAATTAACACAACGAAAATCTGCATAATGTTAGAGCACTTTATCAACATTGCTGAGTATGACTGAGTGATAATATTATTTGCGATACCAAGAATTATGATGTCTCTCTTAAATTTCTTGGCAGCTGGGCTGCTGGGGTTCAGCAACGATGACATCTCCATGTTCGGGCGGAGCATGGTGCGTCCTGGGGGGAGCCCTACGGATGAGATGCTGACGGCCTGGGACTATGAGAACCACACCATCGAGGAGCTGTACCTCAAGCTGTATGAGCTCAGGCATGCACGCTGTATGATGCTTCTCAAGGAACTAGGTAAGTCCACACAGCAGCTCCAGCTTTTTGAAAGGGAAAGTCCACCCTAAATTTACGTTGGTTTTGATAAAAGCGGAACCTTGAAAGGAACGTGTTGGTGAAATTTAAACGAAAATCCATCAAAGGATAAGAAAGTTATGATTTATTTAACCTGTTGCTCAAGGTTAGATTTTCTGGTTTTGTGAACCCCAGTCCCGTAAGAATGTTAAAACTGGGTGATGAGGTGGAGATGACTTGGACTATTCCCTAGTCCTTCCAGAATAGTTATCACCCAGTACAAATAAGCTGTGCATCAATTTCAGGGTAACCATTTTGAGAAAGCTACATTGGCATTTTTTTAGCTTGTCTTTTTCTTGCTCTCAAGAAACTTGCTAAGAACAATCCTGATCAAAAGTAATATGCTGAAAGTGTGACAGTGTGACTCGATACTAACATGCCGGTAATCATTATCACACATTCTTTAATTGCCTTTAATTATTTAATTGATTATTTAATTGCCTCCAACAATTTGAAGAATGGGTAGTTAATTTGGTTTAAATGACCATGCCACTTCCTATGTCTGTAGGGGGAACATCTTTGGGGGATTATAGCTATTCCAAACTAGTTACCCTTTAGATCTACCCATTGCTCACAGTTACATTATTGAATGCTGCCGCTTGTGAAAGCTGGTCTAGTTAGGATATCAACATTTGCCATTGAACTGCAGTATTAAGGGGTGTGGCTTAATTGTGCTCTATATGATATCAGGAATTTGAATTTTATTCAAAGCTTAGGTACTAGGCTATGAGGTGCATGGACAAAACCCAATCTGTTAACAGCTATGTCTGGTAACTCAGACTATGCCCCAATCCCATCCTCGCTCTGGGAAGAAGCTAGAGGAGCTATGATGTCATTAAGACGTAGTCTGTGTTACCAGACATAGTTGTTATTTGTTGACACACTGGGTTGTGTCCATGCACCTCACAGCCTAGTACCTAGGCTAGTTTATTCATAGCCTGTCGTCTACAGAAATTTAAGCTGGAGTCACGCTGCTCATTATCTCAGTGGAGAAAAGCCAGCCCGCAAATATGTAGTTTCAGTAAAAAATGGGTTAATACGATGCATTGTAATATGTAGCAGAATTGGAGATGAACACTTTATGACATACCAATATAAAACATTCAGTTTTGTCCCTTTATGTTCTGGATATTTCCAAGATGATTTCCATTGACTTTTTTCATCGTTAAGGCAAACTGTTCATTTGATTCATTGAAAAAAACTTGATGACCCTTTAACCTGTATGTAACTCATGACGAGATTTCCAGGCTTTTTGAAACCTTGTCCAGTTAGGATGTCAAAATTTGCAATGGAACTTCAGTACCCAAAGAGGTGTAGCTTAATTGTGCTCTGTAAGGAATTTATAGCCAGTTGTTAATTGTCCATCCAGGGACCTGTTGCATAAAACTTACCATTGATGGTAACTTTGCTATCAATGATAACTTTTATTAAAACCTTTGATTTGATTGGTTGTCCAGCAGTGTTACCATGGTAGTTACCATTGATGGCAGAGTTACCATTTATTGTAAGCTTTATGCAACAGGGCCCAGAGCAGATTAAAGCAGGAATCATGCTGCTCATTATCTGAGCGGAGAAAAGCCAGCCCTTGGGCTCAGTAAAGAACGGCTTCATAAAAAAACTTCAGACTTAATGATACACACACGTGTGTTTTTTCATTGAGCAGTATTGCATCATATTTTGGATAGGCATTGATAAGTTCAGACAAGTCCAGATAACATACATTGGAGACAGGGCAGCCCTTTGTCATGGAACTTAGCATGGATCTGCAGTATACCCTTACCATTAAATGTATGAAGTTTCACATTCATAGCTTCAAAAACATATTCAGGGAAAGTTGCAAACTTCTTGTTTGCTTTTGAAACACAGCAACCATAGTGTACATTCATTGTATTGCAGATTAGCCAATGGCGCTCTGCTCGCGTTACCGCAGACAGTTACTGAACTGTGTGTGGACAATAGGTAGTGGAGAACCGCGATGTGTGCTGATTACAGTCTCGGTCTCTAGCCTATGGAAACCGCTGAGGCTTTGGATGACCCATCCAAAACCTACATGTGCTCAATATCTAGCGTTCGATGCAATTCCTCTCAAAGTTAGCTTCCAGTACTTTGTGAGGGGAATTCTTGAACAGTACCTCCATTTTCCATGTTTTTACAACAATTTATTTTTTTAACCTGCAAAAGGGCTAGCCCTGTCTTTAATAATGTGCATCTATAGGTAAACCTATGACACATTTATGTAAAACGTGACGGTACATGAAAGTCATGTGAGGAGACCTTGACGGATAGGTTTCCCACCTCCTGTGGACAGCAGTAGAGGCAACCTGTAATGCGATAGTTTGTGATAGGATTGCTGGCAGTGTTAGGAGGATGCGAGTTTTGTATCTGCACATTGAGAGGAAGTTGTGGTTCAGGGACTCTCCCATTTCTTTCTCTACCTGTCTTCCTCCCTCTGGTCTGAGCTCATTCTCTTACTTTCTGTATCTTTCTATTTTTTTTTTCTTCTTTTCTCTCTTTTTCTGTCTTTGTCCGTCTGTCTCTCTTTTCCTATTTGACCTTTCTCTTTCTCTTATTTTCTCGTTCTCTCTCACTTCCTGTATCTTTCCCTTTCTATCCCTTCTTTCTCTTTCTCTCAATTTATCTCTTTCTCTGAACTTTCTCTTTCTCCTTCTCTTCCTCTATTCTCTATCTTCTTTTTGACTTTCCCTCTTTCTCTCACTGTCTCTCTCACTACCTCTGTCTATCTCATTTACTCTCTTTCTCTTCTATTTAAACTTTTCTTTTTCGATCAGTCTCCCTCAAAATATGATATGATATACACACTGAGGGTAACACGTATGGGCCAAATGGATAGATGGAGTATAGTATACAAATATACCAAGCTGTGAGATTGTATAGTGGAAATTATCTATCTGAGGAGGGAGTGGCATAGAACTATTTTGTCCGAGGGGCGAAGCCCCCGAGGAAAAAATAGTAACTTATGCCAGTCCCTCCGAAGATGGATAATTTTCACTATACTTTCGGACTCAATGCTTGGTATATTTGTTTCATATCCCTTTTGTAAAACAATAACTAATAAATACTATTCAGAAAATAGTAAAACTTTCGGTAACACCATGTGGTTGTATGTCGCCTTTTTTTTTTCTCTGTCTCGATATCGGTTCATCCCAGGTAAATGCGCAACACACCGCGCACTGCATTCATGCGCGCACTAATTTACGCCCGCTCAGGTAGAGAGCATGCGCAGTACTCCCAAGGAAGAAAATAGTAAATAGAGCATGCGCAGTCCTCCCCAGGAAAAAATAGTGAAAAATATCCGGAGCTCTTCGAGCATCAATTGACCAATCACGTTCCTAGAATACTCATAAATATTCATAGAAGGGATATAATAGATATTCACCCAATGAACCTAATGAAGGTTGATTGTAGTATTGTCAAGAGTTTTATAATGATCCCTCACTCTACCCCCCCCCCCCCACCTCCATACAATCACACACACACACACATACACACAAACACACACACACACACACATACTTTTTTTTCTTTTTGCAATTTCATTCTTATTAAATAACATGTCATTTTTTTCTAACAAAAAAAACTTCTCAAAGAATATTAAGTGTAGTTGTTTTACTTTACACACACACACACAACATAAACCACAATGTATCAATACTGAACACTGCATTAACAAAAATACATGTAGGCTAAGGGTAATAGCCCCCCCGCAATGCACACACAAAAAATCCCCTGTTAAAAATATTTGGTTTCATAGACATGGGATAATGTAAAACATTGTTCACCACATTCATCATGACATTAGACTTATAAGAAGGGAGCCCCCGTGAAAAAAGACATTTTATGTTTTCATGGTACACTGTAACTGGATAGTTAGGTCCCATGACTCATTCTGATTCTGTTACAATGGATCCTGCTTGCGAAGAATACGTTGCACTGTTCAGGTTGGACATTTATTTCACACGGTCCATGGATCAATGAACAGGCTCTCAATGATCCTAGCCATGACAGAAGCAGTGATGTGACTGCTAATGAATTCCTATGAACATTCCTATGTGATTAAATCACTAATCCTCAAATTGTTCGGGCCGAACATTTCAAGGATTTGTGATTTAATCACTAATTATTCCAAACATGGATAATTTTAGGGCAAATATCTTTCAGCAAGTTTCTAAAATGGACAATACATGAATTTCAGACCATTGGCAAGAAGATTGCTCATAATCACCTTTTGGAGACATTTTTGTCTTCCCAGTACAGTATACTCCCTTTAACAACTTTCTCACTCACTGCGAAGTATAACACGATATTACTTTCACCTGTATTTCATGATTCAGTTAAGTCCTTACATCAGTCCACAACTGCTACAATCATCCAAATCACAGGTTCGGGATTGTAGGGGATTTCAGTCAAAACTTCAGTCAGAACTGGAGTTCATTTTAAGAATATGACCCATGTAATAAAGAGATAATTGACTCTAGTATCACTTTGCCAGTACCATTATTTGTGTAGATACAGTGCATCTGCTTTGATTGAGAGGGTGATTGAGAGACTGTTGATGACTGATCGTTGATTGATAACCATTGTTTATCCTTTCCTTACGACTATAATGACAAAAAAGATGATCATTGCTTCCTCTGCTCCTGTTTTTTCAGTGGATCCTAGGCTGCATGGGCGGATAGACGAGATCACAGGCACAGCTCCCAGACTAGCCGACCCCCCAGACCCGGAGCCCCCCCAGGGCCCAGGGAGGGGGCCCCCTGCACACCAGCCCTCGGGGGGCTTCCCCCCAGGGGCAGCCAGTCATGGTAGGTACCCGGTCGGGGGTGTCTCACCAAGGTGTTTGTGAGCTACAAATGACTTAACACACGACTGGTGGTAGTTTATTTTCAACAATCCTACATGTTATCAAATTTGACATGTTATTAACGTTGTAGTCACACATTTGTTAGCATTGAGAATTTTGATTTATAAATTTCAAATTTCAACTTAAGCTGATCGAAATGAAAATCATTGAGAATCTGTTTTAGCACAAGAAAGGATCACCAATCGTGCGTCAAGTCGTTTGTAGCTTAAAAACAGCTTAAGAACCCCCTGGTGCCTAGTTAATCTTACATTGATTTCAGCGGTCATCGCTTAAGTTATTTGCGATAAATTTGCATATCACTAATGTCATCACAATTAGCACAGACAAACAGTAAATTTGATATTGATGAACGAGCCTATCACAAGGTTTAGTGATGCAATGACTTAATCAAGTACTTTTTAGACAGTGGATATCATGATCAACCATCAAGGATGGCTGCGCCCAGCAGCTCATGAAAGGGTCTGTAAAAGTGATAGATTTTCCTCAATTTAGAGCTAATTTAAGTTTACGTTCATTGTAAGTTGACTCAGTCTCGGTTGTATCATTATCAGAGACCCATTTAATGGTATAATAAGTATGTGATTGTGTTTATCTATCACAAGGCTCACAACCTGCAATGATGCCAGCACCCCAGCCCAACCCACACTATCAGTACCCACTGCAACCAGCTTTTAACCAGGCTCAACATCAGCACTTTCCCAACCAGCAACAACAACAACAACAGCAGTGGGGAGCAAAAAGCAACCAGACAGCATCTACCGCCAGTTTCCATAGCGACAAGGCCCACCCGTCTTTCCGGCCGGTCGACCCTCGCATGATGATGCCAGCCATCTCGCGACCGCTCGGTCCTTCTGCTGGGCCGGCGCAGAACAACCCCTCGCGGCCGACTCCCTTGCGCCACCCATCTTCCTACAACGACGGCCACCAGTACCACCAGCACCACCCCCAGCAGTACCGCCACCAGCAGCCAGAGTTTGGCAGTGTGAACGCCCCTCTCAGCAGGCTGCCCTCGGAGCACCCCCTGGGCCCCCCGCAGCGCTACCAGTCTCAGCACTCCAACGATGACAACTACGCCCCACCTCCCATCCCGCCCACCTCTGCCGAGTCACTGGCCATGTGCAGACCCCCACAGTTCCACCCGACTTCTCCCCCAGCCAGACAGGACAGTCAGCCAGACTCTGTGGAACAATGTAAGTGACCAGCAGGCATGTGAACTAAAAAAAATTTATATATGTATGTGTACATAATGAGATCTTACACACGGTATATAAGTTTCATTTTTTTTCATATACATTTACGTGAATATGCATGAATTTTACTAATTATTCCAGCCGTGAATTTTTCGTGCAGCACTGTGCAAGTTTCGCGCAGCATTTCCTTTTTGTGTACAAACTCGACGCAAGCTAGGTTGCTTTACGCTAATTGATCCAGCGTGCGGTGAACGCATGTGAGCGCAAGCTAGCTGAGCTGCATATGCATGCGGGCGCTGGAGCGTGTTTTTTTTTTTACACGAGTTGATGTTTAAATTAGACGTCCGTGGAAGCAGCAATTTGAATTCTTTGTAGTGTAAACTCTTGCAAAATGGGAGATGCACCAAAATCTTCAAGGTAACGATAGACCTAAGTGTAATAACGTTTATATTCAGACCTGTCGTATAAAACAAATACATGTAATTCATAGTTGTAACATTCGTGACATTGAGGCAGTGCAGCGCACAGTAAACACCCTCCTACTGTGTGCTGCACAGCCCCAACGCACTCACAACTGTGCATTATTTGTATAATGTGGAGAGTGACTACATTCACCTTTACCTGTGGGAAGCTGTAAATAATCCCCTAACTCATTGTGCAAATATTTCCCTTTGTAAGGGTAGTTCAATCTACAGTATGCAATTTTTAGCAACAGCAGACTACCTGCAACAATGCTCCTATTAAGATGTAGCTGATTTTTCTCTCCCTGCTGGTCTAGCCTAAAGGAAGCCAGCAGTCCACAGAATATAAATACCTGTAACCTTTCAATGTAACCTTTCAATTACTGGCATTTGGCTGGGTTATATATTCTGAACATGACTCATTTCCTCGTATGTTTTGCAGGAAAGTCTGGCTGGTACCAGTCCTGCTTGGACCTAAAAAAAATGTCGAGGTTGAGGGGATTTTTTTTTTTATGATTCATGGAAAACAAATGATTTCTATAGAAGAGCAAGAGGAAGTAATTTTGTTCATGTGCAAGAACCACATTTCGGTGTTGCACGTTATTGATATCAGTACTCTGTGATCATAACTCAGAGGTACTGGCCGATCTACTATGGAAATACTGACTGACCTTGACAAGCAATTCATCGCTCAGTCAGTCAGTTAGTCAATCAAACAATTCTCCCTGTGGCATATAGCTCTCCGAATCTGAATGCGTGTGGGACTTTAATTTTTGTACCTTTAATTCTTGGGATATGAACTTCCTGTCCACAAACATTCTATAGCCATCGTCTCGCTTGTGCCTTTTCATTCTTTCATTAGTCCATCCACAATCAATGTTGAGGTAGGCAAAAACATCGCCCTGAGTGATTGGTGGTATTTTTTCAAGTGTTTCGTCCATGTAACAACCCTTCCATTTAGGTCAATTAATTAATATTACGAGGTTTACGAGGGTTGAAGTTACAGATTCTGTGCATTATTGCGTGAATTGAATACGTACCAAACTCTTACCGGAAGTATACGTCCCAAGAGCAATCGATCAGATATCGGTATCGTGAGGTGATATCGCTTGATGTGATGATATCGACTATATGCGATTGGGAGAATTACTCTGTCTTTTTCAGTTGACCCTTGTCAGAAACCTCAGGTGCATGAAATGTGTAAAAAGTCAATAGTTTTTTTCCTGGCTTGGTACTGGAAGGGTTAATCAATTTTCACACTTTTTCACATTTTCAGGAAAAGTGATCAGGGATTGCATGAAAATATTTCAACATTTTTCCTTACAAATAAAGCGAAGTGGTGGTGAAATGTGTTCCTTTAAAGCTATTGATAATATCTCGCTGTAGGATACATTATAGACCTGAATGTGCATGTAAAAAAGCTGTAACTAGACAAAGTTGGAAGCCTGCCAGAAAAAAGTGTCATGTAGTTTCAACAAGAGGGTTTTGATCCACAAGGTCATGCTGCCATTGGTACTTTTGCTTGTACTCACGAGTGATTTAACTGAATCCAAGAAATTGGAAATTGAACAAACCTTGGAGAAAAACTTAAAATGGCTGACCATATAAGAATCCAATTCTCCAAAGGGGTTTGTTACCATCCATGGAAGTCAGTATGGAACTAATAATAAACAAAACGTACATATGACTGAGATGCTTTGATCATTGTGCAGTTGAAATCAAATTAATTTATTCTTATTTCAAGTTCTAGGGTGGTAATCTGAAAATGAATTGAGGTTTTGTCTTTTGTGACGATCTGTTACTGGGATGAGCTGATTGGCACAGTTTTTGTATCCGAGTCAATTTTTGGAATACCAACTGACTTAGCGAAGACAGTTTTGGAGTTTTCTTTTGGCGTTTCTTTCAGAATACTCCCACATTTTTTTAAGGGAGAGATTTACAAGCATGAGTCTGGAATACTTGCTTTCATCTCTTCAGGTCTGAGTGCTACGATTAAAGTTCCATATGAGAAGCTTTGTGCAGCCACAGAGAACTTCAGTGCTGCATATAGGCTGGGAGCAGGGGCCTTTGGAGAGGTCTTCCATGCTGAGATAGATATGAACCATGTTGCCATCAAGAAAATCATCAAGGTCAGTCACCCATTCTCTTAGCTATACTATCAGAGGGGTGTTTCACCAAGCTGTCCGTAAGCCACAAACAAGTTTACGCAAGACTGGTGATCTGTTCTTGTGCTAAATCAGATGCTCAATGATTTGGATTCCCATCAGCTTAACTTGAAATATGATCTTTGCTCATTAACATTTTGTTGTTAAGAAGTATCTGAATACAAAGTTAATGCTTTGTCAAATTTGATTAGGATTATTGGAAATTAACACCTACTATGCTAAAACAGGAACAAATTGGAGTATCTCATTTAGCACAAGAGCAGGTCACCAGTCATAAGTAGCTTACCATCTGCTTGGTGAAACATCCCCAAGCTGAAACAAAATTGCGATGCATGGGTGATGTTTCATCAACCTGTTCATAAGCTACGCACGACTTTACGTATGACTGGTGACCGGTAACCTTTCATCCTTGACAGTAAAACTAATGTAAAGACACATTTTTGTGACGTGTGCACTGGTATACATATATTCATATCCTACATTAGTTAAATCTTGTTCAGTGATCGGTCTACATAGCCTCATGCGACAGAACATTATATTGCTGTGATGTCGATGATGTTTGGAACAAACTGCCAAGGGATATGAATATGCTGTACCATATCTTCAGCCCTGATATCTAGTGCAATATCTCACTTTGACATCACTGGTATATATGCAATGATTGAATTTAGCATTGCCTGTACATTTTTTTTTACTTCCTGTTTCATTTCTTTCTTCTTCTGTCCCTTTCTAGAATGAACATGTGTTGTTTAATACATCCATGATACGCAAAGACCAGATCAAGGAAATTCAGGCTCTCACAAAGTGAGTATGATAGGATTACCATGACTACAAAATTGTGTTTTGTGTTTAAAGTGTTCCTTGTCAATTTGTTCTTTAATTGTCAACTGCCATAGATAACTAAACTCAGACAACTGTGAGCTACTTTACTACTTTAAAGTAGTGAAATTGATGCATTTAATTTTAAAACTGAATGATCTTTTTATAGATGGTATCATTCCATGTTATGCTATTCGATAAGCTATGTTTTCACTTGCAATTACAACAAGTACATTTTCATGAATGCAGTTGAGACCTTCTAATTGGTGTCAAGGGAATTTTCCATGTGAACTTAAACTTGAACCTTGAGCCTTGTAGAATAAGTGCATACCAGACATTTTGGCAAACGCCTGGGCATGGTTTTTATAAAGTTTTGCAGTTGATAGGAACTGATTGCAAGTCCATCCCCTGTCTCCAATGTCCAGAGTTATGATTGATATCGATCACAAGTCAAGTTGCGATTAAGACAGGGTCTAGCTAATGATCGCCTCTACTTTGTCAATATTTTGCCTTGTAGATATCGCAACAAGAACATTGTGAGCTTGATCTCGTACACGTTTGGCTAGCTAATGATTGCCTCTACTTTGTCAATGTTTTGCCTTGTAGATATCGCAACAAGAACATTGTGAGCTTGATCTCGTACACGTTTGGCTAGCTAATGATTGCCTCTACTTTGTCAATGTTTTGCCTTGTAGATATCGCAACAAGAACATTGTGAGCTTGATCTCGTACACGTTTGGCTAGCTAATGATTGCCTCTACTTTGTCAATATTTTGCCTTGTAGATATCGCAACAAGAACATTGTGAGCTTGATCTCGTATACGTTTGGCGATGAGTGCCTCTGCCTGATCTTTGAGTTCATGGTGAACGGGTCCCTGGAGCATCAGCTGGAGGGCAAAGTAGGTGCTGACAACGAGGGGGGGGGGGGTCTGAAAACGAATTAAGGATTTCTTTTATTGTATCTCAGGGACTTGTTTTATCTTTTGGTATTCCAAAAAGCCAACGTAGGAATATAAAAAGGTTATTCAAATGAGCTAGAGATAACATTTTTATGTTAATGAGCCTCAGAGATAGTGTTTTATGCAAATGAGCTAAATCGGTATTCTGAAATGCACTTTGGAAAAAAAAGTTAGGATAAAAACTGCTCCTGGACAATTTTTATCTCCAGATGCACATGCTTAGGCCTATAGCATTTACGTGGATAAGTCATTTGCACGTTCAACTTTTTGCATAAAATCGCATCAAATGCAATAAGGTGCGTTGATAGACATTGATGCGCAATGTCACTGTCATTTTAATGACATCACACCATCAGCTTGATGGTGTTAATGTATGCAAAATACATGAAATGATGTTTATTAGTGGCTGCCTCTGGGATAGGAGCGCAGGGCATGTGCTCATTGATATTGGTTAAAATCTTCCTAAGATATTTTTCGGAATACCAAAGATAAAATATTTTAGGGACATTTTATCTTTGGGGAGAGAAAATTTTTATCTCTGTGGATTTTCAGAATACCCCCCAGGCCTCATAGAGGCACACTCGCCTCCTTACCCCCTCAGCCTCCTTCCCTCCTTTTTTTAGTCTTAAGGCCACCACAGACATCACGATTTTGCCAAGATTCTGCAGTTGTAAGACTGAAAATGTGACGCCACCTGCTTTCACAAATCCCTTGACTGGGACCTGTATCAGCCAATCGCAGAGTCATAGGACTGATTGTATCATGTTGTCTTGCGCCGGCCTTAAGTTCTTATGCTACTATATTCTGAGGAATCAAACTTTTAGATTCAGACTCTGACAAATTATATTTGCCAATATTAAGTGTTTTTGTTAAAGCACCAATGTGTAAATTTGAAGTGAGGGTCATGCCCTGAACAACTAGGTAGGAGATATCTCTGGTCTCTGGCCTATCATGCATGTGCATATATATGATTGAAGTGCTTATGAGTTGGGAATATTGAAGTTGTAGATACATGAAGGGTGGAGGAAGATGGTGATTCTTAAGCTCTGCAACACTTTTATGGTTGATGAGGCACCTTTTACCTATCATACAAGGGAGAGATATGAGTTCCTTCTAAAAATCTACAGCCCGAATGATTTCCTGTGTGCTTTATGCAGCCTGACACCTGGAAACATACCAGTGAATGAAGATGGTGCACATATGATTGATATATTTCCAAACACGGGAAGGATACCCATTTCAACTGTAGATCAATAAAATGAATATTGTGATTAGCATTACTGTTAGTAGTTGCGAGGTGATTTTTTTTTTTTTTTTTTTTACGAAAGATGGGGATGCCTTGGACAATTGATAATTTGGGGGCATGTACCTGGGAAAGGTACTTTTGAAAACTTGGATTTCATGGGAAAGCTAGATGGGAAAAGATGCAGGGGAAGAAGGGGGAGTACTTGGATAAGCTGATACTCCTTAAATGCCTATATCGTAGGATATGAAAATAAATCAT
Organism: Arbacia lixula; assembly: GCA_963669155.1. Lineage (NCBI taxonomy): Eukaryota > Metazoa > Echinodermata > Echinoidea > Arbacioida > Arbaciidae > Arbacia > Arbacia lixula. The sequence goes on from OZ022576.1 coordinate 37,985,202, forward strand.
ACCAAAGTATTATTATGAGGTACACCGGGGCGTTATCTTACTATGATCATTCCCCCCCTTCCCCCCCCCCCCCCAGTCACGGCATGGGCCCCTGGACTGGAAGAAGAGGCACACCATTGCGGAGGGTGCAGCCAACGGTCTCCAGTACCTCCACAAGGCCCAGAGCCCCCCACTCATCCATCAAGATGTCAAAAGGTAACCTCAATATTCAAGAGATTAGGTGACTTCACTCAAAATAGACACGATGTATTAATATGTGATATGAATATAAAAACATTAAGATGCTACACATACAAACATAAACATATACACATATATAATAATATATTTATACACATACACACATTAACAGTGAGTTGGGACCTGATTGAAGATAAAAATAATATTTATCTCTCTATCCCCTTTCTCTTGGCAACATGACAATGTTTGTGCAGAGTCCAAGAATTGTGCAACTTGCAAACAACACGGAAATCCACTGCGTACATTAATGGTTCATGTAACCATTTAGAGCTCATTTATTGACATATGTCATTTATATTCATTCATTCATCACTACACTCCAACCAACCTTAAAGTGTGCATTGAGAACTTAATGTGTTGTAGATATACCAGGGCTCCACTTCTATTCTTTGAAGGGGATCCTTACGTCCCTTAATCCGCTGCTCACATTTAGATTTGGGGGCTCCCTGTTCCTCAGTCCAGTTAGGATGACAACATGCACCATGGAACTGCAACAATCAAAGGGGTGCGGCTTACTTGTGCCCTATAAGGAATTTGAAGTTTATTCATGCCCTGTCATTTATTGTCCATACAGCAGATTGCACGGGAGTTGCGCTGCTCCATATATGAATGGAGAAATGCCAGCTGGAAATACCCGGCTCAGTAAAGAAAGGGTATTAGGGATTTGTAGTATCGGGCTCCTGTTTCATTTTGTCGATTTAGGGGTCCTGAATTTCAATTTTGGTGCCCATGTGTACCAGGTTTCTGCCAGGGTCGAGCACCAGATAAACTATTTTTATTTTTATTTTTATTTTCTCTTCACATTCTTTTTATCAATTTCAAGCCAATTTATCAAGCCATTGAGGCTTTTACGGGTAAACCTTTTTCTTCATTGTGTATACTTACATATGAATTCACTCTAAATACTCATGGTGTGCCTATTTTTATTAACCGTCACTATTGCCGATCAGTCACTATTCATTGATATTTTCCTATGTTAATTCATATGCTGATGTAATACATGTTTCAATGTGGTATATATATTTTTAATTGTACCTATCAAATGAATGAAATGAATAAATGAATGAATTAATGAAAGCACAATTCAAATCTAATGTGAGAATGGTCTTCATCCAATGATTTCTGTTTTGGTTGTCACAGCGCTAACATTTTGCTGGATGAGAACTTTGTGGCCAAGATTGCAGACTTTGGGCTGGCACGGCCTGGCCCTGACAGCGGGAAGGAGTACACCACCATCAAGACCAGCGTGGTCTTCGGTACTGAGGCGTACCTCGCTCCGGAGTTCATCAGGGACTCCAAGAGGAAGTTGTCCACTAGGCTCGACGTATTCAGCTTCGGTGTGGTGAGTGTTGCCAATTTGCCTTCCTCGAAATGTCAATCCTCGTAATCATTAAAACATTCATAACTTTCTCATTAATTGTTCGATTTTCCTCAAACTTTTTTCGCTCTGCTTGTCAGGTTTTCCTGCTTCTATTGCATGCAATTCATTCTGGGACTGGAGTTTAGAGTGATTGCTCACTTGATTTGTTTTCTCTGACTTTCTTACTTCAGGTATTGATGGAGTTGGTCACAGGGGTGAAAGCCGCACAGGCAAAAGAGAGATTTGGACATCATAAACTGCTGGTAAGTTGCAATATCTGCTTCAATATATTCTAGATTTGTGTATTTCATGCATTTTTATTCACAAATAATAATTGTGTTCTCATGGTATTGATCTTGTTTGGGTCACATTTGAGTGACCATTAGGGTTTCAAACAAGTGGGGCTGATATCATCCTCACAGCTGATTGCAATTGATCACAATCAGTGGTTGCATTCAGTGTGAGGTTGCTCATAGGGACCACTGTAGAACTTATTTGTTTTCTAATTAAGGTAACACAGTGCTGCATGAGATGCTTTCAAACAAAACATTTGCATTGAAAGATTATGTATGTATTGTGCAATAATCTTCAGAACATATCTTCTAATAGATTGACAGACGTATCTGACCTAGTCCTTTACTTGAAGCGGTCCTTTAAATCGGTGTATGGAAACTTGCCTCTACAAGCCAAGTTCTTACTGTGTGATGTGAAAATTTGTTGAACAGCTCCATTTGTATTATACTATGAAGCACTGTAGTTAATGAGAGATGTGGATGAATGGATTGATGGATTGATAGATAGATGAATGAGTGAGTGAATGAATGATGAATGAATGAATGAATGAATGAATGAATGAATGAATGAATGATGAATGAATGGATGGATGGATGGATGGATGGTGGATGGATGGATTGATAAATAGATGAATGAGTGAGTGAATGAATGAATGAATGATGATTGAATGAATGAATGAATGAATGAATGATGAATGAATGAATGAATGAATGAATGAATGAATGAATGAATGATGAATGAATGAATGGATGGATGGATGAATGGATGAATGAATGAATGAATGAATGAATGAATGAATGAATGGATAAATGAATAAATGAATGTATATATGAATGGATAAATGAATGAATCAGTACCTAGACTTCCTTCTGTCTCCCCCTGCTGCCTTTCAGACAAGATGCATTGACAGGCTCATGACTTCCAACGAGGGCAACCCCCAGAAGATTGTTGAGGAGGCGCGGGACCCAAAGTGCCCCGACTGGCCCGCCCAGTACGTCCTAGAGCTCCTGGAGCTGGCTGCTAAGTGCACCGAGGCCTTCAAGTTCAGGCCAGAGATGGGCAAGGTATGTACACGGCCTTTGTATAAGGTCCTATGAGCTAAGTGTAGTGGGGCCTTCAAGGTCAGCCAGAAATATGCAAAGTATGCATGCATTATGTAGCAATAAATGATTCCTCAGATATCAGCCACAGAACAAATTCTTAGGGTTTAAGCACACAAAAGTAGAACTCTATAATAACAAATGCCTTTTTCATCAATTTTCCCTAAAAGCTGAGGTACTGGTAACTCATTGTCCATTCAGATTTAATGGTAACTTTTTTTTTATCTTCTCTGATGCCCCTAGGTTTGTGAGACCCTGATAGAGCTTGGAGTACGAGTCAAGCAGGAGAACGATCAATCAGCAAGAACTCATAGTGAGTGTGTAGCCCAGAACACAAGGCACAAAGTACTCTTCATAGCTGTTATTTTTGCGAGGGTGTAATTTTCACCAAATTTGCTGCAGTGTAGGGTAGCAAATCTTATGACACGGGAAAATATTACTGCATAATAATTATATTAAATGCAATTACGGTACCAAAATACTAATGTTATTCTCTGAGCACTTGCTCGTATATTCAATTTAGCGAAATAACCCAAAGCAGTGGATGTATGTTATCTCGTAGAAGTTTCCTAGTGGGCACGATATAATTATGCATGACTTTACAATTTACATGACTGTAAACTGTGCAGTATTCATTCATCATGTATCATCAATTTGAACATTGTGATGTAGTGGTAATGAAGATATTGTGAAAAAAATTATAGCGAGCAAAATTCTTTCTGAAAACTTCATTTAAGTATGTTCTGTTGATGAGTTGGGTAATAATGTCCATAATGCTCCATCAAAGCCCTTGCATTTTTACAATACAAATCTACCATAATAGTAAGAAATAAATGTGGCAAATATTGTAGGTACATGGGACTGGTTGTTACTTGCTGATGCTCCAAAACACCCTTTTTTATTGCAACTTGAGTCTACTATATAATGAGAAATAAACATGGCATAAATTGCAGGCAACTGGGATTGATTCTGTAATGCATTTGATCATGAATAGTAGTAATAGAACTAATTGTTCAGCAAGAGATGATATGTATGGAAAATGTTAGCCATATATTGTGCAAGCAGGGCATCTTCAGCTATATATTTTTAGTTGTATCTTTAGATTAGGATATCTAGAATCTTGGAGGGATAAATATTGTTAGACTAGGATTCAAAATTTATCTCAATCTGTTCTTGTTCGTTCCAGTGTTCCCAATTGAGAACACAGAACCACTGGAGTATCGGCCAGGAATGGAATCCTCTGATCCCAGTGTGAGAGGTGGGTCCCAAGAGCAGAATGGCGTTGGTACCGGAGGCCCGGATGCCTATGAGGTCCAGGAGGACAGCATGAGGGAGATGAGGAATGGGGAAAAGTACCGAGGTTTGGCGGCCCTGGAGTCGGGTGTGAGACTACCCGAGGAGAGGTATGATGGCCGAGGGCTGGGTGCCGGCGAGCTCTATCAGAGACAGGTACAGGAGAGGTTACAGGAGTTGCATCTTGGCAACCAGGACCGGAGGAGGGAGGGCATTCAGTGCCACGATGGACCCATGAAAGGTGGCGGCATGCCGTGTCAGTTTGAGGGGTATCAGCAGTATGAGGGAGCACCTGAGGGGTATCAGCAGTATCAGGGCATGCCTGTTGGGGGTTGGTTGCCACAGCAACGAGCGATGCCCTCATCGGACATACGCAGACACTATGGTCCTGCAGTTGCCCCAAGCACAGGGTCTCCATCACCAGCTTCATCGTATCCCAGCTTCCAGCATTCCACCAGCGTGACCTCCTCCTCCGATGCATCGGCCCACCAGCAGTATCCTCAGTATGGGGGTGGGGGCGGAGACCGCTACATGGGCAGCCCCCCTGCCCCACCCCAGCAGTACCAGATGCACCCTTACGACCCCAGGACACAGCAGGAAGGCCATCAAGGGTATCCTCAGAGGGCAGGTCCACACAACTATGGCCATCATGGATATGCAGGCTCATCAAGCCAAGGGACGGATAACATGAACTCTGGTGGCTACGTCCAGGGGTATGGGGGAGAGCCTGTCCAGGGTGTGGGGGGTAACCCCAGGGGTGGAGAAGAGTTTGGAGGACAGGTGGCTGGTAATCCGGGCAAGCTAGTGGCTCACCACCCATCAGTCTCCAATCGCTATACCAAGGTCCCTACCCTCAACCTACCGCCTCTGTCTCTGCTGTCCAGTGACACCTCCAACCTGACGAGCGACACCTCCTTGCCAACGTCGTCCAATCAGGGCCTGGACTCCCATGAAGACCCAGAGGGAGGGGAGGGATCTGGCCAGGGGTGCGGACAGGGGTGTGCCGAGCAGTCAGCTGGGCCTGAGCAGAGCAGGGCTGAGGGTGGGTGTGAGGGGGTACCAGTAGAGGTATCACAAGGGGGCACAGACTCTACCCCTGTTCCTCTTGATCCTGTGAAAGTGCCATCAGAGAATTCTGAACCACTGAGTGTGCCAACCTGACTGTGATGTTCCAACCTGATTTCTACAGGACAACAATTTGTATGCATCTGTTTTTAGAAATATTTATCAGGGTAATGATGTACAACTTCTTATTCCTACAACACTATTATACAACATTACCTTTGAGAATGAATGTTTAGGTCTTGCCATATGCACTCTGAATTGATTGTAGATTTGGGTGACGAGGAGGGCTTACTCAGAGTCCTTTCTTACTTTAAGTTCCATTTTTTGAGTACTTTTCATGCATTTTTTATGAATCGAACTGAAGTAATTGAGGCATGGAGATTTCACTGTATCCTGCCAAAGACTGGGAAGTTTATTACAAGTCTTATGACCAAACATGACTGCAGTCACTATGTATCCTGATAAATGTTGCTGATCTGCAGGAAAAAAATATAGAGAATGTTATCTCTACTATTATTTAAGATACCATCTTTTTTAAAAGAATGCAACATGTTCCAGAGCTGCCAACTCGTACTGATTAGTATAATTGTAGACTGAAATTTTACCTAAATACTGCCTATGGAATAAAATACAACTGTGATGCAAAAAGTCACTAAAACATGGGGTGGTATTCTGAAGTTTTCATCTGAAAAAAAGTGTAGCCCATATACAAAAGTCATGAAACTTGGCAGAAATCAGCAGTATACCCTAACGATAGAGTGTATGAAATCTCACAGTCATAGCTTCACGAACCTCCTCAGGAGAAGTGTAAAACTATCATTTACATTTGAAACACATCGTTTCATAGCCACCGTGGTCTACATCCGTACACCGCATTACTCCGCTCCATTAGCCTGAACTGTGTGGCGCACCAAGCCGTGATGTGCGTTTTAGCGTATTGCAGCCTCAGGTCTCTAGGCAACATGCACTTCTAGGTTTTGGATGACCTATCGAAAACGTACTCAAAATCTATAATTCCGCTTACAGTCAGTTTCCAGTTCTAATATTGTGAGGGAAGTTCTTATCCAGTATTTTGTTCCATCTTCCATGGTATTTACAAAATTTAATTTTGCCCTTTCACTAATATTTTATGTGTTTGACCTGTGAATGGGCTACATGTCTCTACACTGTATTTCTGTACATAACCCATAATTGTGATTGGCCAGTTGCCAGTTTTTGACTCAAGTCAATTTTCAGAAATACCAACTGACTTTGGCATAAGAGGTTTTTTACTTGAATACCTGTACCTTTCTTTTAGAATACCGCCCAGGTTATTGTGACTGTTTGCAACAAAGTTTTGTAGTTATATTTCATTCAGTGAGAAAATAGCAATTCTCTCATCAGAAAAAATACTTTTAGATAGCAAAATACAGAAATTCTTGGGAGGAAGTTGGAAAATCAGTGGCAAGTTGGGGTGTTGTGTAAAGGAGATCACTAGTTTCCAGTTTGAGTTAATGCATTGGATATTGTACTATCACCTGTAATTATGTCATAGCTTTCACTGCAATGCATTAGAGACTTTTTGCATGTAGAGTGATGTTGAGAGTTTAAATACATAAACATGTGCATGAATATTTTTATTGTGTTTAGATAAACCAAAGTATATATAACTTTTATCATTGCTATCTTGTCAGAAAAATAGTTGCGGTATGAATTTAAAATGCAATTTGTATCAAACATGAAACATGCGTTTTATATACTTGTAAAAAACATATTTTTGAATTACACTGTATTGGATGGCAATTATCTTCTCTCTCACTGTCTTCTATATATATCACTTGTTATGTACATGTCCATAGCATCTCACAGCCCAAGTATGCTATGTTTCGGCAAGGACTGTATGAAACCTATTCGTACTACATGTATTTGTTAGTTATTTTTTTTCATGATTTTTGGAAATATGTCTTAGCTTGTGAAAAGTACAACTCACAAGAACTCAAGAAACAAAAATAAAACACTAGTAGATATGTATTATTGGCTTTTATGTTCATGCAAGCAATAGCAATTTCAAAAGATAAAAGTATTTCATGTTCTCTGTAATGATTGCTTTGTTACCCCATCAAGATTTGGCACCTCAAAATGGTAAGTGTGCATGTCACATTCATGGAAATGTGAACTTGTCGCTGACCTGGTGAACCAACACTTATTAAATCACATTATACATTCCATTTAAAGAAAAATCAATCTTTTCAATTTTAGTGCTTTATGCTAGATAAAACGCACCTTGGAGATAATTAAGGTATAAACATTGATCCCTTACTTTGTTTACCTTGTCTATGGTTAGGGATTCTCTTTTTCATTTAATTTTATTTAAACTTTCAGGTGACTTTGTCACCTGAAATTTTAAAAAATGGTAAAAAGCTTCGGTCCAATATTTTGTGTACCTTGCCTATGGTTAGGGATTTTCTTTTTCATTTCATTTCATTTCAGGAGCATTTGTCACCTTAATTTTTTAAAATGGTGAGCAGTTTTGACAATTTTGCATCAAAGCTGGAAGCAGTTGGATTCAGATTGTGCCATATGTTATAAATTTCAAATGTAATCATGCAAAATAAAATGTAAAAATATGATTTATATTATCTTTATTATACAAAATGAATAAACAAAAATCTGATTGCAATATTTTGTGTGATATTTTATTTGTGAATGCGTCTGTTATAAATGGTACCGTCCTAGTAGTCGTGGATGACAAAGGCTTGTTCACAGGCGTGGCTCACCCAATTTTTGGCCGCATTTCAGACCTTTTTGTGAATAAGGAGGTTAATAGAAGTAACTTTCAGGGCACAGGACATATTTGTACCAAGCATTTTGTATCAAAACTAATGTAGTCACCTATCCTTGGTTACACTTTCTCCACCAAGACTACTCAGTGGATAGGTGGAATAAAAATAGTTTGATGAGTTTGAGCAAATAATTTAATTCACAGATTAACAAAAAGTTTTGAATGGGAATCTCCATTCCATCACTTGTAGCAAATTACAAGTGAGATACATCTATCCTTCCGTCTCTCTTTCGGTGTCTTAACCACCTTGACTTGAATTAAGTTTGAACTCCCCAAGTTTTGTGTGATAATGTCCAGTACCCTTAATGATGGAAATAATTTGTCTGAATAAGTGTCTTGATTTTTTTATTTGTTTTTTCCTGAAGCATCTTTTGGCAGTGAAAATAAATCACATGGTTGCCCCTTCTGTAATACAAAGTAAAAGTAAAGACACGAAACTGAAATGATACAAAATGAGAGTAAATCTACAGGATAAATTTCAAATCTTTATTCAGTATCTTTCAATATCATTAAAAATGCTATGTTGCTAGGTTGAAGGGTATAAACTTTATCTCCACACATAATTCAACAGGCCCTTCTAATCTCAACATTAACCAAAAAAAAAAAAAAAACAGAACTCTCAATGATCTGCAGATGATGGTATTTGAACCAGTATCGGCCCACTCCACAATAAAGTACAACACAGTACATGTCTTGCTGATATTGAATACAGTGAAGACTGTATAGAGAGACTGCTCAAGGGAGACAAGAAACATGGTCTTTATAAGCAGGTGGTCTTTATATGCAAGTTACTTCTATACACGTTCAACGAGAAACACTATTCAAGGGGAGCAAAACGTGGTCTTTATCATAGAAAAGGGGTCTCTCTATACAGGGAGGTCGCTAAAGTTCTATAAGCTTGGGCATGGTTACCGGTAGACAGATGCATTAAAATGAAAGGAAACTTTTCATAATACAGGTTGTGGATGTAGGTTGTGTCCGATCAAATGTTGGATCTGACTAGAATTCAATGTGTGGTCGCCCCATCAGGCAAACCAAATTGCTTGGTGGAAGTGCTCCATCATACATTAGCTGGATTATCTTGGCCCTCATTAATGGCACAGACTTCCATCCTATTTCTGTTTAACCCTATCAATAAAACTGTGCAGTAAGTCAATGGGGATATGGAGTCTTGGTACTGCAAGGGTTAAACAGCTGGTAAGCAGGTCCATATCACAGACCAAATGCCTTGCACAAATCGCGTGGGTCAACTGAATCTTGGGAGTTAGTAGTTCATGGCTACCTGGCCTAATTTGTGAAGTCAGCTTTATATGCACTGCTACCAACATTGAAAGTTAACTATCAGGAGGTAGTACGCTTGATAATTTAATCATAAGACTGACCTATTGATTGTGAGGTCGTATCACAGAGAACATACGATCGATATCGATAGTAACTTGCAAGTGATATTCACCGTAGCTCGTAACTATACAATTGATTGCACAATCCTGTGGACTTGGCAATAGATAGCAGTCATGGTTTTGTAATACAGTGACGTGATTGCAACTCCAGGTCTGTATGATTCATGGTCACTAGGGTAACCACGGATACGCCATGCCATTACTGGTGTGATATGTATTGCAGACTTCCACAAGTCGTCAACCGTTCAAATCACACAGCAATTATAGTAGTGGCACGTGGTCCAAGAAATGCACTACATAGATTATAATCACAGAAGCTGTGAAGAGACTGGACATAAATTCAACTTGTCTGTGTTGAGGTTTCACCCCCAGAAACCTAAATTAAGAACATTTAAGAACATTGCCTTACTGGATTATGGGACATGCACACAGCATAATCTCTCTGAAAGAACACTTTTACTCACAAAGTCAATGATAGTCCAAATGTTTCTCTCCCTTTTTGGATTATAATTCTTCAATATAGCCTTCATTAAATGTACATCAAGAAAACATTACCTAAAGAAATGTTGCTGTGTGACATGAATGCGGTACAAGCCAGCCCTAATAAATAATCAAATCACATCATACACGGTAACAAAGACATTGAGCAGACTATAAAGGTTATATCCTTCACCAACTAAACCAAGCCCAAATCTTATCTAACCCCTGTATCCTTTTCGAAGTCAGAGGAGGTTTCAATGAAAGATTGTTCATTATCACTGAAAATATATGGGCTAAACACTGATATTATGTTTCTACATATTTCAAAACATATCTTTTGATGCTGTCGATATGAAGCTTGATGATAAATTATGGCAAATAGCTCGCTGTGCTGTTGAAGAATACATGGTGCCAAATTGAAATCTCAACACAAAACAGACTCCTTTATCAGTTTGATACAGCACAAAGCAGGATGGCACATACCACCACCATCCCATGGGAAAAGATTAATTTGGGTAGGAAGTGAGAAGTCATTGTCGAACATTTCCAATTATGCTTCAAATCTGACACAGTGGAGCTATATGTACCTAAGGGCATAGTATCAATCTCTTTTATACACTATTGGTTTTAAAAGTTGATGGCTTTTCCAAAGTACGCCGCCAAGTTGGCTTCTCTGAAAGCCTCGGAAACAGTCTGGAAGAAAAAAGTGGAAAGGGAAGAAAAATAACAAAATGAAGGGTTATATACAGTTATTGTTACATTTCTTTTCAAAATGAAAGTTCTAAAGGGGTTTATCATCCAGAGGCTACCTATGATATATCGCAATAATTAATGCTTGTATGCTTTACACAATGAAGACTACCTATCCATAATGTCCACTTTCTACACTTGTATTTATCCCCAACCATGGTTAAATGCTGGGAGAATCAATCACCACATTAAACGGTAGGATCAGATATCGTACAGAAAAAGCAATTCCTAGTGATATGACAACATTTCATAAAAACCCATATCAAATTTGGTCTGGTACTTCTCATTCACCCTCTCATTACCAAGTCTTGAAAACCTTACATGTCTTACTACACACCTTCATACCAATGGAAATGAGAAAGTTAATGTAGTTACTCTATACATCACTGGTTAACAAGATACTATACATGTACTTGCATCTCTGATCGTATTTCAGTGTTGAGAATACAGGAACTACTATCTTACATAAAGGCCACCACACGCGCCACGATCTGATCAATCGTATGACTCTGTGACTAGCTGAAATGCAGGACCCGATGATGGGATTTAAGCAAGAAGGCGACATCCCATTTCTAGTCAGAAGCCCATATCACTTCAGAATCGTGGCAGAAACGTGTCATCAGCAGTGGCCTTAAATAATGACAATGTCAGTCAGTGGCTTGCAGCTACCCATACTTACTGGATGTGCATGGCAGACTCTGGCTACATCTTCACACGAGGCTCCATATTCCATAGCGAGGGCAGCTTCGTTGATCATCTCCCCCGCCCCAGACCCGATGATGTGGGCCCCAAGAATCCTGTCTGTCTCTGCATCGCTCAGCATCTTGACTAGACCATCCGTGTCAGCTGAGGAGAGAAACATCACTTGGTTTAACACTGCGCTTACCACATGTCTATTTGTTTTTTTACCAGTTATGCGCATCAATTTTCCCTATCGCATATAGCTCTCCAAATCTGAACGCATGTGGCGCTCTAATTTTTTACCTTTAATTTTTTGGGATATGAACTTCCGGTCCATGAACATTCTATCGCCATCGTCTTGCTTGTGTCTTTTCAAAGACATCGCCATGAGTGATTGGTGGTATTTTTTTCAAGTCCTTCGTCCATGTAGCAATCCTTCCATTTTAATATTACAAGGTTTATGAGGGTCGAAATTACAGATTCTCTGCCTCATTGCATGAACTGAAAATGTACCAAACTCTTACCGGAAGTATACGTCCCAAGAGCAATCGATCAGATATCGATATCGCGAGGTGATATCGCTTGATATCGGCTATATGCGATAGGGATAATTACACAGAGGGGCATTTTGTCTGGCTCAGGAGGGGTTAAATCAACTGAATGGAGATTGATCTGGAATGCTTGCCAGCTGTATCAATTACTGTAGTACTTACATGCACTTCATATTAAATTACTCTCTTGAGAGGGGTGGGCTCCAAATATGGTACTGCCGTTCTACTTACTCCTCAACCCTTCTCTATTTTTTATTTCTGTACTTGGCAAATGTTTCAATCTTTCTATGTTGTGAACCTTTTGATGTATGTATTTCAATGTTGTTTTATAAAGAGTGTTAAAATGAATGAACTCAATTCAACTCAACTGAATAATGATGCTTATGAAGTATGCTAGATCATTCCCCAAAATCTCAACATATATTCATTAAGATGTCACAATTTCATTTCAATTTTAACTGTAAATAAGATGTACATAGCACTATCACAATCTCATCTAGCAGCTCACTGTTCATCAACTGTTTATGACATGTGAAGACAAGTAAACTCTCAAACTATTTTCTCTGTTCTTACAGTACAGCCCACATGAAACGGCACTCACTAGAACGAAAAGACTTGTCTTTCTAGAGGGGAGCTGTTACTCCACACAATAGGGCTAACTGAGTGGTGGGCTCTTGAACAGAACTCCATACAAATTAATTTTTAGGTTAAAATGGACTATAGGCTAAGCACAGTTTATCTATTGTTGCCGGTAGTCCATTCCTAGTAAACTAGAGAGGGCCTACTCTATTTTCTGTATAGGACATGACATTATATTTGCACTATATCATAGAGATGCCAACCTCCCACGGATAAAACAATACTTTTTAGGGTGATAAAATGTATTTTGGCCTGAAAAACATTATTTTTTTCATCTTTTTCAATTGCAGTGTTCACAAAATGATCCCAAAGAAAAAAAGTATTTTGAGGCATTTTGCTAACAAGTATTTGCAACTTTGAAAAAGTACTAAATACTGGAAAGAAAGGAACAGTTGGCATCTCTGTATAGCGGTGCTGATGATTCCAGCCTGTTTTCTCACCATTCGTCTTGGCTCTGCTGTTGGCAGCGAAGGGGAACTTCCCCACTTTGTACTTGACCCCTTCCTCCTTCAGCTGCTCCTCCGTCTTGCCCACCCAGGCCACCTCGGGGTGGGTGTAGATCACCGACGGCACGCAGTTGTAGTCAATGTGAACGGGTGCCCCGGTCATGCCCTCTACAGCAATGATACCCTCATCCTCAGCCTTGTGAGCCAGCATGGGCCCAGCGATGCAGTCTCCGATGGCAAACACACTGTAGCAGGGAAAACAAAGTCATTTGTTTTTAAATCATATATTTGACCATTGAAATACTATAACATTTAACGATATCGTAGCAGAGGAATACATGTATAACAAAGGACACAATACAATAGAAAACAGATGTGGGTTAGGATCCACAAAGGGGAAGTAATTCACTGTTGAGCAAAGAGCATGTGAACCCACACTATTGTTGAGGGCTCTTTAAAAGCCTCATGTGAAAAAACAAACAACATGTGTGTTATAACCTAAAAGGAAATGTATTTTCACAGGAGTGCTCTGGTTGTCCACAAGGGCTCTTGCGGGTGCTAAATGGCCAACTGCCTCTGTGAGGGGTTTTTTCAGACACTGTGGACACTGTGGAAAAACCTATGAAGAACTTACTTATTATGTTAGCATCACAATATGTATTGTTTAAAACAGGAACTTACCAAATAAATGATCAATAGACCGTTTTCGTAATGTATGCACAAGACCTTTAATTTTGCACACGGCCGCAACCTCGGACAAACAAACGCTGCCCGTCGTCTGCACCGTACCGTGCCGCACGCATACGAAGTACACAATGCGGCGCTAGTTCACAAGTGTATCCATACTTTGGCACTTATTTTATGAATTTGAACCCTAAACCTAACCCTTACCCTAACCCTTACCCTAAACCTAATTCTAAACCTAACTCTGACTCTAACTCTAACCCTAGACAACTTCTTTGCCGTTGAATTCGTCCAAAACAGTGATTTCTACGTCTCCACTAGCGCCCGTTTCGACCCTAGCCCCGATACTGCTGCGGCGAGCTATAGCCGTGACCAGCCGCGTACGCTAGCTGCCGTGACTTATGAACTATATACAATGCACTCGATTCACTTTTTTCTTTGAACTAATTAAGACCTCGTTGTGGACAGTACATGTATCAGATTTACACACCTGGCATATAACAATTAGAAAGATTGTCAGGAGTTCAGTTTCTCAGGGGAAAATTATTTTTTTTAGAAGGAAGTTCGGCAATAATCGGCGATAATCTCGGTGAACCACTGCTGCCACGGGATATGCACGGGGCTCGGTATTTGCAGCACGGCCTAAAATGCAAGGTGAAAATTTCTTCCATTCCCGAAAACAAACGAAAAAAAATTGATAAGTGCCATCTCTGGCTCAATGCATGTGGAAGAAAAGACTTGACAACAGACAAAATCAGGAAAGACAGCTACATTTGCTCCAAGTATTTTTTTTACGGGAATGGCCGGCTGCGACAACACACAGATCACCCAACCAATACCTGCCGCAGCACCGCAGTCTCGCAGCGCGAAATACAAGTAAGACAGCGAAAGCCGTGCGGCCAGCTCCTGAGAGAGAGCTATAGTAGCCATCGACCCGCTTCCCAAACGACAGTAAGTTACCGAACAATCTTTCAGTTTGATGAAGACAAAGTGACATACCCCATCGTGTAACTGCAACTTCATACAGTATACCTCATTATGAGTGAACGATGTAAGTTGTGTGTAAGTATGCGAAACTATTCCTTCCCATACGTTTGCATTCATTTTTTAGAGGATTTTCACGTAGCGTAAGCTCCACGCTGTGGGACGGGCCGGCGAGGTCCGGTACGAGGCAAGTGTGTTCACGCTGCTATACTGCTTTCGCTAGCTGAAAAAGCCGACCCTTCGAATACCCGGTGGTAGAAACGCCCTTATCCTTCAAAAATATCCTGGAGCTGCTTGACAGTCATGCCATCAAGAGTTCCTGTCGATGTTGTCGACATCACAGAATTCCCTCGCATAAAAAAACCGCTCTTTCAGGTAAAATAAGACTGAAAATAAAACGAAAACCTCGGGACACCCGCGAGATTCGCACGCAACGCTATGCGGACAAGGCGGCGAGGAGAGGTTAGCTTGACCGAGGTAGCAACAGTAACTATAAATGACGTCATTTTGCATACATTACGAAAACGGTCTATTGCATTCCAATTTCTATATTGTAAAATACTGGATAAATTTCTTACATTGCTCGACTTGTTGCCGTTGAATTCACTATGAAATAATTGCTTCTCCAACTTAAACTCTTCCAGTGCTTTCTCTGAAGGGGTAAGTGACATTCACGTCTTTTTGAGCTGCATACTTTATTTGCCTTTGTGGTGTTTTTCATATTTCTAAAATCCATACAAATGTATGATCTCACTGCCTATCTTAGCCCAAGATTCTAACCACCTTACCTTGGCACTGATGTGGCGAACCTTGAATCCACTGGTATCCTGCCAGCTTTGTCAACAGAGATGCCTAGCTCCTGCGTTAAGACAAAGATTTAATTAAGTTCATTTAAACAGAACAAAGATTTATGACAAATATTAATTGTGAGTCATAGTCTTCAACTACAAAGAAATTATATTGTGTAAATCCAACTTCAATGCGAATATATGTGAAATGGAGATACAACCTCTAAAATGTCACCCCAAGTTCACAAATTTGATGACTAGTCTCCAATCTGTTAATTTTCAACGTTTTTTTACTCCTATGTCATCCAATAGCACAACCTTAAAACTATCCAAACATATCCACAAATTTTAACCAGAAATACTGCATTAAAATTGAATGTCATAGATTAACTTGGAATTAGACCAAATGGCATTATCTCTTTCTGGTTTAGTCTCGGGCAAGGTGAAGCCATTGTATTAGTAAAACCAACATACCATGTTATTATGTGAGTAGTATGCACATGTTCACACAATATGTTACTAATGGTAACCTTAAAGCTTGACCAAGCTTTGTCCGACTAGCAACAACTAATGGATTAAGAGTGCTTTCCACTCAATGTAGCAGAAACACTAGAATGTAATAATGCATCATCACAGAGTTAGGGGGGAAAGTTGTGAATGTACTACGAAAACAGCTTATTCTGTCTGCAGGATTTCTTTCATGTGGCAAACCCAGGGCAAATGGCCACCCACCTCCAAGCCCAGGTTGTTGGTGAACGGCCTACGGCCGATGCAGACGAGCAGCGTGTCGCACTGGATCTCCTCCGTCTTGCTGGGGTCCTTGACAGACTCCACGGCCACCGTGATGTCCCCGTCTCCCCCGCTAGCGCCCGTCACCTTGGTGTTCAGCATGAACTTGATGCCCTGCTTGGCCAGGATGCGCTGGAAGTTCTTGCTGCGATGGGGAATGGGAGAGAGAAGGGGTCGAAGAAGTGCGGTATTTATTAACCTGTTTTTTACTGAACATATACATGCACATATCCGCGGGCTGGCTTCTTTCAATTAACATACTGAGCAGCACAACTCTTGCATGATCTCCTGCACAGACTATAGAACAGGCTATGAATGAACTACCTCATGGGGTGCAATTTAGAAACACCCCATTGCTTACTGTAGTTCCATGGCAAATGTTGATATCCTAACTGGACCAGGGTTCGTTCACAAAGCCTGAATATCTAACCGTAAGCAATGGGTTACGATGCAAACCACAATGGCATAACAAAGACTGAATCAATGAATCAACATCAACATCAACTCCATGACGTATCATCCATGACGTAATTATCCATGACGTATCATCAACAACATCAACTCCATGTGCGTACACTGAATCAATGAATCACTGAATCCTATGGAAATACTTAAACAAATATATATTCATCCAGAAATAGAAGAAAGATTATCAAGGAAATGTAGAAAAGGGAACAGGGGGTCAGTGGGACTTGTGAGATTGTGAGATTGAGAGAGAGAGAGAGAGAGAGAGAGAGAGAGAGAGAGAGAGAGAGAGAGAGAGAGAGAGACCACAATGAAGAACAAATGAGAAAAGGGGGGAGGAATTGAGGGAAAGAAAACCCATGAAGCACAAAAACAAAGGGGATAAAATAAGAAGGACAAAAATATGACAGAATAGAGAGAATAAGGTAAAAAAAAAGAAGTCAAAGAGATGGGGAAAATATATTTCTAAACTCTGGCCTGACAACAGTGGTCACTACCATACTGACAAACATTGTTGCATATCATTTCTGCTTTTTATTTTTAATAATACCCCATTTTCACACACTTTCACATTCTCCTATTTCTAGTATTTCTCCTATTACAAGGTTGAAAATGTGAAGCTTTGCTTTAAGGACATTATGTCTATAAAGACCACATGTTCTGGTTCCCTTGAATACTGTTTCTCATTGAATCCTGTGTAAAGTAATATGCGCATTTCTCCTGTCACTGGAGAGGTTGTTATGTACACATTTCACTGTATGCAACTTACGATATTTCCATATCGATGCCAACTCCACCTATGTGTCCCAGGAATTCAACAGCTGTGACTTTGGCTCCAAGACGCTGCCATACTGATCCCTGCAAGATGCACAAGAGGGAGTGTATCAAAATATAGCAAGCATGTACATGTTACATACATATATACATACATACATGTGTAAACATGTTTACATGTCATTTTAAGATGTTCTGAAAACAGCTCTACATCATCATAATCAATAACAAGGTTATTCGCGAACCACAAGTCTCGCCTGATTTCGCAATTGCCTCATATCATTTGACCTTTTGACCCCCAGATGACCTTCGACCTCATCATCCACATCAACACACGGGTGGTATTACCCAAGGCTCGTTTGTACTAACTATGAACATAATTGATGCCGAAATAACAAAAAATGAGAAGAACTTAAACCAAAACTTTACGAAAAATGATGCACATGGCCTCACATGATTTGACCTTTGACCCCATCATCCTCATCAACACACATGTGGTATTACCCAAGGCTCATTTCTACCACGTATGAGCACAATAAAGAAATGAGAGCAAGTGAAACCAAATTTTTTTTTGTAACAAACTAACAGACTAACAGGAAAAGTGATTACTAGGTCTCAGCCAAACTTTGTTCAGGCGAGACAAAAAGCATAAGTCGAGACAATCATTGACTGAAATGCTTGCGTTAGTAGTCCTTGTTAACATAATTATTTTCTGCATGCACTTTGATCACACATGTCCCTAGAAATGTACTATATGTATATGACTAGAGTTCTATGTGAGAATTTGATGAAAATATGAAATTGCTGAATCAATTCTAAGTCTCTAATGCACAGAATTACAATTGATATCAATAGCCAAGTCAAGATTCTGGATGATCCCAAAGACCAGGGAGCCCATTAAAGAAGAGTTCTGATTGATCTGAATCAATTGCAAGTCCGCTCCTCATCTCTATTGTGCAGAGTTATGCTCCACGTTAATCGCAAGTCAAGTTGCAATCAAGTGCAATTCTTCATAATAAGGTCCAGGATTAATCCTATTTGTGTCCACCATCACAGCTTGTGTATGCTTGTGAAGAGACTTGGCTTACCAGCTCCAGGCCGATCACTCCTCCTCCTATCAGCACCATGTGGTCTGGGACTCTCTCCAGAGACAAGGCTCCTGTTGATGACACGACTGACCTCTCATCAACCTGTGGGCAGGAATTAGGAGAATATAGATTGTATGGGTACACATCAGGAGAAAAAAATTGACATTGATTTGCGGGTGACTACTTTTCAAGCTTGATGACACAGACATGCTCAACCATGTTATGCATTATACCCTATGAGTTTTTTTGTTGACAACAGGGCTCTTTCGTTCTTGAAGGGGGCTCTATCGAGATTGAAGGGGGCTTTATCGAGATTGCAGGGGCTACATCGCACTGAGCCCCCGCGTAACTTACTCACTGATACACATCACATTATGTTATATAATCACAAGACAGTGCAATGAAAACTAAAACCAAAGTACATGTATAAATTTTAAAGGGAATGTAACTACACATAGGTTAGAAACAAAAATCTCTTTTACTGGTAGCCAATTTTGTAGTCCAGACCTCAAAATTTGAGGCCTAGGCCGCATTGCAACATTTTGATCGAGTCCGGACTTTACTCCAACTCCATGATTGATATGATAAAGAGACAGTAATAATCAAAGTGTGCGAATGAGAATGTATAAAAGACTAGGGAAATAAGACGTATAACAACAGAAGGGAAGAGTAGCCATGGGAGAGATGGAGAGGCACTCACCTCAATACCAGGGAACGGCGTAACCTCTGAGCCAGTGGCGATTAAGATGTTCCTAGTCTTGACAACCTCCTTGATCTTCCCATCTGGGTGAAGGACAGCCACTTCATTGGGCCCTGTGATCTTGCCATGGCCTTGGATTCTGGTTACCTAGTAGTGTGTAAAGAGAGAGAGAGAGAGAGAAAGAGAGAGAGAGAGAGAGAGAGAGAGAGAGAGAGAGAGAGAGAGAGAGAGAGAGAGAGAGGTAGAAGGAGAGAGGGAGGGGAGGGAGGGAGAGCGAGAGATGGAGAGATGGGAAGGGAGAGAGAGGGGGGTAGAGGGAGAAAGGGAGAGGGGGATCAATGGATGAAGAGAAAGAACGATTGAGAGTGGGGAGAGGGAGAAAGAGATAATTACAGAGAAAGGGTGGAGGGAAAGAAAGATATAGAAAGAGAGAGAGGGTGGGAGACACAGAGAAGAGAGACACAAGGGTGTAAGAGAATGGGGTCAGGTGGTTAGAGACAGAGAGAACGAGAGGGACAAAAAGAAAGAGAGAGAGAGAGAGAGAGAGAATGTTTTTTTTTCCATGGTACTGAACATCAGCTACATATTGTTTGACAATAAATTAATTGTAATTGAGATTATTCTAGAAGTTTAAATAGATTCCGCTTCCTAGTTGCTATAGTCTTCTGGACTTTTCTCACAGAGCAAACTCAAGGCAGTTTAAACATCGAACACTAACATTGACCACAGATTCTAATATCACACACGTAATAAAGTGAATCTTAAGTGAAATTTGCATTTATAATGCAGGAAGTCTGCAGATAATGTTCATTGATCATTTTGAGGAATCCTTTGATCCACAGAGCAAAGCAACAGCAAGTACATCAATATGTCATAATGATAATAACTTGCAGTGTGTATATACCACTTCATATGAAACAGTATCATCTCTAAGCGCTTTATAATATTATTACCCCGGTCTTTGAATGCTCATAAGAATTTGTTACACCTGTCCTATCCCAAGGGATCATTTAGAATCATGACAGCCAGTAAAGAGCGTCGATTCCACTCTTACCAGGTGCCCAATTATACACCTGGGTGGCGAGCAGCAAAGAGGATTAAGTTTTTTTTTGGCTGAAGTAGACAAGTGGCATGGATGGGCTTAAGACCTTGGGATATTTCCTTACAGTTCACAACTACTAGAGCCCGACACCTCCACTGTCACATTCCTTACTGTATTCTGCTTGAAGAGGTGTGCAATGCCATTGGTCAGAGCCTTGACCGCATCAGACTTCTGTCCCATCATCTGGGGCAGGTTGAGCTTCACGTCATTCACTGCAGCAAGACACAAACAGAGCAATCAGGTGACCATTAGAGATGACCATCAGAGACAGAACAGACAGGGGATCACATGCTAGCCGCAGTACAGAGCCACAGTATTTGCTAATTAGATGAACACATATCATATGCCAAATATAATTTGATCAGTTAAGAACAAAATGCAACACTAGATCCGATACTGTACAGTGCAAATTTCCACTGACTTCATGGAAACTTTGTTATTCTTTAAAATATATTAAATATATTGGTGTACCTTCTTCCTTACATGTTTGCCATTTATCAAACAAAACCACAACTTGAAATGGTGTTTTTGATTACAAGACAATTGCTCATTAATGTGCATCAGCAATATCATGATATATAAACAGGGTTGTAGAGAACATGCCAGAAAGCCATACCATCGATGCCTCTGTTCTTGAAGTCCTTTGATGTGGCCATGTGATAGAGATGTGAGTTGTTGAGCAAAGCCTTGGATGGAATGCAGCCAACATTGAGGCAGGTGCCTCCCAACGTATCATTCTTCTCAATGCACGTGGTCTGTAGAAAGTCGGCAGAGATAATGTTAAGATACCAGGGACCCGTTGCATAAAACTTCCCATTGATGTTAACTCTGTCATTAATGGTAACTACTAGGGTAGCACCGCTCGGCAGCCGATCAAATTCAAGGTTTCCATAGAAGTTGTCATTGGCAGCAAAGTTATTATTGATGGAAAGTTTTATGTAACAGGACCCTGTTCTGAGTTTCCTCCATGATAAGTAGTGGGCAGAGCCATAGTGTCCCTGGCATATGCTACCTTATGCAATTTGTGACAATTCAGATTAGATAGTCTGCTGTCTCTGTGTCTCATAAGTACACATTATTATATTCTATGGAGTTTCTCCTTACTGGGTCATTGTCAGTCTCAGTGCAGCATTAATGTCTTCAATGAATATGAGTAGATAGTCATATTGAACTCATACCTATTGTAGTATGCATTATCGACTACAGCAAATCCATAACATACAATATTTATTTGTGCTTATCATGTTTAAATGACAAAAACCATTCAGATTCAGATTATGTCACTAGTCACATTTCAGAAACACAGAAATGTGGTCTCCACTGGCACAACAAATATATGCATAACATAAAAAAAATAATAAGCTATCCTTGAGAAATGGCAGTGAGTTCCAGCTACATGTACATGCCTACTATAAGAACAAACAAGTGGAATGTTTACCTTGAGGCCCAGCTGGGCGGCTTTGATAGCAGCGACATACCCCCCAGGGCCAGACCCTATGACCACCAGATCCTGCTCCTCCACTGCCTCTGACTGGGACATGTGTCGTCGCTGGCCCCTCCATGCCGCGGGCACCGCTGTACACCGCGAGAACTTGTGCGCATGGTTTGCCTGAGGAGAAGATTCATAAGGATACCATGTTTGAATATGCTGGACGCCGTCGTGCACCGGGGAAAACTTGTGTACACCAAATGGTTTGGCCAAGGACAAGGCTCTTAAGGATCTTGTTTAAATTGTATTCATTAAATAGCAATATACAAGTATGGGGCTGACAGCACACATCCTGGCATTTAAGTGTAGTAATTACGCACATATAAGCAAAAAGTGGGCAAAGACCTCTGCAGCTTGAGGTCATAGAGGTGACATGATTAGAATAGTACAAAAATCATCATTATGCTCTGCACCCCCACCCCCTTTTACCATTTGAACAAGAAATACAATATTCATAGGTTTCACTCTATTACCACAAAACATTTGCAATCCATAACACACCTAAACAACTAGCAAAATATAATATAAGTACATACATGTAGCATCTATGCCTTTCAATGAAAATCTGAGACCTATGTGATGTCAAATATTTTGCAAAAAGTTTTAGATTTTTTCATTAAAGTTGTTAAAAAGTGCAGCAAACTAATTGAAAAAAACATTCTTCTCAATGAATTGAAAGATGTTTATCAATTGTTTCTTATGAATCACAATCCTGCTTTGACTGTGACTGCAGATTGAAATCTCAAAACAACATAAAACATAAATCGTGCATCAGACAACATGATTACAAACTTTTGCACGATGGACATGTTCTTGGTTTACTTAAATCTATAAGTTAGCTGTTTCTCATCTAATCAGTTTTCTGGTCTCTTTTTTAAGTTAAAATGGTGGTTACCATAAATGACATAAAAAGGTCTAGGGTTTGTTCTAGAATACAATACTGTCCTGTTAATTTGCAGTTTCTAATTCACATAAATTCAGCTGAAACACATTCAAAATGTGCGAGATTCTACTATTTTGACAACGCACAAATTGTTCAGCCAACACACCCATAGAAAAGCAAATGGAACCAACTTAAAAATGTGTGAGCAGTTTGAATCTTCCCATAGCAATTACATGATCAAATGTATAGCATTAATGAAACACCCACATTTGTGCAACAATGGTAACCTCTGTAGTGAGGTAGAATCATAGATCTCTTCTAGTTAAGTTCAATAGACTGTAGATCTTGTGTTAGACTTAATTACACAAGCAGAAATTAAATTTTCATTCCCCATGCAATCTTCAATGAAGTAGACTCTCTCGTACAGTCTAGTCTCTAGACTAGTTCAATGACAGTGACAGTCAGTGGCCCAGACAAAGTGCAGACTAGACATGAACAGTACAGTTAACAAAACAATTTCATCATTTCTCCAACCCAGTCAAGGACAACTCAGCCTATGCATGGCGAGTGGTGAAACCATTAGACTCTACATGTACAACTGTCAGATTTATCAGCCGAACATTTGTGCCAACTTATCATTCTCCACTGCAGACATGTCAGAGAAATGTATTCAGTACGCAAGCCCAGGCGCGGCGAAAACCAATGTCGGCCAAGCTGTGCTGCACTCAGCACTCAGGCAGCAGTCGGACGACCCAACTTATTTTTTCAATCAAATGATAAGACATTCTCATATTTCGAACCAAAAGGGTCCTATAGTTAGGTTCATGCAATGTTTCTAGCTAGATTTGCTCACCATGAGCCTAATACATGTACTTACTGCGGAAAGACAGCGTCCAGCTCTGGTTACAGCAGGTATGAGCGACATCTTGTAAGTACCTGTAATGGTTTGGTTTAAAATGTAGCTGGCGCTATTACTGCCACAGACATAAATAACTACGCACTGAGCTCGCTCCCGTGGTAATACAATAACTTTCCTTATTTTCATCTAGATTACCCAACTATCGAGGATTTGATGGTTTCAATAAAACCATAATCATTAAAGAAACAAATAAGTGAAGGTTTGCCGACAATCCGTCCAAGGATAAATACGATCTGTTAAAATTTTGATTTTGTGACATCAAGTGCGAGTTACTCTCCCGTTATGTGTGCAGTTATGATCCATGAATTGCTCTTTTTCTGTTTTGGTGACGAAATAAGTTTGTTTCATCATGTTTCATATTGTGATTTTCCCCCAGAAACTGAGCGGTACTAGCCTGACATCCAGGCTGTTGGTCAATTTAAATCTTAACTACAATATTCAATACACAAGTCTGGCCGCGATATATAGACTACTCATTCTCACTTCCTTTTCCGGCTCGCCCATATTAGGGACGGAGGGGGAAAAGAGGAGAATGAAAGAGTGGCTTGTCTTGTACTAGACTCTTATCGTAGAATTAGCCATATCTAAAAGCCTGGAAGCCAGGCTAAATGTTAAAATGAAGTTCATATGCGAGCGTTGATTACAACGCATAGAAGAAAAATTGTCACATTATGGAATTCCAGTCTGAATACAAAAGAATCATTTCAGGTTATGCAAATCAATTTATTCAGGTGCCTGACATTTTATATTATATGATATACACTCCGCAGAAAAAAGTTAAAGTTCTTTTCGATTTTTCATATAATTATCTCGAACATTATTTTACTGATTCTTATCATTCAAATTATAATGGAAATCAATGTTACGCATATGAAAGTTAACTATATGTCCATCGATGGCATTATTGGTGTGAAATCATTCATTTTCTATAAAAAAAAAAAAAACGAAAAGAAAAGAAAGATGATTGTGATTTGGAGGATGTGATTTGTGTCTGCAATCTACACGATTAACAAGAGAATCGCGAATGACTTGTGTTTGAACTTGCAAACAACAATCATTGCATTTCAATGTATGTTTGACTAGCATCGCAGTAAACGAAGTGTGCTCATCAAAGATTCATGTACGTAGGTTCGTTATCTGCTTTCCTTTGATCACCTCGCGACATCTCTTCGGCATACTCAAAGTTTGTACGCGACGTTGATCCATTTTTTTTTTTTTTTTTATTTATGTAGACGTTGATCCAGGTTGGCATAGGCCCTCTGCAATGCGCAAGGATTCCTCCATTAAAGGAATAATTCACCCCGTAGTTATAAGTTGGTTTTAATATAAGCAGAAACATGAAATACACGTATAAGTTCAGGTTTCATGGAAATCGGTCAAAGGATAATAAAGTTACGATTGATTCGTTTAAAGTTTTGTGACGTCACTTGCGAGGTGCTCTCCCATATGTTTATGTTGTGTACTATTATTTTGGAAAATGTTGATTGTCTCATTAGGATAGTCCAGATACTGGCCGTATTTTATCGTCCGCTTCCAATACACCAGTTCGTAGTTAGCTCTGGAGCAAGTTTGGTCACTATGACCTTTCCCTTTTTCATTAGGATAAGCAGTTGATTAATATATCATTTCAAAAGGAGATGTTACGTAATGTGCTTACCCGACATAGCAATTGGCGATATTCAACCTCTCATAAAGGAACCATCTCAAAACAGGTGACAAGAATAGTAGGCTACGGTCTGTGAACAATTGGGAAAGCTTCTATTACATTGTTTATTGTAAACTAATTGTTGTCGTTTGGCCTGTTGTCAAATACCACATGATTGAACACCTTGGTGTTCTTTTATAAATTGGATAACAAGCATATTCTAAAATAGCTTATTAATGATGATGCTTATCTCAGTGATTTAAAAACCAGCAAGCTGGTTTGGTCACTATGACCTTCATCTGCTCATGCGCAAATTGTAATTACGAACTGGCTTATTCTCCCACACACCAGACCACTGATTGCGCGACTCCACGAATCTACATCCGCCCGGAAAAAAATCATTTTGTATGTGATGCGCCACCAACGTTCGTTGTCGGTGGATTGCTAAATACAGTCCAGGGGGTGGACTACATTTAACAATTGCATTTGATATATCATTAGAAACGCGTTTTACACACATCCCTCTATCATACGAAAAGTACATATACCTTCATCAAAAACAGAAAAGGGGTAATTTATGCAATCATACAGCACACAACACACGGGAGAGCACCTCGCACGTGACCGTCACAAAATCAAAAGATTACTTTGATCAACCTATACCGAAGAGATGTCGTGAGGTGATTGAGGCAGATAGTGGACCTACGTACATGAATCACTTGAACACTTCATTGACTGCGATGCTAGCCAAACAGTGACATGCAATGGTTGGTGCTTGAAAGTTCAAACACAAATCGTGCGTGATTTTCTTGTTATACGTTTTCTGTGGAGTTTATATCGCATAAAAGAACATGTCAGTCACCGAAATTAATTAATTTGCCTTGCATAAAACAATTTTTTGGTATTCAGGCAGGAATTCCATAATGTGACCATTTTTCTTGAACTTCATTTTAATATTTATTAACACTGGAATTGCACATAAGTTAAATCACCATTGACCCCCCCCCCCCCCCACACACACACACACACACACACATCTCGTGTGCTATTTTTTGCCGTGAAATGTCTATTTTACCTAAAGGATATGCATCACTTTTTCCTGTGTATTTGATTTATCATTTAAACACATGTCTACACATACCTCTATAAACGTTTTCAAAGTCTATTGCCATTAAAAATCCAGGAATATTATCATGTGTTGTATAGAAAATCATATCATCTATTAACCTTATTGCCTCGCCTATATTTCTATCTCTTATATACCCCACCTGATCTATATAAATAATTTCATGTAAGACTTTTTTTTATTCTCCTATATAGTACCTTAGATAAAATTTCATAATCGACCTTTAATAATGATATAGGTTTATACTTTTAAGTTTAACAAAGGGTCTTTCCCATCTTTACAAAACAACAAAACAAAGTAATAACTGCCTGTTTTTGAGATGACGAAAGTTCCCCTTTACAAAGAGTCTCATTTAAAGCTTCCACCAGTACATCACCTAATATTGGCCAAACTAACAAGTAAAATTCATCTCTTAGCCCGTCGTTCCCCAGTGTTTTGTGAAGTTTCACTTGTTTCAAAGCTTCCCAACACTCTACGTGTGTAATTTTCCCCTCACATAATTCGCGTGAAGCCGACTCCAATTTAGGCAAATACTTAAAGAAGACACTATTATTTAATACATTATCGCCACATCCATAAAAAGATGCTCTGGATCTAATTTTGACCTCTTCATTGACATAATCATAACTCGCTTTTAAATCGTTTCGTTTATACTCCAACAAATTATTTTTTTTATCTACCTTATCTATCTATCTATCTAATAAATCTTTTTCTAGCGCTGATATATTTCCAAATCATTAATTCTTTCTTTCCGTTGCCTTGCCTTATCTTTAGAGTATTTCCGAGTAAAATTACTAATTTTCATTTTCAAAAAATCCCCATGAAACTTTTATCTATTTCTTCTTTTCTTAAGTCATCTTTTAATTTCAACATTTCATCTTTCATATTTCTTTTTATAATGTTCATCGTTTCCAGATGGTAAATCAGATTATAAAGGTTACAGTTCGATATTCCGAAGATTCGTTATTCCGAAGGTTCGTAATTCCGAAACACGTAAATTGCCTATACCTCGATGCTCGTTAGTCCGAAAACGAAAAAAAGGTTCGTAAATCCGAGCATTTGTCGCGTAACGAGTGAATAACGAGTGCTTCCCATTATAAAAGTGCAACTGAACTGCTGATTGCTCAGGAGCTATCGAGGCTATTATATTGCATTATATGATTTTTCTAAGATATATTTTATTATTTTCTCTCAAATCAATTGAACAAATCATTAAACTTGATACACTGTACATTGTTATTTTAGATTAAACATATATTGCAATAGTGATTAAAAAGAAGGATTATTTCATACATTGTTTACAAACCATTATCATACAATCAAGAGTCTCGAGAGAAAATTTTTGTCCATTTATTCTCCCATTCCCTCCCCTTTAAACACACTCCCAACACCTTCATCCACACACCCAAACTCACACACTTATTCCCATATTCTTTATTTGATTTCATTCACATAATGAAATAAACAATTTCACTTTATAACATAGAATTACAAATCAATGGACGTAATATTTCTATTGATTTGATAAACACAACAAAGCATGATGTACCACTTGTATATAAATACAATATATCATATGCATGTGCCACACGCATACGCACGCTCACTTTTTTTTTTTTTAATGATCTTTATTCTGATTCCATAATAATACAAATTAAATTCATATAATCAGTTTAAATATATTAACACAAATTAAACAAAACAATCATGCAATTCATATATATGTGCATTTGTAAGTACAAATTAATTACAATAAAATAGCTGAAAATATCAAATATAATTACTCAATTGTTATAATCATGTAACGATGTTTAATCAAATAAACTGAACGAATAGCTTCCGGAATCAAGTTTTAAATAAACAAGTCCACTAATCCCCCAACCTATAATACACCCCTAAAATTAGTCCTAACCATTCCTAACTTCACACACACACATTCACACACACACACCCACACACACACACACACACACACACACACACACACACACACACACACACACACACGGACACACACACACATACATACACACACGCAGGCAACACACAAACACGCATCGATATCGTGTGGTAATAGTCTCGTAGAATATCATTAGTGCATGAACGATATCTTCGCAGCCATATTGATTGGCACTTTGCAAGGTTTCCTCATGATGAATGATTCAGGGAAGGGGGGGGGGGGGGAGGGGAGGAGGGGGAGATATCTTTCTCTCTTACTCGTTTCTCTCCCCGCCATCCACCATCTTCACGCACCAATGCATTTTTTATCCATTACTCAACCCTCATTGGGGGTCCATGATGGACCAATCAGAGAGGCTCCTTTAGACGGATGGTCCTCAACACGAGCTCCTATTACGGACTCCATCGTGTCTGCGCTTGATAGATCCATTCGACTTTCGACCGCTGTCTGTGAAAGACACCTTCAGAGAACTCACTTGGCGGGGAATGTCTTGGTAGCTTACTTTTACATCAATCAGCGTGTTGACAGATCGCTACGTCGGCTGAAAGGGCATCGAAAAGTAAGTACGGATCCGTCTTTTTTTGACATGCTGTAGTGTCGTATTTCATATTTGGGGGAAAGAAATCTGCTCTTTTCGAGAACTTAGAGATGGAGCTTTAAGTACCTAGACATAGTCATTTAAGCAAATGTGATATTCATTTCCTTTGCTGAACTTCCTCGGTTTGTTTTCCCTCGCACACACACCAGCAACATGTGTAACGTGAGAAAGGGGATCTCCCCGTTGAGTCGAGCAGATCCGTTCCGAAGAGTCACGTGTTTATGACTAATGTGGGTATCTGTGTTATACGTGTACTTCTTTCTTTTCCGGAGCCGACTCAATTTTGTTTCATAACTACATGCATTGTAATAAAGAAACATAAGCCTAGGCCTTCTCGCAGTGGATCAGAAAGAGTGTATGGGGAGGGTGTCGAGTTGAATTCGTTCCTTGGTTAACAAACAGTCCTAGGTAGACTCATGCAAGAAATCAGAATTTCACTCAGCTGGTCGTTAAGTAACTTTTCGCAGGACTGGTGACCTGTTCTTGTGCTAAATCAGATTCTCAATTATTTTGATTGCCATCATCAGTTAAAGGTGAAATCTAATCTTTGTAAACTACAATTCTTGTTGTTAACAAGCCACTAAATACAAACTTTATGATTTGTCGAATTTAAGTAGGGCCGTTGTAAATAAACTCCCACCATGTTAAAATAAGAGCAAATTGGGGTATTTCATTTAGCACAAGAACAAGTCGCTCGGCGTGCGTAACAACGAGCATAGCTTGATGATACCCGCCTCCTCCTCCTCCTAGCTCCTCCCCCATTTGAGGTCCAAATGTGTCTAAAAGTGAAAATAATCTGAAATATTCCAGGGATTATTACAAGAAAAATGATTAAATGTCACGAAATCTGCTTCTAAAAGAATTGATATGCTTTGACTTTATGATGTGTGCATTTCAGCGTGATTCGAGTTGTAACTTATTTTTCACTTTATTTCGAAACACCTATGATTACCAGTTACCAGAAGGAACGTATTGTTTGAACGACGTTCATAAGATATTCATACACAACGAAAATGGTTTATTGGGATGTAATGAAGACTCATGCTTACCTAAAGAGGCCCTTATCTTGGGCCAGGGGCATGGGCGGAAATCGCTCCCCGAAGGTGGAGGGGACATGTTTTTCCTCAAGAAGTAGCTGAGTTGGGGGGGGGGGGGGGGTACCACGTTTTTCAACAAAAAAATTAATCCGCCCAGTCTCGTGTGGGTACACGAACGCAAATAGTGGGGGGGGGGGGGACATTTGATATTGTGTCCTCACCATTTCGATGGGGGTGTCCCCCCCCCCCCACTATTTTTAAAATAGTGGGGGGGGGACATTTGATATTGTGTCCCCCCCCCCCACTATTTTTAGTGAGGGGGGGGGGACGCGACCCCCCCCCCCCCGGGATTTCCGCCCATGGCCCGGGGGTACCTGGACGGGGGGGGGGGGGGGGGGGTGGAGGGACCACTCCTCCTCGGGTCCTCGGGGCCCGATGAATGAGTGCATGAACATGACCATCAGACCGCTCCACTCCACATCCGGGTATGAGTCCTTCTGAGGAGGAGGTCAACGCATCATAATTTCCCATAAACGCGCTGTACATAACTTTGAATATTAAGATTAACCGTTTGAGCTTATGGAGTTTATGTCTATTACTTGTGCAAAAAATGTATCAGCAGCGTTAAAGAAGAGCGCTGCGAAAGCATTCCAGTAATTTAGAAATACGCTAAACTAAGAGAAGGCGTGGTTATCAAGAGGCAAAATTACGATTTCAGTCAATGAGAAGGTTTGAGTAGATCTCATTAACACTAGCTCCTTTATCCTCTTAAGGTTATCTATTATGGGAGTAATGAACAAAAGCAGTATAGGATATCATCTATCTGTGGTCATTTTAGGGACCTACTTTTTTTCTTTGTGCGTTTGGAGTAGTTTTTATCACTCGGCGTTGATAATACCTTCAAAACCTTCAAAAAGAAGGTGGGGGACGGGAGAGGGAGAAACATGCATATACCCCCTGCCACCTACACAATCACCACCACTCTTTGAGGTATTCACAAATCCGTGGATTTTATAATGTGAAAAGTGGTGAATAATGCTAAAAACACAGCAATGCCCTCGGTCACGCGCGCGAGCATGAACACCATTCTTAATGTCATAACCGGCATCATTTTTCCGCTGGGGATGTCTAATCCCTTCTATGCCAAACGTTCAAATGCTCAGTGGGATACATAATGCATTAATGATTACTGACACAGAGTCAAGTTTGTCTGCAGAAGAGGAGCTCGATCGGCCCACTTGGCTGCATCACGTGGCATGAAAGTGCTCAAAATTTTCCTAACTGTTTGGCCTTGGTTGGGGGGGGGGGGGGGGGTAGCAATATTGTCTTGTCTACCCGGCACATGTTTCACATTCAACTACTCCATAATGAATTCATGATTAATACAAACGTGACACAGAGTCAAGTTCGTCTGCAGGAGAGGAGCTCGAGCGGTCCGCTTAGTTGCACCACGTGGCATGGGAGTGCACAAAACCTTTCGAAGTATTTGGCCTTGGTTGGGGGCGTACATGTGTGGTTTCTCTATGTACTCCCCCTCATGTGCCTTAAGTTTCACCCGGCACACATTTCATGTTCAACTACTCACTGTGATACATCATGCATTCACAAATGTGACACAGAGTCAAGTTCGTCCGCAGGAGAGGAGCTCGATCGGTCCGCTTAGTTGCACCACGTGGCATGAAAGTGCTCAAAACTTTCCCAAGTATAATTGGCCTTGGTTGGGGCGTAGCAATTGTCTTGTCGATGTGGTTTCTTACTGTACTCCCCCTCATGTGCCTTTAGATTCACCCGGCACACATTTCAAGTTCAACTGCTCAATGTGATACATCATGTGTTCACAAACGTGACACAGAGTCAAGTTCGTCTGCAGGGGAGGAGCTCGATCGGCCCACTTAGTTGCACCACGTGGCATGGGAGTGCACAAAACCTTTCGAAGTATTTGGCCTTGGTTGGGGGCGTACATGTGTGGTTTCTCTATGTACTCCCCCTCATGTGCCTTTAGTTTCACCCGGCACACATTTCATGTTCAACTATTCACTGTGATACATCATGCATTCATGATTAACAAACAAGACACAGACATGACAGAGTCAAGTTCGTCCGCAGGAGAGGAGCTCGATCGGCCCACCGACTTGAGAGTGGGTGCAGAAGGCATGGTAGGCCTTTAGAGAAGGAATATGTGGAGAAAAGAAAACATGTAAGACATGCAAGCACAAAATTCATTTCGGCATTTAGGAAGTACTCAAAACTTTCTGAACTATTTGACCTGGGGTCGTATTGTTTGTCTACCCGGTTTCTCTTTCATTGTACTCACCCTCCCCCTCAATTGCATTTAGTTTCACCCGGAACACATTTCACGCACAATCTCCCTCTTTTCCTCATGATCCCCCTTTTACTTGTATTCTTTAACGCCATTTTAGTCTTCCTCTTTCCCCTATAGCTTCACCCTCTCTTTCTGTCTCCCTCTCATTCTTTCTGTCTACCGTTTCTCTATTTTCTTGCCTTCTCTCCTGGCTCTCTCCCTCTCCCTCTCTTTCCCACCCCACCCCCGATTACGGCAAAGACCTTTGATGGAAAATTACAAGTTCGTAATTAATTGGCCAATTATTATCGGATCACGTGACGTCACAAATTTAGAATTAAAAAAAGGGTAACTATGTTATCTTTTGACGGATTTCCATCAAACCTTCACCTAATTTCTCTCATGTTTCTGCTTTTATTGAAATCAACTTTATTACAGGGTGTACTATCCCGATCAGGACAGGCAGAACATACTTTCCCCAATTTGGATTATATACCACATTACGTAATTATGTTGGAATCCTTTACGTAATCCATGGACGTCCGTATCGATTGATAACCCGATCAATAGACTGCATAGCGAGTTATCGGATCGAACCCATACCAAGGCAAGCACATTGATTGATGGTTTACCTTTACGGTTTAGTCGAAATGGGTTAATCATCCTCAAAAGAAGCTCCGAAAACCGAAATGTATAGTCCCTGAACATGGGTCAGATTTAATAATAAGCGTTCTTTACATGATTTTAATCAAAGTAAAGGTGTTTTCTAATAATGGCACAGGAACTAAAGTTGGGAATGACCAACCCAGACACTCCCTCTGGCATTCTTAACGGGTTGTATTTATTTTACCCATTTTTTTTTAAAGACCGCTCGAAAACGCAGTCTCTATGGACAGCCGTTTAATCCAGTTTTGTGAGGAAGTCACTGGTCTCCCATATAACATTCGTCGTAGCGGAAAATTACCCGATGCATTCATGTGTTCATCTTCACGTTCATGACGTGTGATCGAATGATCCATGACCCCCAACAAAATCAGAGGCCATGAATTGCAAGAAAATTGCATTAAATATAGATTTTAAAATGCTCAGGGCGTACTGCAATCACTGTGAATATAGTTCGTTGTTATGCCGACGAAAGTCTAAAGCGTCTTCACATGTATCTGTCCGCGCAACAACAGACCATGCTCTCTGAATGGCGACTGATCGATCGGGTGGGGAAAATCCCAGCATGCAACGGCCCAAATGCAAGTGCAAGCATCATCGACAAGCTGCTTTCATCAAATAAACTGCTCGACAAGATTTGTGCTAAAATTCATTTAACGAACAGAGGCAGAGAGCTATAATGTTTTCCCTTTTCCGTTGCAATAATATCGATTTGTATAATGCATAATGTAAATGGTGGTAAGTGCAATCACACTGAACATAGTCTTTTGTTATGCAGTCACCCAAATAACATTCGTCGTAGCGGAAAATTACCCGATGATCACGTTCATGATCCATGATCCATATAATCGTTCCCCTCTCCCCACCGTCCTCCCACTCCCCTTCCACCTCTCCCCTCCCCTTCCACCTCTCCCCTCCTCCTCCCCTCCCCTCCCCCTCCCCTCCCCTTCCACCTCTCCCCTCCCCTTCCCCCTCCTCCCCCTCCTCCCTTCATGTACTAAATAATGTGCAGTACCAGTGCGTCTCAAAATCAGTGGCGTAGACAGGTTCGTACACCTGGGGGGGGGGGGGGGGGGGCGGGGGGCGGGTGACTGGACTGCCAACGCTCGAGAGGGCGCGAAAGCGCCCGAGCGAGGGAGCTAAGCGACCGAGCCGGAGGAGGGTGTGGGAGGGGGGGGGATTTCCCCACGGTAGGGAGCTTTTGCACTTTTGAACTTGAAATCGTGCAATCTGATGCATACTTAATGAGGTAAAATGACACACACAAGCGTGCCCGCACACACACACATACATACACACACACGCACATACACACATACATACATTGTACTACGCCTTAAATGGACAGTCATATAGATAGTTTCGACGAGATCTACACACCGTGGCATAGGAGTATGGAATGGACTGACACATATTTTGTAGGGAGGGTTCGTAAATGGATTCAGGGGTAGTTTGGGTACCATTTGGCTTGAAACAGAATTTTCTGCAGTTTAGTTTCTAGTACGGGAATGGAAGAAGTTGGGGGTGATTGAGGCGAACCCAGTCGTTAAAACCGGCATCAGTTTCATCATTATCTTTCGCCTCAGATGCTCCATCACCCTCAACGGCACTTTCTTCTGGTTGAACTTCCGTAAGAACATGCCTTTCTCCGACATTATCCGATTTTGATGTAGACGGCTGTTCGCCACCATGTTCTTCTTTCGCATGATGCTTGAAAAAGAAGTGATCTTTGATGTTTTCAACTTCTTATTATGAGCCATCCTAGAATCCGAAAATCAATTCAAGGTGTGAATTACGCAAGGGACACACTCACATATATTTTCTCCTTAAAAAGTTAAGGAAGACAAGGCCTCCTGCTTAGCGGACTCACCACGTGTTTTTGTTTTCTAAATACAACAAAAAAAGTAACCCCCCCCCCCCCCTAAGCAAAATAGCATAACTTCTTATCGAAGAGGTTTTGGGCAAATTAATTTGCAGGATTGTTCCTTAACTTATTGACTAACCTCTGTGTGAAAATGACATTAATCCAATTAGTCATGGCATCAGTGGGCAAATTTTAAAGGCAAAAAATGTAGATTTTTCAAAAGTCACAAGGGTAATTGTTCATGCCGTTTTAATAGTTCATTTTGGCATTTCTTCATTTTCTGCGATTTTTAAAGTGTATTCACCCAATGTTTACATAACAGGTCGTGTTACATCTTTGTCAAAATATCCAGTTGTATTTTTTACAAAAATAAAGGGTTTTTAAAAGTTTCAAACTCCTGAGGGAGGAGTATTTTTTAAACGGGTTAAATGGGTTAAATTTCGGGATAGGTGTAGGTGCATCGAGAGATTGGTGATAAACAATGAAAGGACATAAGTTATGCACCAGGAATGGAATTCATCGAAAATTCATATGACAGAAACCCCGAATTACCCTTGTGACTTTTGAAAAGTTATATTTTTTACTCTTAAATTTGCCCACTCACGCATGACTTATTGGATATTTGGATTAATGTGATTTTCACACAGAAGTTAGTCAATAAGGTGAGAATCAATCCTGCCAAATTATTTTGCCTAAAACCTCTTTGATAAAAAGTTATGCTACACTGTTGGTCATAAAGGTGGAATATTTTTTTTCACCAAATTTTCACAGCGTAATTATTACCACATGATTTGAATATGGCATTTATGGTGCATGATAACAACTTTACTTTATTATTCTGCCTTTTACACACGTCTGACAGTGATATTTTACAAGTTTATGTCCTAAGCGATGGATGTCATGAGCACAGAACAACAATGACGACAATATACAGTAAATTAAAGGATCATGAGATATTTATTTTCAATCTCTCTCAGTTTTCCAGATGACTTCTTTTTTGTGATTTCATGGACAAATTTGCATCAAACTTGAGTCATTGTTCTTACTCAGTCACTAGTATCGGGTATGTCCACCCCTGGCACGAACCAGCGCATGCAGACGTCGTGGCATGCTGTCCACTAGCTTGTTGATGACGTCAACAGGCATAGCGTCCCATTCTTCCCTCAGAGCATCTGCCAACTCCTGCAGATTTTGAGGAATGACCTCTCTGTCGTTGATGGCTCGGCCTAGGGCATC
This sequence comes from Arbacia lixula, assembly GCA_963669155.1. Classification (NCBI taxonomy): domain Eukaryota; kingdom Metazoa; phylum Echinodermata; class Echinoidea; order Arbacioida; family Arbaciidae; genus Arbacia; species Arbacia lixula. Next base: position 38,021,418 of record OZ022576.1, read on the forward strand.
CCATGCATGCTCTATGGGGTTCATATCCGGCGAACAAGCTGGCCATGGCAACTGTACGACGCCCTCTGCCTCCAGGAATTCCCTTACTGCAGCGGCCCTGTGCGGTCTAGCGTTGTCATCCTGCAGTCGGAAATTGTGCCCATACACTCGTCTTGCATATGGAAGACAGTGGAACTCCAAGATATCCCTGTAGGCGGCGGCGTTGACGTTTCCGTCCGGAACCACCAGTGGCGTTTTCCCTCCATAATGGATGCCGGCCCATATCATCACTGAGCCGCCTCCGCCTTGAGTCGTCTCGTGGATACATTCATCGCGAAGGTTTTCCCCGGCTAATCGACGAACTCGTTGTCTCCCATCCTTTCGGTCAAGGATGAACCGGCTCTCGTCCGTGAAGACCACATGTTGCCAATGTCCTGGATGAAGCCTTCTGTGCTCCCTAGCCCAAAGAAGACGAGCTACTCTGTGGCGAACAGACAGGCGTGGACATTTGGTCAACCGTCGTGCTCGGTAACCATGTTGGAGCAATCTGCGATTAACGGTTGACCGGGAAACGTTGATCCCATGATATCTCCTCCACAAGCGACGAAGACGGCTCGTGGGCAATTTCCGGTTTCTGCGGCTGAAATTCAACAGTTGGCGATCATCTCTTCTTGTGGTCAATCTGGGACGTCCTGGAGATTTCCGTGGCCGCACATTCCCCGCCTCACGTTGACGTTTCAGGATCTTAGAGACTGCACTCTGTGATATCCCTAGGACTTCTGCGATATCAGTCTGCTTGTAGCCCTCCTGTCGCAGTGCTACCACTCTTTCGCGTATTGCTGTTGCCGTTGGACCAGGCATAGTCCAGGGAACGTCTCTACCGATTTTTATTTCAAACGGTACAAGGAACTCGAAAAAATGCAACCTTCTTATACACAGTGCTAAATCAGGGAAAGGGACAGAATATCATATGCATAGGCTTTTATAGTCTACAACAAAAGAATTTATTACGTAATCCAAATTTCTCATGTTATAATGTCACCTGTGTAATGGGGAAACATTATGTAATCACTCAATTACCATTTTGTCTACGCGTAGCCTTTCAAATACCAACGAAACTGTCGATTTTTATTCAAAAATATTTTATTCCACCTTTATGACCAACAGTGTATTTTGCTTAGTGAAGACAAACCACAAGATAACCACAAAATACTTGTAAGATTTTCTCTTTTTTACCGTCTGAATTGAGGATTAATATGATAATTGTCATTATTGTTATCATTATTATTTTCACTATTATTTTCATCATTATGACTTATTAAGTAAGCAAATATCATTCCCCCAAACCTGGGGGGGGGGGGGGGGATGATTGTACATGCCATCCCCCCACCTTGTGAAGTAGGGGGATGCATCCCCCTCATCCCCCACCCCCCCCCCCCCACCCCTTTTCTACGCCCCTGCTTAAAATGATGCGAATATGTGGATTTCAAATTACATTGTTGTTTCATATTTGTGATAAAAAAAGAAAAATGTAGAAAACATGTCAGAGAAATATTATTGGTCAATTATTTCCTTCAATTATTTTCTAAAACGCTTATAGAGTGTTTCACGTCCACGGAAACAACGTCAAGTTCGTGTCCGGAAAAGTTACGGACGAAATTCTTTCTATCTACAATTCAATCAAAATTTCCCTTTGTTTTCCCCAACTAATCCACAGTTTGTGTATCAAGATCAGCTAAGAACTCCCAGCGAAGGCTGAACGGTTGACATACTTCTCAAACCAGAATTTCTTTTTTTTTATTCAGAGGAATGCACTGCCTGATTTGAAATGAAGTGTACACCTGAATGTCTTGAATTTTTATGAGACCGCAGTCATGATAGATCAAAGAAGTCTATCCGAGCACAGTGACCATCCATGATAGGTCCGTGATCCAATGCACTTTCTTTTAACTACTGCAACCGCAAATGACATGCCTATCTCTGCTGACTATTCAATTACATGTTCCTTGATTACATTACGCTCACGCAATATAGCATAACGTGAAACACGTTGTGTACACTACATGGGCAATTCGTCAAAGGGGGGGGGGGGGGGGGGGGTCCACTCACAAATTCCATATTTCGTTTTCTATAATTGAATACAGACGTGTGCTTCATGTGTTTATCTCCGTTATGTTTGCTCAATCTTGTATTCAATGTATAATCATTTTGTATTTGTTTTTATCCCACCTATTTGTTTTATGCGATGTTACCCCAGGGCCACCTTGCTTATTGGATTTCAGTATTGTTTAACTTACCATCAGTGGTAACTACCACTCACAAATACCATATTTCGTGTTCTATAATTGAATACAGTGTGTTTTATGTGTTTATCTCCGTTATGTTTGCTCAATCTTGTATTCAATGTATAATCAGTTTGTATTTGTTTTTATCCAATGTGTTTGTTACCCCAGGGCCACGATGCATATTGGATTTAAATTTTTTAACTTTACCATCAGTGGTAACTACCATGGTAACAGGTGCAATAATGAGAGCCCTTGACATGAAATCCTGATCTGTATTCATGAGAATGGCTCATTTAGATTGTGATCCTCAAAAGAAGCTGCCAGTAGGCCTACAATTATACTCTGCATAATGCTGTTTTTTAGACGACCTGGTAGTAAATCTACTGAAATTGAGGACAGTTTAAAGAATAATAACATGAACAATTCAGAGCTCCGCTGAATTACAGTCAACACAATTACCGCATGTAATTAGGTGGTCTGTAGTAATCGACAGATCACCTTCTATTTTCGTTACTTTTTTCGATCGTCGTTTTTTTACAGAGTGTTCCATAAAGAAGTGATAGAATTTCAAAGATGAATATTGTTGCTAAATATGTTACTCATTGCGGATTGATGGCTACTGATAATCGTTTGTCTCGCAATGTAAGGTAAACGGTATCGAAAAGATCACGACGTTTCGTGTGCCGCTGCAACACTTCGTCAGGTGTGATACAAAATTGTAGTAAGCAGGGGTTTAAATACCCTATGGTCAGTGCAGCGCACTAACTGAAAAGTGCTCATAAATGGTCCAATACTAATATTAATAATCAATAATATCAATAATAATATCAATAAATAATATCAATAATAATATTGTTCTTCGCACAATCCAAACATGCTGGCGTAGAATTCAGGAACCTTTCAGCTGCATGTTATTTTGATACATTGTTAGCATCGACACCAATGTCACGCATGACTTCATTGTTTTTCAAAGTGCCATTTACAATAGATCCCTTTTCCAAGCGTTCAACAATGTTAAGGCAACAATGACTAATTATTTTTGGTGCGAAAATTATGAATCGCACCTGTCTATCTGACATGATTTTGTGTGTGTGTGTGTGTGTGTGTGTGTGTGTGTGTGTGTGTGTGTGTGTGTGTGTGTGTGTGTGTGTGTGTGTGTGTGTGTGTGGAGGGAAGAGGACGACTAGGGATAAAAAAAAACGTGGAGTGGAAGGGGAGGAGGAGGAAGAGGAGGAGGAGGAGGAGGAGGAGAAGGAGGAGAAGGAGCCAGGAAGAAGAAAGATGATTGCCCTCTTTCCCTCCCACTTTCCGTTCCCCTTCTCCTCCTCTTCTCCCGTCTCCTTCATTGGCTTCTCCCCCGCCTGCTCCCCCTCTTGTATCCTCCTCATCTTTGTATTTCCTTCCGTCTACCATCTCCTCCGGTCTTCCCCTGCCGGCCTCCTCCCATCGGCTCCCTTCTCCGCCTTTCCTTTTCCTCCTGCACCATCTTTCTTCTTTCTCCCCACTTCCACCCGGCTCTTCAGTTCATCATTGTTCCTTCTTACCCTCCCTCCTTTTATGTTTGTCAGGAGAGAAGGAAACTGCTGAACTTGCTCGTATGGTGTCTGACTATGGGTGGCAACTCCCTTTTTCATGTACATCACACTCATATATATACACAGTATCGATGGTGGTCTTACATAATATGTCTGGGGTGAGAGAGCTAGGGGATGCTAGCCGAGAGAAGGTGCAGGGGTAACTCAGATGGGGGAAGAAGCGGATAATCCTTGGCCGTGCAGAGGAGTAGATAGGAACAGCTATGAACATCTGGATTATATTAACAGTGGTGTTTTACAAACACAATACCCCCCCCCCCCCCTTCTCGTGATAATGCCTCCTCCCCTCCTCTCGGACGTGCCAAATGAAATAAATAGGCCTAAAATTATGTTTAAAAAAAAAAAAAAAACAAAAAAAAAAACATAATGATTTCATAATCATGTTGATTAACCCCAACGCTTGATTTGCCAAACTTACAAACCATGTTTTCTCTATGCTTTAAGTCCTTTCAAGATTACTGGCCATATACTAGTAATCGATCATGCACGGCATTGGTTATGCACGAAAAGATATGAAATGAGAGCTGCAGCATTAATGGAGGAACTGCGAGGCTCGATTTGAATGTTGTAAGTACATAATATTGAAATGATTACCTTTAGAACTGGTGATGAATTATAAACGGAGCATCCTAATTTTTTTTCTCATCACAAAACGTAAAATCACAAATTGATAACTATACATTTAATAGAAATAGTGCAATAGTACTATGAAAATAGCCTAATGATGAGTGAGACTACATGGGTTGGCCGGGGGGGGGGGGGGGGGCGCGGGGGGGAGGGGGTCCAAAAAGGCAGAGGTTGTCATGCAGCTGGACCCCTTTGAACGAAAATTATTAATCTTAATTCGTAATCAGGTTTAAAAGTAATTCCACCTACATAACGTGTTATATCTATGGAACAATTAATTCACAAAGTGAAAAAAAAAGGCGACCCTTCCGACTTGGATGTCTGCGCCATCGTATGTCAGTGGCATGACATATCGTCTGCTACGGTACGTTGTTTCAAAAGCCTCCAACCATGCTCCAACAAAGTCAACGAAGTTGCGTTTGACCAAGGAGCTTCCAACACATGACACAATCATTTGTTGTACTTTATAATGAGAGAAACATGGGCTCTGGACTTAGCGCTATCATGAACGTGCATTTTTTCTTGTGCAAAACGTGACTTTTTGATATTGCCTCAGCAATACCATTCGTATTGGTTCCATTTACGCGTGTATCTATTGAGTTTAGTGAGAAAGTCGAACTGCACTTCAACAGACAACAGTATACACGCGACAGAGCTGTGTTTTCTTTCGCCGCATTGTGCACATATGTCACAAAGCTCAGAGTCCGAGGTCGACATCCTTCTTCAAATACTTCCTCGGCCTTTCACGGGCATGGTGCGTATACCCATACCAAAGCTTATCTGTGAACTTGAGCCGAGTTATAAAGCAATGTTCAGTTTGTATTTATCCATGGCCTGAAGTGACATCTTAGATATGTAAATGCATATTGGTCAATCGTTCAGTTCAAAGACGCGTTGCTTGCGGGAATAACACCAGCACCGTACCGGCGCGGGGTGTATACAATACACTCCCCGCGTACAAATAACGTTACTTTACATAATCGGATCAGCTGTTCGTGTTGTTCCATTGTTCGTATAATTTTATTGTCAGTGCCTCGTTTATTTCTATGGCTTCACACTCAAAATTTGGTTGTTATTAACATAATAATTGTGAGCCTAAACCTCTAGTAAAGTGACTGAAGATTGCCATCTTCTTTTTCGAGTCTTGACTTGTCATTTATTTGTGGACTGGACAGTGTGATGTTGGTGTTTATTTACTGAGCAAGAATCTTTATCCTGAGTCACTTTTGCATAGTGACAATAAAATATTGTCAATTATGAGCAGAGTGCAGTCACTGCAGTGTAAGTACTATCCTGACCAATCAGGGCCCAATGCCTTGGCCTAGATAAGGTAGTGAATCAAATGCATTATCAAACTGTGTGCATGGAGTGCCTAACACCAATTCCAGGGCCCTGTTGCGTAAAACGTAAAATTGATGGCAACTTTGCCATAAATGGCAACTACCATGGTACCAGGGCCCAACAGCCAATCAAAATCAAGGTTTCCATGGTAGTTACCATATGGCAAAGTTACCATCAATGGTAAGTTTTATGCAACGGGCCCCAGATATTGATGGTGCTCTTGCGAGCTGGCCAAACACATATATATGAAATTTGTAATATTGAGAATGTGAGTTGAACATAAACAGATATGCACTTTTCACCATGGCTTGGAGTTCAATGCCGGTAATGAGGAGAGTCTTTTCTCCAGTCTGTAAAAGCATTGTTGGTTTTAAATATACATATTTCATCTTATGCAAATTGTGAAAAGATTATTGTGATATAATTCTAAAACATTGCATATGTGTTTGATTTGTGTTAACACATGCATGAGTATAGTTATAATCTATTATTCTACAAGTGTGATAATACAAGTTTCCAATGCTGTGCATGAATGCAGAGCACATTAATGTCAGGGAAGTTATTCAGATTAAATCCAGTACAATCCAGTTTCAAAACAAAAAAATGGAAATACATTTTCATCAAGGCATACAGCCAGTGGTAAGGATATAGTGTGCTCTATCCTGAGAGTGAAAGGGAAACAAAATATGACTGTTGGTTTCATCTTTTCCTGTAAATAATGCATGCAGGCATCACAAGGAGCTACACTTTCTGCCATCAAGCACTCTTTAGCCTGCCCCAAAGAGCCTGTTCTAGTTCAGCCTTAGGCCGTCTCCGTCTCACTCCCAGTATGCATTGTAACGGCAAGAGCAGCGCCACGGTAACCACCGCCCAAAGCCCGCCCGCTGCCAAGCAGCTCAAGAGGGCCATGGCGACCAACGGCCACGGGCATCACCATGCCAACGGCAACGGGACGTCCGAGACCAGTGGGAGCCATGGAGCGGACGAGTGGGAGGGTGTGGGCTTGAAGAAGGAAGAGGAGACTTTCCTCCGGGATTTCTTTGAGCTGATGATGCAGGAAGGCATCTCTAAACCACTCAGTGCAAAGTGTAAAGGTGAGTGATGAGGCTGCAATGGTGGGTCCAGAGTGTTACAGAAAACAAATGATTAAACACAGATAATGTCAACTGCTTTGATAGAAGATTTCAAATGAATGGGTTTAGAAGGGTAACGGTTGAAGGAATCCATCTTTGTGTTCCAACAAGGCACAATGGTGGGGCAGGAAAGTCAAATTATTAAGCATGGATGTATGTCAAGTTGTCAACTGCTTTGATAAAAAGATTTCAAATGAATGAGTTTAAAAGGGTAATGGTTGAAGGAATCCATCTTTGTGTTCCAACAAGGCACAGTGGTGGGGCTGGAAAGTCAAATTATTAAGCATGGATGTATGTCAAGTTGTCAACTGCTTTGATAAAAAGATTACAAATGAATGAGTTTAAAAGGGTAATGGTTTGAAGGAATCCATCTTTGTGTTCTAACAAGGCACAATGGTGGGGCTGGAAAGTCAAATTATTAAGCATGGATGTATGTCAAGTTGTCAACTGCTTTGATAAAAAGATTTCAAATGAATGAGTTTAAAAGGGTAATGGTTGAAGGAATCCATCTTTGTGTTCCAACAAGGCACAATGGTGGGGCTGGAAAGTCAAATTATTAAGCATGGATGTATGTCAAGTTGTCAACTGCTTTGATAAAAGATTTCAAATGAATGTCATTTCATGGACTATTCCAGTGAAATCATAATCTAGACCCCTACAATACTGGTTGTGCAAATCGATTTCACCTGCATAAAGCATCAAATTCACATGATGTAAAATCCCTTAGATTCCGCTGACTGATGTATTGGCTGGTGTACTGGCTGGTGTACTGACTATGGTCGTTCCGAAAGGGGACGCTTCAAACATAAACAGGGAGAGTTGTTCGCTTATCCTTGTAAAGGCTTGTGAAGCTATGACTGTGAGATTTCAGACACGTTATCATCTCTTGATCCACGCAGAAGCTCATGATTGTTGTGGAAGGGTTGTACTACCTTTATTAATGAGGAATTTCTTTGACCCTTTCCCGTAGTGATTGACTTCAAGCACCCTCATGACCTGAAGAAGCACATGGACTTTGCAATCAAAGATGAGCCGGAGTCGCATGAGAGGCTCTTGGAGTTATGCAAGGAAACCTACGATAACAGCGTCAAAGTCAGTAAGTAGATGACCCCCTTACATCACCAGGCCTTTGACATCTTCATTCCAAAGGTAATGAGAGAGTTGAAGCTTTATCATACTAAAGCTGTTAGCTTTGATTACCCTCAAGTATAATAGTTTGTGTGAAGATTCTAGTTTTGGATACTCATTGGTTATTAGTACAGAGTACAGACCTCTCTCGTTATGAACAACATGGTGCCTGTGCAGTGAGATTCAGTGTCTTTAGTTACTACAAGGCATCTCAAGGCATCTCAAACAAATGGCATCTCAAATCATAAATTTGACTCTCCTTTTGAAATGTGAAAATATTGAAAATCAGTTGCTCAAAATATGAAATGAAATCATAAAATCAAGATTTAAACACAACGGAGCAACACATCATTTATGGCATCCGAAAGTTCGACATCTGTGACATGTTAGATGCCCAAACTGCCAGTTAGAGATGCAGAAAGCCAGTGGAACATATTTGGCTTCTTTGATTAACTGATATTTCAGCCAAATAATGTTTTGTTTAATGCTTTTCGTGGCAGGCCATCCTCAATTTTACAACCAGCTGTTTGGGGGTCAGGACACATTCGGGATGGCAGGAGCCTGGATGACTGATTGCTTGAATGAAAGCCAGTGAGTAAACCAGACTTTACCTCCAGTACACACCTAGCAAAGATGTAAGGTAGCTCCGGTCACTTGAGAATTGAAGTATCTTACCCCATAACTATAGGAACACATACTCCCAAGAGTCCTATTCAGAAAGGGGAAGTGGGTATACATGGTCCCCAGAAACATACCAATCTTGGCATATTCTAATATATTTTTAAGTATTGTTTCAGAGGATTTTGATGGTGTTGATGTGTACAAGCAGTTGTCCAATAGTTTAGCTACTGTGCAGATTCATATTTGTAGTACTTGCAGAAATGTTGTTTAAGAAGGATTTCACTTTTATATGTCCGTCCCCAAAGGAAATCTTTGTACCGCAGTACACACTGCATTCAGATCGTGTTTGCAGTCATGTCCTTTTATGGTGTAGCATACTAGTGTATGAGACCTGAACTGCAAAAGTGCGGTATGGGGAATTGATCTTCCATGATTTTTATTACGGATTAGAAATCATTGAATGTGAATTTTGAATATATATGCTGGTTGTTTTCTGCTTACCAGGTACACGTATGAGGTTGCCCCAGTGTTCACGCTCATGGAGCAAGAAGTGTTGGGCAAACTGCGCAGTCTCCTTGGCTATGAGTCTGGTGATGGCATCTTCTGTCCTGGTAAGAACACCCCTCTTCTCAGTATTGCTTGCTTGTGATGGATTTCAGGTGCCTTTATGCTCATTTTGGGGAGCCGAAATCAGCGTTTAGTTCAAAATACGGTTGCGTTCATGCTCATTTTGATATAAACGCCATTTCAAAACGTTGTTTCAAAATGGGGAAGCATAATGGGGAAGCATAAACGCAGTTCTTATGTATACACATTTAAATGACGTCATCTCAACAGAAACAATACCCCAGTTAAGGGCGTTTTGGATGTGCGTTTCAAAACACTGATTCTGCCTTCGAAAATTGAGCACATAAACAGTACCCTAGATCAGCATTTACAATCAGCGTTACAAAACGCTAATTCTGCCTTCGCAAATCGAGCATAAACCCATAAAGAGAGCAATGTTCGGATGGATGAATATTAAATCAGGAGCCAATCTTTACAGTTGCCTTTGTGTATGAGAGTTAGAAGATTTTGAAATGCTGAGACCTGTTCAATAGATTTGTCTTACTTGGTTCCAGTGTTTAATTTGTAAAACATACTGTATCAACTGTGTGATATTGGAGTCAAACATAAAATGTAAATGAATGTTATAAACATTGCCCCAATTTATCATTAAGTGTTTGTTTTCACATACACTGTATTTTTTTTTTTACTTGTGTTTTTATGAAAGGGAGATGCAATTTCTTGAAATGTGTTTTAAAATCAAATTTTGTTATTGATTTATTTCATAAATGACATCAAATATGTGTTAAATAATTCCTTCAAAAGAGGCTGTTAGTAGTATTTGGGGTATGTTCTAATAGTCTTGAGCAAGCTTTACGTCACCATCAATATCAGACAAACGATAGTGTACGCCATCTTTGTAGCCAGTTTGATCAGTGATATTCTCAATTTCAGTTTTGCTCCTGCTCATACAATGTATAATATATCACAATTTTATGGAGCGACGTTATCAATGAACTTTGTGCATCATTTCTATGAGTGGTCATTAGATACACGTGATTACTCTACACTATTGAAGTATGCTGTTCTTCTGTTGACAAGTAGATGTTGCGTGTGCTTACAATGATTTTGTTGAGCGACATGGTCCATGAACTTTGTTCATCATATATATGTGTGGTTATTAGATACAGGTGATTACTCTACACTATTGACGTATGCTGTTCTTCTGTTGACAAGTAGATGTTGCACGTGCTTATGCATAATTTTATGATTTTGTTTTTGTTGAGCGACATTGTCCATGAATTTTGTTTATCATTGATATGTGTGGTTGTTAGGTTGATTACTCTACACTGCTGAAGTATCCTGTTCTACTGTTGACCAGCAGATAAATGTTCAATCTATACTGCATCAGAAGTACTAGGCTTTTAATATACAGTATACGGTTGGTATGAAATGCTGACTAGTGTGAATATGTTTGTACATGTGCCGTCCCCTGCCGAGCTGGTATATGTAACCTTTAATTCACAGTGTTCCATTCTGCCGCATGTCAATGTGGTTTCACTAGTGAGGCAGAAATTCTTGTAATTGATTAGGCACTATAGTATTCAAATCATTGAATACCATGTACAGGAAATGATCATGTAAAGTAATTATCTGGCGCTGACGTCTACCACTGGCTCCCAGACCCTTTAGAGATGAAATGAAAAGAACAGCTTAATAAATTAATTCCACTATGTATTGCAAGAGTGTGAACTATATGTGGAGAGGTTTCTTTGGATCCTAATCAGATAAGTTCTGGGCATTAATATTGTTGGGCTGTTTAATGCAATTATAGCTTTCTGAAATTTAATTAGGTGGTCTGCCCTCCCACCCGTTTGGCTTAAGGAGTACTTTCATCCTTGAAAGAATAAAAGGAAACCAGAAGCTTTGTTGAGAAGGGCTATTAAATTGTTAAGTCCCCTAGATGTATACTTTCAGTTTCATCGGTTACTCCTGTAGCATATGTGCCATACAACTTGTGGTGAATTGTATTTCCTTTGAAAGTTGTTCTCAGCTTTTCCACAATACTTACAATTTAAGGAAACAAATTTCACAAAGTTTATTGTAGCATTTAACCCACAATATTGGAATTAATGATACATTGTTGTTCGTTTGTGTTTCATGTAAATTGCGTAGGCTCGGCATTTGATTATTGTATCAATGAAACTGTTTTGTGCAAGATTGTTATTGAGCCTTGGCATTTAATATGACTCATTTCCAACTTGAGCTGCTGCTGTCTTTTATGTACAGTAGTTGCCTTTGAGTGGCCCATATTGACAACGTTGGGTTAACTTACACCATGTACTTAACTTGACCTACTTCATGATGCGCAAAATAAATCATTTCATGCTGTCACAAAATCATTGGTTTTCATCACAGAATCACAACAATGGACGGTTTCAATCATTTGCTTATCATGTGGACAAACTTAATACTTATACCATAGTGATTCCGAGGACATAATCATTCATATTGAATCAGTCATAATGTTCGACACGTTTCATTTGATGTTTCCTAAAGTTAGTCCAGGTACAGTACACTGTTTGCGTTAAACCCTGTTCAGAATGCAGGTCATTGACACGTGTCTGTATTCATATACTCCTAATATTCCTCTCCATGGTGGGAAACAGAAGTTAAGTTAGCCCAGGTTTAGTACCTGTTTGTTTTAAACCTCTGTTTACAGTATGGGCCATTGACACCTGTTTGTATTGACTCCTAATATTTCTTTCTCCATGGTGGGAAACAGAAGTTAAGTTCGATCAGGTTTAGTACCCATTTGTTTTAAACCTCTATTCACAATATGGGCCATTGACACCTGTTTGTATTGACTCCTAATATTCCTCTCTCCATGGTGGGGAAACAGATGTTAAGTTAGCCCAGGTTTAGTGCCCATTTGTTTTAAACCCCTGTTCAGAATGCAGGACATTGACACCTGTCTGTATTGATATGCTACTAATATTCCTCTCTCCATGGTGGGAAACAGAAGTTAAGTTAGCCCAGGTTTAGTACCTGTTTGTTTCAAACCTCTGTTTATAGTATGGGCCATTAACACCTGTTTGTATTGATATACTCCTGATATATCCTCTCTCCATGGTGGAAAACAGAAGTTAAGTTAGCCCAGGTTTAGTACCCGTTTGTTTTAAACCTCTGTTTACAGTATGGGCCATTGACACCTGTTTGTATTCATATACTCCTAATATTCCTTTCTTCATGGTGGGAAATAAAATCTGAGGATGAAATATGATGCTGTGAATGATGATACTTTAGTGAAGTTGGCTAATTCACATGAAATACTACGATTAGTAGTTCTAAAAATGATGTATTTTAATGTTATGATGATGCATGTATTAATGTTCTAATCTTTTAATTATTTGATCAGGTGGGTCGACGGCAAACATGTATGCCATTAATCTGGCCCGGTTCAAAGTGAGCGAGGATTACAAGACAGATGGGAATTTTAACTCCAAGCCTCTGCAGATCTTCTGCTCTGACCAGGTACATTACATGCAGAGTACAGTTTGGCATTTGTAAAATTCAAATATTTGCAGCTTTTTCAGAACAAGTGTCAAGACAGGGAAACACACACAGTCTATTCACATGGATTCAGTGAGCAAATAACTCACAATATGGTGAACAACAAAATGCTAAAATATGATCTGTATATGGGTCAGTTTGTCCATGTTCTGTACATCATGTCTGTGTTGTATACATGTTGCAATAACCATAAGACTCACATTTTGCCAAATTATTTTAAATTTGACATGGTGAGGGGAACCTAACAAAATGTAGTTATAGGAAATTCTTCAACATTGTAAGGTTAGCTTGGTGGGGGGGGGGGGGGGGGGAAGCGATGTTAGATCTGCCTTTGAGCTTGTTGAGTGGAAGCCATACACCACAATTTTCTTCATTGAAGCTTGGCATTCTATTGATAGCTTGAAAGGGTGTGAGAAACCTATGGAGCATCTTCACCTACTTCAGCATGCTCAGCAAACTATTCTCCATACCATGCAGAGAATGACTCAGCTCGATCCTCTCTCTTTCCTTGGGAAGCTGTTGTTTGTTTTGCTCTAGCTGCCGGGGATAATTGTGCCATGGTCCTAATTGTGCTATCAGATCAGACTATTGTTAGCCTAGTTAGGTCAGGAATGACTGAGCATTTTTCCCCTCCCTCCGTCCGTCCGACACAAATGTGTTCAGTGTTTGCTGTTTGTGTAGATGGTATGCTTTCCCAGTGGTTCTGTCAACGCTGACCTGATTAGTGGTCATTATGTTTACGGTACACCCCAATGCAGTGTGTGAGGCAGTTTCAACCATAAATGGCTGACTTTGAACAAAGCAGTACAAATCAGTGGTTTATGTCATAGTAAAGGACCTCCACTGAGAAAAAAAAAATGTGCTCTCAGTAGAGCTGGGAAAGAAAAGGCAGCTCTACAATACATAAGGCTCTAGGCAATTTACCCCTCCCCCACCCAAACCCCCAAATGAAAAAGAGATCATTGTTACATTGTTAACTTGATTTTTCCCACAGGGTTTAATGTACATCATGGCTTAGTTTCATAACATCGGGATTTAAAGGTGTCTGTAGTCCCTTTGATCTCCCCCCCCGCCCCCCCCCCCACACACACACACCCTTAATTGTCAAATTTGACAATATCCTGGAGGCATAATTAGAAATATAATGATATTGGGGGGATTTGTATTTCTTTGTTATTGCATCAAAATGAATAAAATAGTGATTTGTGATGCCTTCATATATATGACGCCCAAAAAATGTTTTCGTCTTTTTCAAGCTTATAGAGATAGAATAAGTAAAAAATAGAAATATACATTGTTTAATTCTGAGTAAGGGTAGCATTCACATCTGCATAATGTTGTACATCCCATCGCAAAGAAGTAGCTTTATTAAGTACAAATATGTCAAAAGAACTGTTTTTTCGGTTGATACATTCCTGTAGGCCTGTTTTATATTAGGTATCAAAGAAAACAGTTCCATTTGTTAGAAGTCCTATAAAATGCACCTTTCCTTAAAATCAAGTCTGTTAATATTTAAAAGGATTGCTTTAAATGCCATGTATGTCTGTAGGCATTTTTTTTTATACTTCAACAATACTAGGCCCCAATGAAAGTTTCTTAATGAAAAATTGCTTGAAAATAAGTGATGTAATTTATTAACTTTTGTATCTGTTCAATTCATTCATCACTAGTTATGTTGTATTGTTAACCTTGTTTTGCCAGAGTCATTACTCCATCCTGAAAGGAGCGGCCTTCATGGGTATCGGCACCAACAATGTTGTCAAAATTACAACCGATCAGAGGTAATTACATGCCCCTATGCACCATCATAAAGCTCCTTATATAGCCTTTGTTCAACTATGCCCCTCTCTCGACCATGATGATATTTTTTAAGTTTGGGAAGATCGGGTATGATATTGGCTGATCTGGACCAAATGTGTTCAGGCCCTGTTCCATTATGATTTGGATCCCGATCTATCCCACTCTTACAAATCAGCAGAGAGCGGTATCAGTGAACGGAGATGGTTTTTAATCTGGATAAAGCAGCGCAGCAGGGGGACCACAGTTGTGTCATAGTTTATGTCCTGGTCTGATGGCGCTCTTACAATGCTGAGAAAGATTTTACTACACTCACTCTTGTGTTTATGCTGTCGAGAAGTCCTTAAAGCTTGCATTATGATTCATTTTTACCGGAAATTTTCTTGTTGATCTGAAAACTACCTGATTCTGTCCTGTTCTCACCACGCTGCTGCTATGATGGGAGCCTTTAGGTTGAGAAAAAAAGTAATGTCTATAGAAGATGATTATGTTTTCCCCGTGTAAATTGTTGTAGTAATCAATACATCATGACTATGCAAACATCTATGTAAAGCCACGTGTCAGACTGGCCCAGCTGGAATAAAGCCCAACCTACACCTTTTGCTAGCATCGTATACAAATCTGATATGTATAAAGGCCCAATGCTGTCACAAAATCATTGATTTTCATCACAGAATCACGACTGTGAATAACTTACATTATTCGCTGTAATTGTTATGTGGATAAACTCATTATACCCAAGTATTTCCGAGGACAAAATCAATCTTGTTGAATCACTGGTAATGTTTCATGTTGTGTTATTTGGTTTCCCATAAAGTTAGTCCAGGTTTAGTACACATATTAAGTTAAGCCATCTTTGTGAACCCGGGCCATAATGTATTTCTATTTCTCGTCTTGTCTTTGTCTTCAGCGGTCGAATGATTCCAGAGGCGCTTGATGAGGCTATTCAAACTTCAAAGGCAAATGTGAGTGGACCGTTCCCTATTTTATGCTTAGGTTGATGATTTCATGTGCAATGAGTTCAGTTGGCATCCAAATGTGAAAATGGTGTACACGCCATGTACTTATAAAGAATTGCTGAAGCTAGATGTGATTTTTATTGTTTGTTTTTTTAAAATAAATTAGACACAAGGGCAGACACAATGATTACAATAGAATTATTCATTGTGCATTCATGGAAATTCACTTTGCTCACAAAAAGTAATGAATGAAGTTCAGTATGTACATGTATCTAACATAGAAAGGAACATACTTTACCTTTTAAAAGGAATTGCATTGAATTTGATATAAGCATTGATCATTAAAACAAGTATGGAAAGTATAGTCTTGTTTACTAAGTTAATGATTATTGGAGCATATTTCTCCACGTATGTGAAACAATGAATATGATACAGGTTATACATTTTGAAGCAAATGCACTATTTTTATAAAATGATTAATACATTTGATACAAGATGAAATAATTGTTATAATCATGTAATGGTGTGGTTCTAAGCAAAGAAAGTGTGTTTAAAGCAAGAAGTGTAGACAGCATGACCTTTATCTATCTCTCTGTAGGGTGCCATACCGCTCATGGTCATTGGGACGGCAGGGACGACTGTCTTTGGAGCCTACGACCCTCTGGATGAAATCGCTGATGTGTGTGACAAGCACAGTCTCTGGTTCCATATTGATGTAAGTCCTCTGGCTTCACTGCTTATTTATTTGTTTATTTATTTATTTATTTATTCAAGCTTTATTCACATTTACAGGATAGTCTAATTCAGATCCTAAGGGCCTGGTTTACAAAGAGTCATACAAACATGTTTTGTTTTACATAGCTCATGACAACACTGAAAGTAGTGCAGTGCTGGATATCATCATGACATTTTCCATAAATTTGTCTTTACGAAAAAAAAAAAGGGTTTAGTATCCATCAAGCCTTGACACTTTCTGAAATGTCCACTCTCTTGCAGAATGGCAAGTCAATCATGTGACTGTCTTGTAGTCGTATTGCAGTGCAGGCAGTTATAACGTTTTAATTCGACTATTCAAGACTAAGCACTATATACCCTTCTACGAAAGACTGTACCCATCCTTTATGTAAAGCCAGCAACCCAATATCATGATGCAGAAGCAAGTACAAATCAAACTTTAAACCATCGTATATTGTGGACACAAAATCCCCAATTTCCTCAATGAAGTTCAGATGTATGATACTGAGTATTTCTACCTTTGGCTTGAATATCTATTTGTAATTATCGTATCACATTTGGTTTTAGATGTGATAGATGAAATAATAGTTATTTCTAATTTGAAAGTTTCATAAACATTCAGTTAAATTGGATCTAGTTCATAATGATTATGACATGTCAAATAAGATGTATCAAATGCCAACAAGCCACTCAATATTTGCAAATTAAGTTATATGAACATACTTGAATTTCATTAAAACATTGCAATGTGTATTCAGGATTTTATGTATTTTGCTGTTGCAAGATATACATGATGATGCACTGATATTGTATTTACTATCATTTTAGTGTCTCATGAAGTAAAGTAGCAGTGAATACAGGAAAAATTAACCTTTATATTGTGTCTGATGGATTTATTGGTTTAATAACACATTAAGTACTCCTCTTTCAGATTATTGCCTCAAATTGATAAAAAAAAACTTCCATTGTAAATTTTCATTTATTAAACAAATATAATGCTCATATACTAGTCATGTTGAATTTCATCTATTTGTAATTATCATATCACATTTGGTTTTAGATGTGATAGATGAAATAATAGATATTTCTAATTTAAAAATTTCTTAAACATTCAGTTAAATTGGATCTAGTTTATAATAATTATGACATATCAAATAAGATGTAACAAATGCCAACAAGCCACTCAATATTTGCAATTGAAGTATCCAGTTATATGTACATACTTGAATTTCATTAAAATATTGCAATGTGTATTCAGGATTTTATGTATTTTGCTGTTGCAAGATACACATGATGATGCACTGATATTGTATTTACTCTCATTTTAGTGTCTCATGAAGTAAAGTAGCAGTGAATACAGGAAAAATGAACCTTTATATTGTGTCTGATGGATATCAACTCTTGGTTTCTCCATTTCTTTAGTTTTGCACCCATAATACCCACGTATCCTATGCAGAAGCAGTGCTTGAATATGGAGGATTCATTCATTTCAAATACATGTATTTTCTCTGATAAATGGGCAATGGTAGCAATACTAGTAATTGTTTTCTTATAAAGTGAAAAGATAGCATTTCAAATGGTCACGAACAGGACAGGAAACATTATATATGGGCAGGAAGGATGCTACTTCCGGGTATCGTTTGATATGGATACTTACACTTTATTGAATTGAATTCATTTAAAGAACAGAACTATATTAGCGTAAGTTAATGATTTATCATTAATACACGATACTGACTATTCAAGCTTTTTCAGGGATCCCTACAAAAGCCAAGATTAAGTCTTTGTGTGCAATGCAAAGTGCCCTTCAATGGGATTTGTGTGTATTGATAGTGCCAAATTGCCTTAATGGCGAATAAAGGGTTAAAAAACAGTCAAGAACAATACAACAATATATAACATGTCAATCAGACAGAACATGCCAGTCCTAAATATGAACCATTGTCTCCCCTGACCTTTAACCTCTGACCTCCCTTCCACCCCCACTCCACCCCCCTGGCAGGCCGCATGGGGAGGCAGTGCCCTGCTGTCCAGGGCCCACAGCCACTACCTGAAGGGCTCCCACCGCTCCAACTCGGCCACCTGGTGTCAGCATAAGCTCATGGGTGTTCCCCTCCAGTGCTCTGCCTTTCTACTCAACGAGAACGTAAGACGCGCAAGGCTTCAAGATACTGTACACACCATATGTTTGGGGGTTTTTTTTATATTTTGTGAATTTCGCGAGTTGGATGCTTTTCGCAAATTTAACAACACGCGAAAATAAAAATATGCCGTGCACGACCACATGTACTACTAGTATTAGTACTGCACGGTCGCCAAATTAACCACTCATGAAATTGTCGGGAAGTCCTGATTCACTAAAAATTAGACTCGCGAAATATCTGGCGTATACAGTAGTAAATCCAGGCGGGGGCATATGACGCCCCCCTCCCTCTTATTTACGTTCTTATTATTATGATCCTAACAATCATTGTCCTTATTGTCTTTTTAAAAGGTCTGCGCCATGTCTACGGCACAGGTAGACATAATTACCGTAATTTTATGATTTATGATCGATTGCAAGTAGACGGGCGATCGATATCAATCGTAACTCTGTACATTGGAGATAATGGACTGGACTTGCAATTGATTCAGGTCAATCGTAACTCTTTATGAGATGGAGCCCTGGATCTGCCCCTGCTCTAGTAGGCCCTATATGGTAGTTCATAAGTATGGTATCCACTGCAATGCAATGAAGACTGTATTATTTTGGCTTGCTTTTACATTAAAAATAAGTATACAACAATATGATGTGTGAGCGTAGATATGAAGTTATTGCAACAAAAAGGAGAAGACATAAAGGAGAAGACTAGGAGAAGACATACAGATGGCAAGACCGGGTAAACTTTGAGATAAATGAAGAGTATGATGTGATGATTTAAAGAATACAATCAACAATGCAGACTGTATGGACTGAATAAGATTACTTGATTCTTTGCTGAAAATATGTACTTAGATACATCGTTACAATGTTAAGTTTATCATGGCAAGGTTAGAAGGAACATTTTCTCTCAAACCAACACATTGACAAACTGTACAATGAAATGAAAAAATAGCCTCTAACCTTTTGTCACAAACATCTTCATTATCTGACGTTACCTCACAGAGGCAGTCACTTATTTTTATTTCATGTTCAGCATAATGGATTTTTTTTATCCTATTTGACCTACAAATGCAAACAGATCTGAATGTAAACACAATCTACCATGTCTACCCTCATATGCTTATGCTCACATTTTATCTCTGAGAAGCCAGTGCATAGGGCTATTCTGGCTGGCAAGGCAGCTAGTTCATTGTAAATGTGATGCTGTGCGGGAAATGCAGTGAGGTTAATTGCCTCTCTCTCTACTCTTTCTCTACCGTTGGTCAGTGAGTCATCCGTAACCATCCACGCTTTGAAACAGAAATTAAAATGCAATATGCTTTACGTTGAAACGCTGCGCCCTTGACAACGCATTGTTATCATTTCTTTCCTCACTCATTATTCACTTGTTATTATATTGCTTATATTTGGGGGGGGGGGCAATTCAGCAAATTTGTTTACTCTTACTTGTTTCACAAAACAGGTATTATTTTTAATTGGGGAGCCTATAACCCCACAAGCCTCACTTTTTCTTAAAGGCTTCCTCATAATTGTAATATGTTCTAATCATACAACATATAAGAAACCAATATGATTTAAATAATAGTATGTGCATTTTATTTTTTTGTGAATTTGTATCTATAAGCATTCATGTTTAGAATGTCACGAGCTTCTTATTTGTATGTGTGAATAAAAATGAATTCAATTCAATTTGGTGGATTTACAATACGGTGCGTCACCTATCGGTTACAGATGACAGGTCAAAATCCGTAATTCCTCATAGGAAATGTCATCACCAAAATATATGCCTGTTCATTTTAAAGGAAACAATGTATGTAGTGATCGGTTACATATTTACCTACTCTACCTGCATTCGCCAAAAGATGGCCACCATTTGTATAATTTGCATACCATGTAGGTAGCGTATTTTGGTACTAGGCACTAATCTGTATACTGCTGCTAGGCTATGACATTGACCCCGATGTTAAATCAGTTTGTCTGCTGCTTCAGATAGGTGGCGCTCCGTATTGTGAATCCACCGCATACAGCAAGTCCTAATTGCATCCCCCTCTCCCTCCCTCCCCGCTGCGCAGGAGACCTTGATGAATCGCTGCATGAGCGCCAAGGCCAAGTACCTGTTCCAACAGGACAAGTTCTACGACGTGTCCTACGACACGGGTGACAAGTCTCTGCAGTGCGGCCGCAAGGTGGATGCCTTCCGCCTCTGGCTCATGTGGAAGGCCAAGGGCAACAAGGGCTTCGAGGCAGAGATCAATCACAAGTTTGACATCTCAAGGTACAACGCATCACCTTTAACGTTCAGTACTTCCTGTATATAATGACCTTATTTCCATCTTTAATGTCCAGTGTAACCTGCTTTTATGACCACCTGCATTTAAGGACCATATTTCCATCTTTGAACTCTAGTGTATTCTGCTTTTGATGACCACCTTCATATAAACACCCTATTTTCATATTCAATTACCACATGCATAAGACCATATTTTCATATTCAATTACCACATGCATAAGACCATATTTCCATATTCAATTACCACATGCATATTAAGACAATATTTCCAAATTCAATTACCACATGCATATTTAGACCATATTTCCATATTCAGTTACCACATGCATATTAAGACCATATTTCCATATTCAATTGCCACATGCATTTAAAGGCCATATTTCCATCTTTAGTGTCCAGTGTATCCTGTTTTAGTAATCACCTGCGAAAAGACCATATTTCCATTTTTAATGTCCAGTGTAACCTGCTTTAGTGACCACCTCCATTTAGAGACCACATTCGTCATTACCCTTAAACATTGTTTTTTCCTGCATTGATGTAACATGTACATAAAGGCCACCTGCTTATGCAGATGACATTTCTTGTCTCCTATGTACAGTTTTTATGTTCTTAGCATTTGTATAATGTCGGGAAGTTCTAAATATGTATAAATGATTATTGTATTACATGTATTTTTACTAGCCCTCAGCATAACTAGATATATTTCTTTCTTTATATAACACTGCTACAGTCACCTTTACCATCCTCATTGACATTGAAGTAGTCTCATTGAAGTGAACAGCATATGCATAAATCTAATAACTTTGTGCTAGTCCAGGCAGTAATAGGAATATATTTTAACAGATGAAGAGGTCAATTAAACATTGATCAAGAGACTGGTTCAAGCCAACATTTTCTTGAATCCATCATGAAGTTTAAGTTTTATCAACAAATATCAGAAGCCTTTATTGTGCGGCATGTTAAATTGATATGTTGCCCTGAATTTTGTTATTTATCTTTGCCTTCCTTCCAGATACTTTGCCAATTTGATAAAGGAGAGAGACGGATTTGAGCTTGTACTTGAGGTAAGGCTAACATACTTTAAAGCACACCATCGTCCTGTCTTATAGACAATTACGATTGATTGCAACTTAAATCGCAATTGATATCAACGGTAACTCTGTATATGAGAAACAGGGGATTAGGCTAGGATCGATTCAGATCAAACGTAACTCGTTTTAAGACTGGGCCCAGTACTGACATCTATGCCATAACTCATCATACAGATATTAAAGAGACATTGTGTGTTGCTATATAATGGTATATGGTTGTATGAGTAGTAATTTAAAAATGATGCAATTGCATTTGATGTGTCATGTACAAAATACTTTTTTGACTTAAAATAAAAAACAAATACATGTGAATCAGAGCCTTAGGAACCAACATGATACTATATATGATGATGTGAGTGATGTTATAATCTCTTGTTGTGTGTTTGACCCTGACAGCCTCAGTGCACCAACGTGTGTTTCTGTTATGTACTAGAGAGCCTCAGGAACCAACATGATATTATATATAATGATGTGAGTGATGTTATAGTCTCTTGTTGTGTGTTTGTCCCTGACAGCCTCAGTGCACCAACGTGTGTTTCTGGTACATCCCTGAGAGCCTCAGGAAGGAGGAAAGGACACCAGAGTTCTGGCAGAAGCTGAGCAAGGTAACAACCCAAAGACACCAACCTGTTTTTATGTAAAGATAAAAAATGTGATGAAATTCTTTTTCATGTAATATCCCAATTTTCAGCCAATAGCCTCAAATATGTTTACGTTCTGGCCATAAACCAGGCTGCAGGCACCGGCACAATTGCGTCATATTCAAAACATACATCTATTATCCCATGGCAATGCTAACCCAGTGTATTGAGTATCAGACTCAGAGAGTTAAATGCATTTGTAAGAGTAGATCATGACTAGCGGGTCATGAAGCCAGTACAAACAGTTAAATTATTACATTTACTGCTGAACTAATCTGCGATTCTAAGATGTGATTAAAACATCGTTATTGTAGATATGAATTTCTCCTTGAAACAGCTGTTTTCCAGCTCTTATTCCTGTTCTTCATTCATTCAGGTTGCCCCAAAGATCAAGGAGGGCATGGTGAAGAGCGGCTCGATGCTGATTGGCTACCAGCCCAATAGAGAGTTTGTCAACTTCTTCCGCATCATATTTGCCAATGCCCGGGTCTCCAAGGAGAGCGTGGCGTTTGTCCTGGATGAGATAGACCGGCTTGGGCGTTCCCTTTAAGTGTGAACTGCTCCATAGCTGAGCGAGTTTTGCAACAGAGCCCGCTTTACATTTCAACTGGTTGCAAACATCTCTGTCAACAATTCCTTTTTGCAATTTTTTTTTTTAGATTATGGAAAGAAGAAGGTGAAACAAATATGAAGTACGATCTTGATCCATTATATTTGTCGATATCCCTCATTCCACCCTGATTTCCCTGTAATTGAGAATTCATCTTCATTATTTTATTACATTGGTGCATCTGGATCATATCACAATGCTACCTCATTTTCATTTTCACATTTTCATATAAAGTGTGTCATCTTCTCGCATATTTCAGGATTCCCTGCCTTTCAGAGAAATCAGGGGAAATTATCTGACTTCTTTTCAGTCAGGCTAATGTCAGGGAATTGGTGAAAATACCTCAAATCAGAGAAAAGTTCAGGAATTTTGATTGACCCCCAAAATTAAAAAAACCCCACATGATTGTGTACACTAAAAGAAATAAGCACCCTTGTCTCCACTGCAACAACATAGAAAACATGTGATACTCAAAATGAGTTGAAATAATTATCATGATTTTTTTTAGACTTCATCAGGGAAAAGAAGGGGAATTTTGTTTTCTTGAAATGCTGGGAACCTTGTATTTATAAGCTGCATACGCATACAGATCAATAATCAATGATTTCCATGTAATACCATGACCTGTATGTACATTTAAATATGTTTCGTAGAGTACCGAAGTGGTGGCGTCATGGTTCTAAACAACAAAGCTCAAGCAAGAGTTTCACTGGTCCGACAACATGCTCACATGACGTCACACTCCGGTGCTCTATTGCTATTCATGGCAGTTGTATAGCAAGCTTATAGATATATATTTGAGAAAGAGACACCTACATGTACCATTAATGAAATGTGCTATTCCTAATGTTCACTGTATGCGTATTTTTCCATAAAGTACTTCGAAATTTAACTGTTTCATATACTCCATTATCCCTGTGCAATGAATTATTGTGTATGAATAGTTTTCTTATTTAGTTAACATTTTTTTAGATACCTCATGTCATGGCTATTTGAGTAGATATACGAGTGTGTGATGTTCATGCAGAGTCAAATCGATTATTAAACACACTTGAGTGATTGTTTTACAGATTTGACATTTGATCTGTTATATACAAAAAGGCTGTTTTGAACACAACGGACAGCCCCGCAGTAAAGGAATATTCTGCATTGAATATTTTCATATTCGATATTTAACTCTTTTGGTAGAAGCAGCATTTTATGTTTCACTGTATTCCTAGTTAAAACAGATGGATTTTGCATTATTAGTACTGTAGCTTAGATGCAATCCAGAGATATCGAGACATGTTGTGTATATGGACCACCAATATTCACCAATCTTGGGAAAATTAGGTGTGTCTTCTTCAAATGTGTTTAAAGGAATATCAGAAGTCGCTGATGATGTTTTCAAAGCCCAGTGTCAATTGTGATAACATGAGATATTTAAAATACTTGTCAAAAGCTTTTAAGTGTAAGGTGTCAATACCGAGACTATGAGGTGTTCAATACATACACTTTTGAGGCGAAACTAGCATTGAAATATATATATATATCAGGAGATTCTGTTCACATTTAGTGTTGAAGTTTTCTCTTAAGATACAACATACATTGCTGTTTGAGGTTTAATTGTCATCAACTGTACTTCAACATAACTCTGCAGTTTTATATTTCACAAACTGGACCTACATGTCATGATTGCATGTACTTTGTGGTTCATGCAATGTTTTACAGAATTTGATTTGGCTGCAAAATGGACACACTGCCTTTAAATATGCCTTGGAAGCCTCATCTACCCTATGAGGAAATTTGCTCTTTATATCTCAATGCATAACACTTTATGCCCTTGCAGACTAGGGGTGGTATTCCAGAACGAATCTTAAGTTTTCTCCTAAGTTCCCAACTTTAGAGGTGCCTAAGAGAGCAAGAAATTGGTATTCCAGAATGTCCTCTTAGGACTCTTTTCATGCAAATTAGGGAGGGTTAGACCCCACCCAGTTCGCATTTATTAGCCAATGGAGGGACGTGTTTCATTTTTGAACAGCCTATCACAATCACAGCATGTCATCAGGCCCTCATCCCCCTAGGATTGATCCTAACTTTGTGGTTGCGCAACTACGCAAAAAAAAATGCTGCTCTTTTTTATTCTGTGTGTTATGAATGGCTAAGACAAGGGGGGAGGCTCTCCTAAGTTTTCTCCTAAATATTCTCCTAAGTTCTCTACTAAGAGTGTCCTGGAATACCAATCCTCCTAGCTTTATGATTTGCATAAATTTGCATAAAGATAAGAGAAAACTTAAGATTAAGAAAAAAATTAAGATCGTTTTGGAATACCACTAATAGGAGAATCTTAGACTTTGGATAAGATTTCTCCTAAGTGAAATCGTTCTGGAATACCACTGTTGATATATTTATGTTTAATGTAAAAACAGCACTGCTGAATGTTCCTGCACCTATTCTTAAATCACGTTTGCAAGGTTGTGTGCTTGTTCCATAGACAGCTTTGATATCTTTCTTATATTGTGGAATTTATCTGTATATTGTAAAGGCCGATACTTTTATTACTTAATCATTGACCATTAAGGAAATCATTGAGTTAGTGGGAAGCACTAAATCTAAGTCAAAAACTTGTTTTGATTTTACGTTTCTATGCTTTAGCACTCTTGAGATCTTATTACGTGTCATCAAAATGATATATTTGGTGGTATCGTGATCTAAAAATCAAAATTACAAATCTCTGTTTGAACAGTGAATCCTACAAACTGTTCACACAGGCCATATTCACTCAATGAAAGGAGAAGTTGATTTTCTGACCCTTACTTCACATGATTTAGGAGTTTATGGCTGACGCAATTTCCCAAAATCTGTAATGGGCCTACATTTGTTGAGATGTGGTGTCAAAAGATTGGTTACAATTTCTTTGATATAATCATGCAAGGTGAGAAAATATAATAGTCATGTGTTACAAACAATCACTTTTTGACTGAAAATTAAAATTTGTCTTTCACCAATCATTGGATTTATCATCAATGCCAAATACTTGTCATAGAAATATCTTTTTGTAATTCTTGAATTTTTAGTTTGAGTCACAATTTTGAAAGGCCTCATTTTATGTGATCTTAGAAATTAAATTTTAAATGGTCTTTTTTCTCTATAATTTTGTTACTGCAAAATGGTAGTGGCAAAAATGCTTGTTATATTTTTTTTGTAAAGTGTTATTTTGTTTGTCATCTATTTAATGTACCATTATTGTATTTTAAGCAAAATGTGATTGTTTTGAAATTATTTCAGACCACAAGAGTTTGGAAAAGGGAATTCTAGATCTTATGATATCCCTCATTAATACATTCCAGTTCATTGATTGGTCAAAAGCGTGTCACACAACTACAAATAGTTCAATTATTTGTGAGGGAGAGAGAGAGAGCGAAAGAAGCTCAGAGGGAAGAAAAAAGACAGGTTTGTGACGTCATAGGGAAAAAAAAACTATTTTGTGAATAGTTGCCCATTTCCCTGTCTTGATACAGTTCAGCCCTTGTAAAAAAGCAACACAAATTCTACCCGATATACGTATTTCCAGCTGCTTTATTTTTTTTTAATTTTACCAGAAGGCCATGGGGCACACTAGGGGCATGTCCCGCGGTGATGTGGCTGAGGCGCAACTTGAATTTGTTGGTTTGCTCAAGCCGCAGAAAGTAAAAAACAAATCAATGGCTCCTCTGTATTAATATCTTACGTTTTAGAGGTTAGTGAATGGACACTACTGCAGGGTTCAATTAATGAACAAAGAATATATTAATGAAGGATATGAAAGTGTTGTTTAACTCTTATTCAGGAATTTTGTGGAAACTGGTGGGCCCTTAAAAGGGAAAATAGTACCCCATGCCCTCCACTTCCATCTCCGGAGCTAATAGATTCCACAATATTCCTCATGATCATGAAATAATTCTGTACCATTTATTTGCCCATTAATGGTATTTAAATTCCTAGATTACCAAAGTGGTGTCGTCATACGAGCATGTTGTCAAGACAATTGGCTCTACACAAACTCATTACAGCAAGAGGTTTAGCGGTCCCATATTGTCTATCGGGCTAGTGACGGGCAATCCAAATTACAGTCCCTGCTGTGATCACCGCTGCTTGCTCTACCCGCATTGTTTAGAATCAGTTGTCTTGACAATAATGCTCAAATGACGTCACACTACGGTACTCTATAGTGTGCCATATGTGTATTCACTCAGTATTAATGCACACAAACTCTGAACAAAAGTGTTGATTTCCAAAACTCTTCGGAAAAAGCATCAAATCATTGCCTCTTGCGACCAGATTAAAACTAACCAAACTTGACTGGGAGTTCTCGACCAAATTTGACAGAAGACAATCCCTTGTAAGTATATAAATGAAATAAACTTAAAAGTTCTGTTCTCATTAATAGCTATGTTTGTTTGTAAAAAGTCTGTAACAATCTTGTAAATTGCATTGAGGTGATAATACTAATGAACGAAATGAAATAATGTCTGAAGTATAAGTATCACATAGCGCATTTTAGCTGTCATGGAAATATTCCTACGTACTGTATGTATGACTTTTTGCACATGTTTGCACATTTGTAAATTGAGCAATATTGTTGTGAAAGAATCTGTATTTATCTAATGCACTTTTGATTTGTATGTGCCATAAACTGTAATCAATTAAAGATGAACTAAAAGATACTTGGTGTGTGTCCATTGAACATGTGTGATATCAGTTCTCTGTAGATTATGTGAGCTACACATTTATTAATTATATCTACTTTATTATAAAAAAAAACTTAATCCTTGCCAAAATTGAAATGCCGTTTAATACAGCATACAGTACATCATGCAGAGCTCACAAAGTTGTTGAACGCCAGTATAGGGGAAATAAAAACAGACTATTTTACCTTTTTTTGTATACAGTATCAGGATTGATAAGGATGTAACCACACAAAATTCATATCATGTTGGTGTACATTTCAAGAGAGTGTTGTCTTCAGAATACACCTCCAAAGATTCTAACGTCATTTTCCACATGTAACATACTAAAAGTCAAAATTACAGATCAGTGACCATCTTGGGAGATTTTGCATAACAAAACAAGTTAACCAAATACCATTGGGCCTGAGCTACTGTTCTATAACTACTGCTTGCCATCTGTATTATAATGGCGGCATGGCCTGCATAAGACACCTAGGACCCAGGGCCAACTGTTAAGGAATTCTTCTTTGCCATTCAAGAGAAGATCAGGTCAACTTTTATTACTGCAACCACCCAGGAGAGAATATGTGAAGCCACATTTTATTTTCAAAAAACATGCGATTATAGGAACCCTACTAGCATGCATATCTCTGTTATCTTTTATCTTTCATTACTGCAACTAAAAAAAAAGAATATATGCAATCACATTTTTTAATATAAACATATGCGATCGTTGGTCCTTACTAGCCTCTACTACATGTAGCATGCATATCTAGGGAAGAATCTACAACCTTGGCAACATTCAGGCCTGTTAATCCATCGTCTCTATCACACTCCATCCACACACACACACACACATACCGTAGCAACACAAAACTAATAAATGAATGCATTTACCGGCTCCATAAATTTGCAATATTTATCATTTTTTTTACTTGACATGTCTTTGGTTAGTTTCAATTCTTTCATATCATTGTTATGAAATCAAACCGGCGGCATACTAGAAGATATACATGTATGAACATAAATTTAAAATGCGTCTTTTTGAGTCAGAATTGAGTGTAGCATTCATGAACAGCAAGAACAAAGCAAAAAGATTTTGAAGACAATTAGGTCCAAATTCACAAAGAAGATTAAGGTTTGATAGACCACGGCTTAAGCAAAGTTTGTGGCATATAAGCAAATAAGTGTGTTTACTTCAAATAGGTCATTATAATGAATGCATGCATTTTGCATAGGGGGTTAAATTCACTGTAGTTTCTGAGGTTTAGACCACACATACTGTATACGCCATGTATTTCGCGAGTCGTTAAATTTGCGATCGTGGATTAATAGTGCTATTCGTACATGTGCTCGGGCACGTCAAATTCATGTTTTCGCGTGTTGTTAAATTCGCGAATAGCACCTGACTCGCGAAATTCGCAGAAATAAAAACCCCGCCAAATATATTTGATGTAACTGTGTTCTAAACAATAGTAACTAGAATGAATTTAGCACCCTACACAGACCACTCCTGCTAATTATGGGACCTTTTTGAAGTGTACACGCTAAATCGAGCCCACTTCTTTGCTTGCACACCACATGTTTTGCTTAAACCTAAAATCTAAAACTTCTTTGAGAATCCATACAACCTGTCTTAAATGTTAGTTTCATCTCAGGTTCAAATGGTGTTTTATCATTAATTTCAGCTGCAAAAATTAAATAATATTTTATTTAATTTCAGTGTCTGTTGTTTTAATTCATTGAACATACATGTACGCCCTGTAAACCACACCCTCACTTGCACATCACCACTTACAAATAGGATAAGTAGCTCATCAAAATCGAGCCAAGGTGGAACATAATCATTTCCATAAGATAAAAATGCTATATATACACCAATCCCAGGAATATACGATATTATTTCCTATACACCACTAAATATCTGTATATATACCTGAGAGTAAGAAAATCTAAAAATGTGTAGTGAAATGCATTTTGCACAGTATCAGTCATGATATATGGAATAAAAAGAAATAAGTTGCACATTTTGCCTCAGAATTGTGCAAAACATTTTTGCGGAAATATCAAGACAATTTGAACAATACAAAACTCATATTCGACCCATTCTATACTGAGCCCACATATTTTCAGGCTTGGCTTTTCTCTACTCAGATACTGAGCAGTGCGACTCCCGCGCAATCTGCTGAACGGACAATAGATGACAGGCTATGAATAGCTTTAAATTTCTTATTGGGTGTAATAAGCCATGCCCCTTAGGCCACTGTAATTCCATGGCAAATTTAGAATCGTTACTGGACTAGTAACTCACCATGACAACGGGTGAAGATATATAATAAGTCTACCGGTAATTGAAAATGTGGATAAAATCATTGCGAGTTTCAATAAAATCACAATAAATTTGTATAATTCTGATGGCATTCATATTTACAGTAAATACCGGTTTCAATTTCATAGTATATTAGCATTGTGATGTCTAATTAATGTACAGATTTTCATGTGCTGTGCGCTGTGTGCTGTGTTGTTCTGCGGCTGAAATTTAAGGTGGGGGGGGGGGGGAGGAGGGTATCCCCTCTCCTAGCATTGCAATGGCGAAAATAATGAGGTTTTTTTAGGGTCAAATCACTATATAACAAAGTCAGAAGAACTGACATGAAAATGCAGCACGGCTTAACCTGTAGGCCAACAGACACAAATTAATGATAAACAATGACCAAATGAACAACAATAAAAAGAAAAAAATAAATAGCTGAATCCTCCAGGTTTGATCTCACCAGAGCCAACATAAATCTTTTGCTACTTGTTTATCTATCTGCCTAATAACAGAAACGACCAGCATTCATAGATGTGTTAAGGTAAAGGTGCTCTTTCGTAAGATGCCCTACTAAAGAGGATTCAGAATATGGTCAGAGCTCAAAATGACCTTATGTATAGTAGGCTGCTTGAAAAAGAAAAATCCTGCTTTTCAAATCAAGGGACAACACCATTTCTCACCCATTGCCCCTAACCACATCATACCTTTCTCTTTGGAAAATCTCTTCACCCAGCTTCTAGTTTAAATCATCCCACAAATTATATTTCATGACAACCAACTGGTACCATTTCTGAAGGCAACTTTTAGCAATGAGGAGAGTTAATTCACATTACATCAGAGAGACAACAAGACTCTAGAGATAAATATTTATCTCATATCACATAACATCTCATAAACTATTAATAAAACAACAGAAAGAGAAAATATGACACTATATATATATATAACGGTATATGAAAATGAGTTGATCTATGTAACTATATAGCTAATTATTATTATTATAGCTTTGGTTAACCAAAACTGTGTTTTTTGTATTTCCAATTCATATGAGGAATTATACACCTCAATATATACATTTGCAGCAACAACATTATTTCAAATCATGAGGGGTAAAACACTGAATAGAATTAGAGAATATGAACTTGGACACACCACATGATTAAGACACGGAGTAGCTGCACACATGATTCAAATGTTCTCCAGGCATCCATCAGAACGATTGACGTCATGCACCAGAGCACACACCTTGGCCTAGTCTGAATACATTATGCCAACAGGGTCGAGGGTGACGCGATATCAATCATAAAATAGCAAGATAGATGCTTATCAAATGTCGCATTTACTATTCATGATTTCAGTCAATGTTATCTCCACAATGTGTTGCATTTTATCTGACGGATTATAAAGTTTTGTTTGCAACACTTTGGATTCATTTCCAGCACAGCCATTTCAAAACACGAATGGTGGACGTGTGCATGCGGATCCCTGTAACCATGACGACGTACCGTTAAGCCTTTTTGGTCTGCATGCCTGACAGCTTAGCGATGATGGCCAGCATGACCTCATCCGCGCCTCCTCCAATGGACCCCAACCTGCAGGTAGAGGAAGGAAACAAAACAGGCTCCAGGGGCATGCTTCACCAAGCTGTTAGTAAGCTTAGAGTAACTTAATGCTTGACTGGTGACCCTTTCTTGTGCTAAATGATATGCCCAAAGTTGTTCCTGTTTAAGCATAGTGGAACTTAATTTTCAACGATCCTAATCAAATTTGATAAAAATCATAAACTTTGCATTCAGACACCTATTAAACAACAAGAATTTTAATTTATCAAGATCACATTTCAAGTTAAACTCATGGGAATCAAAATCATTGAGAATCTGATCCAGCTCAAGAAAGGGTCACCAATCATACGTAAAGTCAGTCATAGCTTTAAGAACAGCTTGGTGAAACACCCCTTCGGGAAATGATCAGATACCTGGAGTATATTCTCTGTATTGAACCCTTTGTATACCAGAGAATGTGCAATTTTAAGGCATTTGTATGTAATTCTTGTGCAAGAATGCATCAACAGCGCATAAAGGTTTTAAGAAGCTTGAAGTTAGACTATGTAGAGAGCAGATAAAAGTGGACTACTGGTCAGAACAAAAACTGACGATAGAAGGTGAAGGTGCATACACACATAAACTAGTGCACAATTCTGTGTATTGCATACTTATTTCACATACATAACAACGGTAATACAAGCAATGATTAAAAAAAAAACATCATCAACATTGCATGATACATATTTACATCAAACAGTCAATGATTTGTAAATATAAATTGATGTTATAAAGCATTTGCCTCAAAGTGGACCTTTAATCAGTCGAAGTAGAATCCTGTGCATTCCTGATTGAGAAAGGTAGCATTGCTAATCGGAACTCAACGTCAACAGCATGAATTGAACTATGATCTCCATTGCATCATGTTTTAATGATAATCCTGAAGACTCAGGAATAACTTCTATACACATTCAAATTGATAAAAATTCGCATCTCAGAACATAGCATCATATCACCTCTATACCTATAAAAAATCATTTCATCTGAATAGAGTTTCTTTTTCCTTTCATTGTTGTTTCCTATCCCTAGTGTGTATTTTATGGCAAATTAACACCCACTATATTATAGCATACTGTCTGGTGTGACAGATTCGTGTATGAAAGGAATACAAATACAGCCACGAGCACAACTTTATCAGATAGAAAACATAGGGTACAGCATGCATTCATGAGCAACAGCAGATGAATTCTTGGTACTTACCTCACCCAATGGTCAGCTTATTTGCGGTCAGTGTTGTATCTGGCGAGAATAGACAGCATGACCTCATCGGCACCGCCCCCAATCGAGATCAGCCTACGCGGGCAGCAATGATATCAAATGATTTTTTTTTATAAAGAGTAATGTATGCACACACACACACACAATCACTCTATTGTAGCTTGCAAGGTTAGCAATGATACATGGCGACTTTTTTTCAGTGTAATGCGTGCACACTGTCAATCTATGGTAGCTATGAGGTCAGCAATGAACCATGGTGACCTTTTTTCAGTGTAATGCGTGCAAACTGTCAATCTATGGTAGCTTAGAAGGGTAGCCATGATATGTGGAAGAAGCATGCACACATATATGGTCAATCTATGGTAGCCAAGAAGGTCAGCAACAAAACATGGTGGTGTATTTTTTAGTGTAATGCACACACTGTCTAGCTATGGTAGCTGAGAAGGTCAGCAATGACACATGGTGACTTGTTTTTTAATGTAATGTGTGCTCACTGTCATTTCTATGGTAGCTACAGGTATAGAGGTCAGGAATGATACACGGAAAAGAGAAGGCAATAAACGCACATATGAATCATCAATAAAAATGAAATCATAATATTCAGAACGGAATTTAGATCACCGAAGATGTGTGTGGTCAGACCCCTTATCCTACCTTGTATCTCTAAAGTATCTTGAGATGGGGAGGTCTTCAGTGAAGCCCATTCCTCCGTAATACTGCAGGCAGGCATCACTGGTCTCACGCACCAAACGGCCACACTTGAGCTTGACCATCGAGGCTAGCCTGGTCACATCCTGGCCCTGCACATAGAGAGCTGGAGGCACCAGGAAAGGGAAGAAGAGGAAATAGCATTATCAATTGCACTGCTACTTATCCTTCCGTCTTTTTCCAGTACTACTACTAATAATAATGATAACACTACCACTTCTACTACTACTACTACTACTACTACTATTACTACTACTACGTCTACTACTACTGCTACTACTACTAACTACTACTTCTACTACCTACCACTACTACTACTACTACTACTATTACTACTGCTACTACTACTACCACTGCCACTACTACTATTACTACTACTATTACTACTACTACGACTATTACTGCTACTACTACTCCTACTACTACTACTACTACTACTACTACTACTACTACTACTACTACTACTTCTTCTACTACTGCTATTACTGCTACCTCTACTACTTCTGCTATGACTAACTCAGTAACTGCTCCTACTACTTCTCCTTCTACCCTCACTTCTTCCACCACTACTACTACTACCACTATCACCACTACTACTACTACTACTACTACTACTACTACTACTTCTTCTACTACTGCTATTACTGCTACCTCTACTACTTCTGCTACGAATAACTGAATAACTACTGCTCCTACTACTTCTCCTTCTACCCTCACTTCTTCCACCACTCTCACCACTATCACCACTACTACTACTACTACTACTACTACTACTACTACTACTACTACTACTACTACTACTACTACTACTACTATCACCAATACTACTACTATTACTACTCTGGTGAGCAGCTGACCTGTGGCCCTGTAGAGCAGGGAGCGAAGCAGCTCAATCTCCGTCTGCAGCTCGGCCAGGCGGTACTGCACCACCTGGTTGTCCAGCACTGGCTTGCCAAAGATCTTCCTGTTGCTGGTGTAGTCTATGGTATCAGCCAGCATCATGTCCAGGGGCATGAGAGCTGTGGGGAAGGCGGGGAAAAAGACTTGTGGTATTAAAGGGATAGTTCACCCTGAAGGCAAGTTTGTTTCATTAAAAGCAGCAATGTGAAAGAAACATATTAGTGACGGTTTGACGGAAATCCGTCAAGGGATAAGAATGTTTTTTACGTCATGTGTTCGAGTTGCTCTCCCATACATTGTGTGGAAAAGGCAGCTATTTGCTTATTCCTTCATGAATAGCTCTGAAAAGAGCTGCTTATATAGCGAGTGAGAAGAGATAGAGTGGAGAGGGTAAGAGTCAGAGTAATACATTGGATAGGTCAGGTATGAAATTTACAGAGTACCGAAGTGGTGTCGTCCCATACATTGTTATGCTAGCTTATGGTTCAAAACAACATCACTCAAGTGAGACTTACACTGGTCTGTCATTATCTAGCAGGCTAGTGTCGGGCACTCCTAATGCCAATCCCCACTACAATCGCCAATGTTTGCCCTACCCACGTAGCATACAACCAGTTGTCTTGACAACATGCCCATATGATGTCACACGTCGGTACACTATACAGTAACATTTATGTGAGCCAGGGAATGCTTCTCACCTCCCGCCCCGGCAAACAGCCGCTCCTCCTGAAACTGCAGCATCTGGTAGAGGAAGCCTGCTCCTTCATCGCCGATGCGGTAACTCTGAGGAACTCGCACATCCTCGAAGAAGAGCTCCGCCGTGTCTGAGGAATGCATCCCAAGCTTCTGAATCCGCCTCCCCCTAACGACGCCTAGGAGAGTGGGAGAAGGAGATAGCTGTGTTTCTCTGTGTCTAGAACTGCCTACTCATTTAGCATATCTCGAGTGGTGTTCGACCCTCCTTACTGCATATAACGAAAAGTCGTCCCGTGATGCACAATCAAGAAGTCACTGCACAGTGTGATATCAAATGACCCAATATATGAAGACTGAAGAATTACATCCAGCGCTGCCAAAAGACTACACAGAAATCGACTACTTCTTGCACAAGGGCTGTCTATGAAAACAAGAATCATGTTTTATCAAGCAATGCACACTATCTATCATGTAAGCCATGATAGCTTCATCAAATAAATATCAACTAGTGAGACACAAAGTTCCACAATAACCCCAATACATCACTTCTCTTTGAATAAACTGATAAATGTAACATGTGGTTATCAAAAGCATTCAGAAGAGTATGGTTGGGTGTAGATAAATAAGGTGGTAAATTTGTAATACTTCTATCATTTATTACTGAAAAATGAACACTGAGCTCATCTACTAAGGGAGCAATACCGGGACAAAGGTGAGGAGATACGTTTAATCTGAAGACTGCTGAGTCGACTCTGTCACTTCCTTTCTACGATGAAGCTGATTACAACACTGCATATGCCAAATCAACTGCTCTTCTATGAGTTTGATGGGTATTATTTGTGCAAAAATGCATCAGTGTTGCGTACAGAAATTTATCAAGTAAGTAAGGATACCTTATAGTTCTACAGAAAGCAGGCGACAGAGTGTGCTGTCGTTGAATGTGAGTAACTAACCTGGAGTGTCCAAGGGAACACAGATGAGAGATTTATTCTTGTGGTTGGGTCCAGACCCGGTGTTTGCCAGCAGGCAGATCCAGTCCGCCTGGTGTCCATTGGTGATCCACATCTTGCTGCCATTGATAATGTAGTCGTCACCACTCTTCTCAGCCTTGGTCTGAATTTCTACGCAGAGGAATATTGAATTGAATCAAATTTAATTTAATTGTTTCCAATGTGTATTATGACTAACAAAGAAAACCTAATCCATGACTTGTCCTAGCTCATTTGTCAAGTGCTGTTAAGCAGTCCTCCCCATGAAGTAGAGATGGTGCACATTAAACATGGTGGCTTGTGAGTTAGCTAGAAATTAGGAATGAATTTGTGAAGTGTTTGGGATAGGCCTGAGTCGATCGAAGACGTCAAACTCCGATTTCGTTTTGATGAATTCGATGCATCGCCGAAATTACCAAATTGACTAGAAAATACAAAATCTCGGGGAATTGAATACGCCGCATTTTCGCACCATTTCACGCTCTAGTGCACACCGCGCATTCGCGCCGCACTTTCGCACCTTTTCAGCTCCATTTCACGCTCCAGTGCACACCGCGCATTCGCGCCGCACTTTCGCACCTATTCAGCTCCGTTTCACGCTCCAGTGCACACAGCACATTCGCGCCGAAACGCTCTATTCCTATTGGCCGGTTTCGGACACTCTCGGGTTATTTCGGATCCCTTCGGATCCCATAAATACTCGGCGCGCTCGCGCTCAGCACACTGCCCAAAACGTCGAGACTTATACTCCCTCTTTCTGATTTTGAAAGAAACCTATAGTTAGTTGCAGAACTGACTATAACTTTTCTACACTTTTCTCATTTCCTTTTCTTACTTTTCTCTTTATCACTACTTTGTGACTAGTTCACTACTCTTATTAACACCCACCCTCTTCTTCTACCTCCATTCCATCCCATTTATTTTCGGTTTAAAACACCGAAAACTAAAGCTAAAAATAGTCTTGTGTAAGTGTTATAAAATATAAAAATTCACCTCTCCTTTTCATTTTTCACTTTCCTTTCCTTTCTTCACCCCATAAGTGGGCCAATTATCCGAAAGAATACAACCACATGGTTTTACTGAAAGTTTTACTATTTTCTAAATAGTATTTATTAATACACTCTCACCATGGAAACATTCAAAGAACAAAATCTTTTGTTTGATAGTCCTGTTATACACAATTTATCTTCATATTTTCACAATCTTAATTTGATTACTTGGTTCCTACTTTTGTGAGTTTTGCAGGGAACGCATCAAGAGAACGAACTGGTCGCTCGATGATCAAGCAGCTACTACATACTTGACTTCGATTCGTTCACTACTATATACCGCGCAACGCCACACGAACACTTGTCCATAGACTGTGTACCATGTAATGGATAGAGAGAGAGAGAGAGAGGTAAACACATCCGTATTTGACTTTTTAACGCTCATTTATTTATTTTTTTTTTTCACTTTTAACACCTCAAAAATACCTCCCCCCATCAAAAGAATCGCCCTCTTTTAGAAAGTACGCTACTCAAAAAAAAAAATATATATGGGGGGTGCATATGGAACTCTTTCCCTAATAGCAAAACAAAGATTATATCAACATAATAATCATTTGATTAGTGATTCTTGTAATGTGTTGGCATGGTAACTTACGTGCCACATCAGAGCCTGCTCCTGGTTCACTCACTCCCAGACACACCACCACATCACCAGCAATGGCTGGGGCCAGGAACTGTCTCTTTAGCTCATCAGAACCAAACCTAAGTGTTGGAACAAAACAGCAAATGACTAAAAAATGACATAATGATCATACAAAGCAAGTTAAGTTTAATTATTTTATTCACTGAAGTATATACAAACAGGATAAAAATAAAAAAATACATAAAACAAACAATAACAACATACAAACAAACAACAAAAGTACATAAAGATGAATGGATAGCGGATCCATCCACAAGCGTAATGATTCACATTCATTAATCATACAATCCTTCACAACCCATAATACACATGAATAAAGATGGAAAAAGTTAGGGCAGAAGAATGCCAGACATCAGTCCATGAAGGTGTTACCAAATTTACAACATACTTCATGATTCTCAATGATCTAACATTGTGATTTATATTCCCTATTTTAAATCAAAATTAATAACTACTGCCCTGAAAGGAACAATTGCTGTATCATTTCCAATTTTAGAAGGTATTCACTTACAAATATGGTATGTGAAGAAACCGCTACACTTCCTAGTAAGCAATATTGTTGATTGCACCTGTGTTCTGACGTATGCTATGCTGAATTTGTAATTGAGCTTGGTCCCCTTAGTCCAAGCCCCCACCCCTCCCCCCAAGACCATTACCCTTTGCCCACCGTGACATTCCCAGCAGCCTTTTACCCCCTCAGAAGACATAAGATTGTTGTCTTAAACAGTGGTAAGTGGTTCACAGGAGACAGGAGACAGGAGTATGTTTGATTGGTTTTACATTGCGAGGCCTGGCGACGTCTGTCTGCAGCCCTATGGTCACTACCCCCACACAAGACATAAGAGGGCATGAATGATTGCTGTTAAAGGGCATATACTGTACTGGGAAGGCAAAAAAGCCTTCAAAAGGATATTGTTAGCAATCTTCTTGCCAATGGTCTTAAATTCATGTATTGTCCATTTTAGAAGCTTGCTGAAAGTTATTTGCCCTCAAATGATCCACATTTG
The DNA here is from genome assembly GCA_963669155.1 of Arbacia lixula. Lineage (NCBI taxonomy): Eukaryota > Metazoa > Echinodermata > Echinoidea > Arbacioida > Arbaciidae > Arbacia > Arbacia lixula. Next base: position 38,060,325 of record OZ022576.1, read on the forward strand.
GAGTAATTAATGATTGATGATTAAATCCTCAACACGTTCGGGCCGAACATTTTGAGGATTTGTGGTTTAATCACTCATTACTCCATATGTAGATCATTTGAGGGCAAATAACTTTCAGCAAGCTTCTAAAATGGACAATACATGAATTCAAGACCATTGGCAAGAAGATTGGTAACAATATCATTTTGAAGGCTTTTTTGCCTTCCCAGTACAGTATATGCCCTTTAACTTGCGAGGGCTGGTCTAGTCTGTCTTCATCCGCCCGCCCCCCCCCCCCCCTTCCACACACACACACACACACACACACACACTCAGACACAAGATATATGGGGTATGTGTGATTGGTTTTACCTTGTGAGAGCTGGCATAGCAATGTGTGTTTGCACCATTACGGCCATGGGCACCCCCCTCCCCCCACCCCCACCCCCCACACTCAGACACAAAACAAAGGGGGCATAGGTGTTTAGTTTTACCTTGCGAGGGCTGGCGTAGCCATGTCTGTTTGCACTCCTATAGCCATGGGCACTCCCCCACATCGGATCCCTCCCAGCTCCTCTGCAAACGCCACACAGTAAGTGTAGTCCAGGCCAAGTCCTCCATACTCTGAAGGTGAAAGGGACAATTTTTGTTCACAGAAAAAAATATTAGTCATGTACGTCTCCTTCTGTGAAATAGAAGATATTTCAAGTATCTCCCACCAAGCAGATTCAATACAACAATAACGAAAAGGAAATATACCATATTCTACTATGAGTAAATAACATCATAACACAGTGACTACTTCACAACAACTTTGCTCATCTCTTTAATAGAATAGTCTTCTATCTACCAAGGTGTTTTTTAATTTACATTCTAATATGAACTTCTGAACATATCCAAGAATGCCATAAATATTGTTCACAATCTCTAAACAATTAAAAATATATAATAAACCAAATCATTAACATGATATGCTGCTGTTAATTCATTTAGTCAAATAACCTTTTCAAACAGACACACATGACAAATTAATCTGGAATACATGACTTTCTTAGAGACTTATATACAAATACACTACATATCGAGGAATAAAATTTACATTCATGTACTTTGATGAGTGCTATTAACATTCCTAAATGCAATGAAGAACATGAGTGGACGAGTGTTATTGATATCCCAGCATGCAACACAATCAGTGCTTACCTGTGGGTCTACAAATGCCCAGGAATCCAGCTTGACCCAGCTTCTTCATGACCGTGTGAGCAGGGAAGCTCTTCTGCGCCTCCCACTCATCCACATACGGGTTGATCTCTTTCTCAATCAGCTGATGGCAGGCCACACATAAACACACATCATGAATAAATCTATTAGTATAACAGTAAAACCGTATACGTTGACCGCTCAAGGGAGTCAAAAAATTAGTTCTTTATAATACAGGTTACTCTAATTGAGACAGGTTTCAATGAAAAACATTTTTAAATGGATACATAAAGTGTGGTCTTTACGAAAAGCTGGTCTTTATACACATGGTCGCTAGAGCAGGGGGCACATTGACAACTTCCATGAAATGCCCACCAGGTTTTACTTTATTTACCCAGAGTAGCCATTCAGCGAGTTGCAGTATTCTATCAGTACATTTTGACATTTGGGTTGTGACAATACAAAGCCTTGATACAAACCTAGCCAGCATGCACAATCAATATTCCTCCACTGTGTACTTCTACATGGACAAGCCATCAAAGGTATAAACACAGCACGCACACACAATAAAGGCTTTGAGGGGGGACATCAATAATCACCTTGCTGGGCCTTTGCGCTGTTCAGAAAACCTTGTAATAAGTGTGGCACACTTACGGCAAGACTTTCTGAATGGCGAGGAACAAATTGCTCTCAGCCCTAGTGCATTTTGATTCTCTTAAAATAAAACATTAAGTCACATTAGACATGTCAGCAGCATGTGTGAAAATCATGATTACAAAGGCTAACATTTAGATCATGAATTCATAATAACACTCAAAAGAATTGATTTATAACTTGTATTGTGCTAAATCAATATGGTACATTGCAAAAAAATAACCATGAACAAGAAAAATATTTAGAGACAATAAGCATTATGCAAAAAAGGAATTTATGCCAAATTTATGCAGTTTTGCACAGTCACTCCTACTATGTTTCCTATTCAAACATGATACTTTAACATGGAAGGGGGAGGGGAGTCATCTATGAGCAGAAAATAGAGTAATGACCGATATCTTATCGATGAGATCATACAAAATACATCCTGCAAACCACCAACCTTCTTCAGAGACTGCCTCATTTCCATGTGTTCAGCTGTGTAGATGATGTCTTCATTCCCCGTCTTCATCCCGCCGGGATTGGGACTGGTATCCGTTGCCAATCCCCGACATGCCCCTGATGTCACTGTTACCCTCCTGGCCGATAGACCGATTCTCGGCAGCAAACGAAGCATCCTGGTAGTGCTACTTCATCATGATAGCGAATGTGCAGAAAAATGTAGGAAATAAGAAGAGAATATATCAAATCATGTCGCGTTTATAGAAAGAAAGTAACATTTTATATAAATCAATGTGACAAACTTCTCAACAATGTTATAACATGTCATTTATATGTACAATCTATGAAGACCAATATCTATAGCAGGGCTCACCTGGAAAGGTGGCCTGAAATGGAGGGCAAATGGGAACAACTACCGAGATGGCATCGGGCCACCTACATATAAACTCTTGATCGAGATAGCCCAGCTGGCCACTGAAAAATAGCTCATCACTCACAGTCACACTCAGTCTGGGCAACCTGAAAATCCATTCTGCCACCCTGGATCTCATGCTCAAGTGGACATAATTGTTTGACAATATATACCCCCGAAAAGGAGCCACATGCAATCTCAGTGGATCCAATGACTTACAAAACATTTTTTTTTTCGGTCTACCTTAATTTGCTTGGCTTGCTTTTGACCCAAAGTTGGGGACACGCCCACAGATTTTTTGATAGGCAATTAACTGCCTTGAAATATATCACAGTCTATCAGTTAATATACTGATATACATGTATGGCTAGTGGCCCATTCTCACCGCGGGGCCCTTAATCGACGCACTAGCAAAAATGCGTAAAAGAACAAAATGGTAAGCGTATCACGCGTGAGACTACAGAATCACCGTCGGCACAACGGTTTCTGTCGTGCTACGCAATTACGAGTCAAAAAACGCAAGTTTCATCTAATTATCGTCTTTTGAAATTTTAAGTTTCAAAAAATCACATTATTCGGTAAATGTCAAAATTATCTGCCGACCAGAAAGTCCGCTTTCTCCAAAATTCCTGCCGCGTACCAGCCCCGCGATCGCTTCGGCAGCCGAACGGAGAAGTCAGTGTGATCGTGGTGCGCATGCCTTCGGCACTACATCATGTGCGTTCCGAGAAAATGCGATCGAAATGAAGACTCTCGTATAATGGCAGTCTCTTTTTTTCGGACCTCGTTCCATTAAACATCTAGGGTAGCCTTAAAGAAAATAGAATTCTTCTATCAATAGTCCACTTCAAACGTAAATCACATGAACAAGCAAACTATAAATTTCTTTTTTTTTCTTTTTTATTCAAATCACCAAGTCACCATAAAATCGAACACATAATCGATCAGGAAAAGCCCATAGACAACACACGTAAATGGTGCGGCGTTTAAGGGCCACAACTTTATCGTCGACAAATATTGACAGTCTAACAGTTTTGCACTGAAAATACATTTATTCGTAAGTGCTTACTCAAAATGTCTCTGTAATATGATTTTGAAAATATAAAGCATGAAAGTAAATGTGATTTAGTGCAAGAGTATATTGAAATACGCATTTGTTTTCGCCTCAAGTCGAAAGTGCGGCGAATATGGCCCCCCCATCATACTCTACTATATTTCAAGGCAGTTAATTGCCTAGCGAAAATCTGTGGGCGCAGCCCCAATATTACGTTGTGTACAAAAAAAATATTTAAAAATACATAGACATAGTCTACATATTATGTAGACAGGAATAATCGTCTCATTCGGGGCATTCTTTAATCGAAATGACATTTTTGGACATACCCCACGAATAGATGGGGCGTTCAGAGGAGCCAGATGCAATCTCAGCGGATCCAACGACGTCCTACAGTCCAGAGACTGATTTTTCGGTCTACATATTGTGTACAAAATCACACACCCTGAACTGCCCAGGATGATGCCACTGGATATATGCTATTAAATCATATGAATTTAAATTAGACTACATAGTACAGTACTTGGCCTCCTTGAGGCTTGACTTTTGAGGAACAGGAAACTAAACATTCGTGCACGTGCATTAGCCGTGACATGTAAACACTAATCTCCTCGCGCGGCCCACTAGCCGAGACCGAACCAAGAACGTTCGGCCGCTGCCTCGGCCATATCGGCAGGCCAACTCGCCGGGTTGAGCTGGGGCAAAGCCCCGGTCTGGCAAATCACACTACGTCATATTAAAAATGTGAATTTTCATAAATCCTCGATCGTACGTGTAGACCTATACCTACTCACTTAGTTTCGGGTGGTTCTGGGTACAGTTTACGCGGTCCCCAAGTTTCGTTGATTGCGCAACCAAAGAGATTCAACGTCTTCGATCCAACCTAGTGTACCCTTGGACCGACTTTCAGCGAAGCAAGTTTGTTGTGATACCGTACCGACGTACCGTACACCGATAGCTGGCGCTCTTCAAGACACTATTTATGTCTAGTGTCCCTGTATCTACGTCGCAGTAGGGGGGGGGGGGGGGGTGAAAAATAACTTCCTCTAAATTATTTTGATTAAGAAATCAACTGTAAATGCAAAAAATGCATAATTTTAGATTCATATAATTCTGTTTATACTTCTACTCCTTTTCAGATTATAAACTTGAAGGAAATGTTAAAGAATGTGCACTAGATGGATTCAAGTTTATTCAATTTTCGGATTTGTATAATAATTTATGCTGTTTCATAATTAAGTAAAAATGTTTGTGAATGATAAAATGTAAAAATTGATTTTTAGTTATCTATTTAAATGATTTCATATAATATATCATTTCCATATGGTACGAGGAAGAAATAAAATATGACCTAAAAAAACCAATAACATATACATCATAATATATTATTTTAGATGATCAACAATGTTTTTCCACGTGCTTTACTCCATATATTTTGATAATAGTTTCGCTTCTTATTTCCTGCTCATGTCTCGAATTGTCTTTTCCCATCTATATTTATACCAGTTGAATTGGGTTTCATCCCAGAATGCTAATACTGCAATTATCTACCTTTAAAAACATATTGACACTTCAATTAGTTCATCTAAGTCATGACACTTCACGGATTTCTTCCATTTTTTGGTCTTACTTAATGTATGTTCAAAAGAAAGCTTGCTAGCTCAATGAACAGTCAAGCACGTGCACTGAGACTCATAATTTCCATTTCTGAATAAGGACTTTTGTGTTTTAAATGCTATAATACATTTTTTTTTATACCAGACAGTTTGGTTTGGGAGCAGAACACTCGACATCTCTTGCTTTTTTTAGAGGTCTCACTGCATGTTTTAATCCATGAAACGAAGGGAAATCACTGATGATATTTTTTTAGACTTCAAAAAAGTGTTTGATTCTATGTAACCCACCTCTTAATTATACTTTTTTTTATGGAACTCAAAGTACTAGCTGTTCTTATTTCATTTCGTGTACTTTATATTTTGGCATCAATTTCGTAAACAGCACGGGTTATGATCAGGTTAAGGGATATCTAACCATCTGACATCCCGTTTTACATAATATACTTCCTTGATTTTTCTCATATATCGTATAATAAAATAAATTGGAGTTCTTGCAATCAATATCTACTTGATCGAATACTTATTTTGCAAAAGAGAGCCATTTGAGTTAAAAGCAATAAGTCATACCGCAATAATACCAAACAACGATTTTTTTACGCATAACAAGTTCCCCATAAGCAAGTTGCATGATTACCAGTTAGGAATTGGTATGTATTCATTCTGCAACGATCTTTTGCTTAAAATCTTTGAAAACTATGTAAATTGAATAGCAATATACAGTATTGATGTCACGAGAAGTGACCCTGACGTTCGTGTGGAATATGGTAGTAACCCTTTTTCTTTGAATGTATTTTTTTTTTTTGTCCCTCGCCCATTTTTGTTTTGTTTTGAGATCATCTCTAGACAATTTTGTTTTACTTCTAGATGATATCATCCATCTAATCTTGGCGTATCCTGCTTGGAATGTAATGTGTATTTGCGCTTTTATTACTATCTATGTCCATATGTAATCTTTTCGCGTGTGCTTGTTTTTTGTGTGATGAATTAATTCCATTCAAGTACCACTTTCAGCTTTTGAATGTTTGTGATGCCATGTATATTGTTTAAAAGATTCAAGGAAGCATGGATTAAGTCGATAGAATTTGAATACACCTCTCTATATATCTCTCTCCCTCCCTCTCTTTCTCTCTCTCTCTCTCTCTCTCTCTCTCTCTCTCTCTCTCTCTTTTTCTCTCTCCCTCTCCCTCTCTCTCTCTCTCTCTCTCTCTCTCTCCATCCCTCTATACGAATAATTCTCCTTTGAGAAAAGCCCTAATAGGTCCTAACCATTTTTTGCTGAACATCCGATCGTCTTCACTATGCTGTGGCTAAGTGAGCCTTTAGAGAGGATCTTGCAAGATTATAAGTATGATTGTCTCCAGAGTAGGATACTTTGGAAAGTTTCCGTCTCTTCAGAGATTTTTTGTTTAGATGTCAATACATTTCTTTTGGGGTGATAGGTAGGTCGATAAAGGTTCCGTCATGTCAGTCACCTTGTGTCACGTTTGAAAACCACTTGAAAGGGATTGTCGTCATGTTCGCTTAAGAGAATACTGTATGATGTTTGACAAACCTTTTTTACAGGGTTTGTCTTCATGTTTGTTTAAAAGAATACTGTATGCTGAACATGGTCGAGTTTATGAATGTTAAGCTTTGGAATAAGTTCCATTCCAGTTTAACAACTTCCACAAATTTGAAAGTTAACCCATCGTTGTCCTCATCATCGCAGTCATTGTCGTCACCCTTTCCGTTCCCATTATTTTGGTCGAAGTCGCAATTACGCCATACTCGTCGTCTTCATCTTCGGTGCCGTCGTCCTCGTAAGCGGTGTTTAGTCCTCCCGTAGCAGTTATTAAGGGACTTGTCTTAAACAGTCATCAGGATGTTGGCGTGATCCAAATATCATCAGCCTACAAGCAGCAGCTTGTGTTCAATAATAAGTTGACGTCTCATTTTCCATGCTTAGGAAGCGGGTTCTCCACCATGTGTCACTTTTGAGAAATGATAACAAATTAAGTTACAGCACGAACCAAGCTGAAAGAGACACATCCTAGAGCATTTTTAGAAGCAGGTTTTGTGACATTTCATCAACTACTTGACTTGTAATAGTTTTGTGCATATGTTTAGTAAGATTTCCACACGGATTGTCGGGTGGAAGGTGTGAGCAGGGAGGTGTAAGAACTGAAGTCTGCACGAAGAGTAATTTATTCCTACAAGTTAGTCGCGTTCATTGATAGCACAATAGAATATTTTGACGTGTTTGGCTCTTTGATCCAGTGACAACCGCCCCAAACAGGAAAGACAACTTTGGGATGTATTTTGAGGAATATATATTTTGTTTGCGCAGAAGATTTCAGAACCACTTCATGTACTAAATTTCATGTGCAGAGGTAGTGCATCTTATAATGATACGATTCTGTGCATTTCCAATTATATTATTGTATCGTTTTGGAGATAAAGGGAGAATACAGTAGAAAACATGTCAGAAAATGTCTCCATATTGCACATTGGTCAATCATATTTCCTTACCCATACATTTTTGCCAAACTTTTCCTTCGCTCACCCCCAAACGAACTCACTGTTTGTGTATCAAGATCAACTCCCAACGAATGCTGAACGGTTGACATACAGATATTGTTTTGTTAGGGCGTTGCTTTGGAACACATGAATGTCTTGAATTATTATGAGGCGGCGATCATGATAGATCAAAGGAAGTATATTCGAGCAAAGTCCATCCATAATAGGTTCATGGTGAGAGCGTAGACGGGAACGCCCACAACGTCTGACTCTCTCTCTCTCTCTCTCTCTCTCTCTCTCTCTCTCTCTCTCTCTCTCTCTCTCACTCTCTCTCTCTCTCATTCCCCTTTACATTTCTCTCTATCTACCTCTTTCTGATTTCTCATTTTGCCTATTTCTTTTTACATGTAGTTCTTTTGCTCTTTATCTCTCTTTTCACCCTCTCTGTTATTGTAAATAGCAAAATGGTAGATTTCACAGCTGGGTTGGCAGGTAACAACTAACACGGGTCCGGGGTTTGTTCAAACTTATGTCAATATGGATACACTAACAGCATTAACACCATAAAATGTCTTTCTCAACCAAACATGTTTAGGGCTAGACTGTAGGACGGGATAGGTAAAGCTCAAAATATCTGTGATGAAGGTACGTCATTTTGTGTCAGAATAATTCTTTTGAAATTGTTTTGTTTGGAATCCCCCGCGGGAAGTATTCTGCGGGTCGCAAAATGAATAATAGACCAACGAGGGAGGTAAAAAGAAATATAAAGTTTACGGAGTGCAGCCGCACACATTGTGCTTGTTGTGTGCGGAATCAACGAGTGGAGTATGGCCTGTATTTGTATTTCTGAAAATCACAATCATGTTATGATGTATTGTTCAGGTCCCCAGATACTTAATACTCATACCGCTGCTTCCTCAATCTTATCGACCGCCATTGCTGCAAACCTCGAAAAGCGTGCTGTTTTACCGGGTACGGTCATAATGCTTTTATATTTACCAATATGTTCAGTATTACAACAATATATCTGGCTTATTTCATTTGGATTTAGGACAACTGAGGGAACATAATTTTGAGTGAGTATCTAGTAAGTTATAAGGAAGTTATTATTGATTATTGCATGGTTGAGTTTGCGAGACCAATATCATGAATATTATGCATTACTAGCCATAGCACGCGGGCAATGTGCGAAACCGGCCAGCTATGAAGAAGTGCAGAAAACGATTTCTACTCAATAATTGAAAGAAGGGTAGAAAGAAAACGAAATGAGCTATACAAATAGCCTTTTCAATATCCTTTAGATTAACATAACACTTTTGTCTGAAAAAGATATTGTTATAATTAACTGGCAGGTATTTTTAAGAAATAAATCTAAAATACCATGTTTTCGCGCGCGCAGAAATCATTCACCCGGTTGGCCAGCAAACAGAGGAGCACGGAGAGATGGGGACCACTTGGACAAAATGACCTTTTCTGGAGTGTTACACACCATGTATGGACATGTCTTATTGTATGGTAATCTGTGATTTCCTCTTCACAACCATGGGTTCATGTTTAGGCTACTGTACATATTTGCGCTCATAATTCCTTCATTATAGACTATTTTGATTGCATGAAGACATATTTTTCTTGAAGTCAAAACATCATGTATTCGTGTAGTGTGCTTCATTTTACGGAGTGTAACACTCCAGAAAGGTGATGTTACTGACTTTTTTCTAGCCATTATGAGGACAACGACTATGCACGCAGGAATTCTTCATGTGTCCGGAACGGTGTAAATGAATCCAAAAAGGAAGCAAGCAGTAAAGAACTTAAAAGAAACCTGCTGGCAAAACCTAACAGGGGATGAAAAGAAAATGCCAATTTCCAGAGGACAATGTTACAGGCAAAAGAATAAAGCATGTTGTTTAGCGCCTAATGGGTCAAGTCATGTTGCATATTGTATCCAAGTTCTACGAAAGAGCAAAAAGAAAGATATAACAGAACTGATGGAAGATGAGTACATGTCATTTTTCAGGAAAGGAGAATAAATTCTACACCATAATTTACGACCCACCATATGACTAACTGTTGCCTATCCCCTGAAAAGAGAGTGGGATGATGATTTGCTCGAAATCTTGTGAATGCTTTGTTACCAAATTGAAAACATTTGAATTGAATATTATTTTTTGCACCAAAGTATATTTTTGATCAAATTCATGTAAAGTGTGAATTATACCCTCATCATGTTGGTTATGAACAAGGGCGGGTCCAGGATTGAACAGCACGGGGGTCTGAAAAAACAACAACTGGCAAGCAAAACAAAAAGTTTTCAATTCAATCATAGCCCCCTCCCCCCCCCCTTTCTTGAAAAAAGGGAGCCCCCAATTCTTCTTGTGCAGATTTCTTTTTATTGTTTTTCCTCCTTCAAGATATTAAAATGTCTTAACGGAATGGGGAGCCGGGTCCCCCCCCCCCACCCCTTTCTGGAGCCACCACTGGTTATGGATGTAACTGATGCTCTACACCTAATGTGTGTAAGAATGTATGATGTGGGTCAAATGGAATACATTCCACTTCCGTAAAAAACTTGCACATATTTTGTTATATCAAGGTAATTTTCTGTATGTGCTCAAAAATATTAGGTTATTGTTTACTTTACATCATGGGAAAGATTGTTGTTGCAGGTTGATTTAAGGCGCGTGTTTAATCACACCCGATTATGTACACACCGGTATATAGTTGTGGGTCGAACGCAGCACGTCACAAAGGAGATAGCTGGCTCTCTGGGAAAGAGTCTACGACCCTGTGCATATTTATTTTGTTTATTTAGTATACTTTTTAGAGGTCGTATTTTTAATGATTTTTGTTAGAGGTGCATTCATGGCCATTAAATATTTATTGTTAATTTTTCTTTTATCTTTGACGATTCATTTCACTCGTCTTTCTCTCATGATTTTCAGCGCGCATATTTTGATGATTTTTTTGTTGTTGATCAAGCAATGTTGGTGTTCAACCAGTCACCTACTTTTTTCTCTCTTTCTTTTTCAATTTTACATGAGTAATACAGGAACAGGAAAAAGAAGAAGAAAGAACAATATACTATGCTTTTGTAGTTCCTATGAGAGGGCAAATCCAACCTTGCAATCGCTCTCTCAAATGGATAATGTAAAACCCAGAACAATATAATGACATAATATATGCGAACTTTCTGATATTCATGCATTCACGCTTCTAAACAAAATACAAAAAACTGAAGGGTCTCAAAATTAAAATACTGCAATCGCTCTCTCAAAACAGTGAACGATCTGGAGCTGCGCTAGTCCAAATTCGGCTGTAATATGTTTTATCGTTTAGCTTCTACGGCTTTCTAAATTGAAAATTTCATTTTCCAATCCACCTTAGCGCAGTATACCAACATACCAAATATCAGTGTTCTACTACGTATAGAACATGAGGAAATCCATTTTCACATATCAAATTAGCTGTTCATTTTTAAGATATTACCGAGTTTGCGGATCGTAGTTTTTTCACTAGATGGCGTTTTCTGAAGCCTACTGTATAATAGTGATGTAAAAATGAGGTTTGCTTTTAAAAGCATTTGATTTACCTGTGAAAGAGTTCTGATTTTTACCATTTGGTGTGATATACCAATTCAAGGCCTCGAGAAACAAAACCGATACTGCCCGTTTTCTGATTATGTTTTGCTCTGAACTGAAATGACAATTTCTGAATGAGATATAGTTGTGATAGTATAGACACAGGCCTTTCAGACTGGAGAATTGTGCATAGATTGCGACACAAATCGTCACTGAGTCAATACCGTGCGAAAGCTTTCACTTCACAACTGAAATGATTGAAATCTATGTAAGATGTAATTGCATTTGTTTATAGGTTTGCAGACTTTTTTTGTCTCAAGTTACCAATAGTCCATTGCTGGCGTTAGCATAACCACGGTGATGGTTGTAGTGGTGCGCGTATTGATACACGCATGACATGACAAGGGTGCCAGGGTAGTTTGGCGACTGTTTGAGAAGTTTGAGAACTTATTTCTGTATATTACACGAGGTGAACAATTTAACTCGATATATATAAAGTTGACGCCAATGCCAAAAACTTGCAATATAATGAGAAGAAATCATTGCCATTAGGACTAAATGTTTGTTTTTTTTTGTAATTACTCACAGAGTTCTCGACATCAAACCTATAGCACCCTGCGGGTACCACATTACAAGCCATCTATGACAGACTAGACAACCGACTCAGCAGTCAAGATGGCCATGTCAATCTTGGTGCTCACTACCACAATTCTGTATCTGGCCCAGCTGCACCTGACCGAGTCTGCTCCCCTCTCCTCATACCTGGTGTCCTCCTTCACCAGTCCCGACCCCTCCCTGCCTTTTAACCACCTCGCCATGAATAACATCACAGGAGATGTCTACATCGGAGCTCGTGAAAGACTCTATCAGCTCAGCTCGGACCTGACTCTCAAACAGACCGTGACTCTAGCCCCGTGTCCTGAACCAGATCGTGGCCCTGCTAACGTCAATGATAACAAGCTTCTTGTTGTTGCCCCATCACCTGAAAATAGACTCATCACGTGTGGGGGCTGTGATGGTTATTGTGAGACGAGGAGCTTGGAGGATATCTCTGCTGATGTTACACGTCACGATGAATACTTTGAGGATCAGCGCATTGTGGCGACAGGAGATGCCCCCACTGTAGGTACTGTGGTTCTGGGTGCCGATGTCACTACCGGCAGCCCGGATGATGCACTGTACTTGTTTACTGGAGTTAGTAATGCTGTTCAAGTTGTATCAAAACATGATATGGCAGAATTACTTCACCACAACGAAAGCATAGTTTCACATTCTCCAACTGAAAATGAGTTCCTGCAAGTTATTTCCTTCAAGGATTTTTTGTACTATTTCATGCAAAGGAATGATAAAGCATACATAGGACGGCTGTGCCCTAATTCACTAGATCAGAGATTTGAATCCTACTCTGAGATAGAACTCCAGTGCAGGTCTCACACCATGATCCAGGCAGCTCACATTGGTCCAGCAGGATCTCAGCTAGCTGACTCATTGGGTATCAACAATACCGATGGCGTCCTGTATACTGTGTTTGGAGACGGGGCATCTCCGGCAGAGTCTGCTTTGTGTCTCTATAGGATGAGTGACATCCAGCAAAGCTTTCAAACAGCCGTGCTCGGCTGCATCAGAGACGGGGACAACTCTGGAGTACCTATCGACTACCTGGATGGGAGTTGTGATAAAGTAAGTATTTATTTAGATTCTATTTGTGTTTTATTAGCATGGTTCTGTAAGATGAGTGACATCAAGTAAAGCTTTTAAACAACCGTGCTAGGCTGCAGCAGATACGAATCTGGAGTACCAAGCGACTACCTGCTTGGCGCCGACTGTGTATTGAAGCTCTTATCGGAAAAAGTAATTTGTGAATTATCTTGAATTACTATTTGACAAAAAAAAAGAAAATCAGAGAAAGAAATTTGCGCAAATCATGATTACTAGCACTGGGTATCAATGACATCATTCGGGGGAAAATCCTTTGGTCTGCAGTGACGCACAGTAAGTCGTTTCCATTGTTCGTGTTTACCATGCATAAAAAATGCAATATTACAAAGCCAGTTAGTAAGATTTTGAAACACAAATAAGTTCCTCATAACGTCATGTTTAACATTTTCTGCATTTTGGACATTTTCTACATTTATTCATTCAACTATCAAGTTTATGTTGTGTTTTAGCTACTCCCATCCCTCCCCCTCCATACACACACACACACACACACACACACACACAGATACACACACACACACACACACACACACACACAGATACACACACACACACACACACACACACACACACACATCCATTCCCTTAATCGCTACCGCAGACATTATCATGTTTTTAAAATCTGTAATCAGGTAGGACATCCCATGATAATTACTGTATACATGTACTTTGAAATACATCGTAATTGTATTATTTCATAGGTGGTAGGTGTCGGACCTACTTACCAACCACTAGATGATGTTTACCTGTGTACAGCCTTTGCGGATGTCGGTGAGGATAGCGCATATCTGTATAGGTACGCTTCTGGTGTGACACCCGTTCAGGGAACTCCCCTCCTCACCCTCCCTGCTACCATGGTAACCTCCATCATCACTACTCGAGACAGGGAACACACCGTGGCTGTACTCGGGACGCAGGATGGTGATCTTCACAAGGTAAAATCTGAACACAAAGACATCATTTCTCCACACATTTTGTTATCTCAATAACAACTCTATTACCAATACACTTATAACTGAAAGTTTCTTATCGCTTCAAAGCAAAATTTAAGTCATAAAATGTAATACATCTCATTGGTACAAAAACCGTAAGAAACATATACATTCACTTAGAAACTTAGCATTTGGGTACGTAAAGACCGTTTACAAAAGGAAAAAAGTCAGACTAAGGACAAACTCAACATTCTTGTGACACACATCACAAAACGTTTAACAAGAAGGATGTTTTTTAGGATGAATGTTATTTCAGACGCCTGATAATGTTATGTAACAATTTTATTCTGAGGAAATATACGCCTTTAAATTGCCGTGTGCAACACGCGATGCATTGGATATTGAATCGGTCTGTTAATAACGTTTGTCACGATGGTTACATGACCTATACTCTCAAACAGTCAATTTCGTTTTCTCAGTTGCCAGATTTTTCCTCAAAAATTGATCTAATTATCTAATTATGTTTGCTTTTGTTTAGACCAAGTTTTATTAAAATGAGTAACCTTTCTCGTTGAAAAAACTATGATATTTTGTCGAAGTGTTCTTTTTATTCGTGTTATCACAGATTCATATCATCAATGCAACATTTGCGTCTGAGTACGAAACGATACCCCTCGGAGGAGGGTCTGTTCTACGCGACATCTTCCTCGATGAAGAGAAGGAACAATTCACCCTTGCAACAAGTGATGATAGCGGTTCACAGGTATGTGACCCATTGCCCTATGATCCTCTTTATATGTGCGTACTGTTAACACCATTGTAATCGAGGTCGCATTTTGATAACTAGCATAAAACATGTTGGAAAAATTATCCAAAAATATGTGGTCTCGCAAAATGTAGGCCTACACCTGATTGGGATCGAAAGTTGCATTTACTTCATTACGGTTTTTTTTTCTCTCTATGAAAAGATTGAAAGCCTATCAGGGCAGAGAAATGCAAACATACACTGTTTTCAGGTTTCGACAAACTGTAATGGGAAAAATAAACATTGCTTCCAAGGTTGAGTTAATACGATCCTGTTTTGCATTATCAATGTACGATTAACGTGAATACAAAAATATATATCCGTGTTGGCTTGGCTTGACAATGTCGGGACCCCTCCCTCTTACAGGTTGTGAAGTTATCCTTGGTGAATTGTGGTCAGTACCAGACGTGTGATGCGTGTGTAGGTGATAATGGCGGGAATGACGGGGATCCATACTGTGGCTGGTGTACACTGGAAGCAAGGTACACTTTATAATCTTCATGTTGCAATATCTTGATTTACACATTGCCGCGTCGCCAACGCATAACATTACAAGGAAGCTAGTAAAAGTATTTTCAATTGCATTTATTGTGTCATCCTACCACATACAGTGACATACAAATTTACATTCCGATTGTCCGTTCGTGCGTCCGTCTGTACATCATTACGTATACGTTTAGGTCTCGGTTTACCTGTTTTTAATTGCCCTTGAAAGACCGTTTGTACTGTACTCGTGACCAAACGTTTTCCCTACGCGCAGTAGGGAAACCTTACTTTTACGTTGATAATTACCTTACTAGGCCTATATATTATTTTTTAATTATAAATCAGTCATCAGTGCATAGACCGTAGGTTTCGTTTGATCTTTGGAAGGGTTCATGATGCTGCCATACCCTTGATCCTTCCTTCTCGGTCTTCTGCTACTCAAGGTGCACACGATATGAGGAGTGTCCTCTAGCCAGTGAGTCTACCCGTTGGCTGCCCTACAACGCCTTGCAGTGTGTCGGCATCTCAGATGTTCAACCAGCAAACGGAATACCATATGAGGAGACCGAACAGCAAGTCAGTGCTTTACTTTCCTTTTCGGATATCATCCAAGTACACTGATTTAGTGTTAATTGGTGTTCTGTTAAACAAAAACAAAACAAACAAAAAAAACATTGACCTCCACCATCAATTTTGGGACATTAAAGACACCTTCTTACATTTGCCTCGATATGGCACTAAAATGTTACGTTAGTCTTTTACAACAGAAACGTATTTTCCATTCATAATCAAAATGCAAGACAGGTCGATTAGAAAACTCCTTTCCCAGATCGGAATTTACCAATCAGTAACTTATGGCTATGAAATGTTATCATGTATATGTAAGAGTGCCAGCATGGGCACGAACTATTAACCGAAAATACCAACAATGAGAGAAGTCTGCGTTTAAGTAGTTGCATGTAGTACCGATATAAAATGAGTGATGCGGTATCCAATACACGCATTTTACATGTAGCACACGTGTGAATATATTGCGTTTTGTCTTCAATAAACGTCACCTTTCCCATACAGATCACCATCACAGTGCAACAGCTTCCGTCTCTCAGTGGTAGCAACCAGTACCGATGTGCCTTCGATTCTTACACCGTGTCTGCGACCACTAACAATGATGACGTCACGTGCCTGACTCCCCCAACATCCAACCTACCATCCATACCATCAGGAGGTGAACAAAAAATACCATACAAAAAAAATAACAACTTTGAATACATAAGTAAAAAGAACACACCCTACCCTTCTCCTCACCCCCACACCTGCCCGTTAACCAAGTCCTGTAATTGTTAAAGAGTACGTATACATTTACGACAACGTTTCTTAAATAATTGTAATGAGGAGCACAATTGGAGGTTAATAGGAGGAACGCATGAATTCCCCCAACAATCAACCTACCATCCATACTACAAGGCGGTTAGTCGTCAAATACAAAGTAGAAGAGGTCGATGAGACGGACCCTGTGTTTTGTGTGATTTTTTAAAGATGTGAATATCTCCTTGGTCTCGTGAAGGCCCAATACTGATGCACCATTTGAGTAAACATTTAGGCTACCTAAGTTAAGATTACAAGCTTCCGAACTTATCTAGCAATTACTACATATTTGTTATAAAATGGTTACCGCTTTGTCATCGAATCTGAAAGCTTCGAGGTTATACAGTGTCCAATAGCCCAAACATTACTTTAAACACGTCAATGAAACCTTGATTAATAATAAGGAACAGCGCGCGCAGCTTGTCTTTAAAGGTCAGAGCATTGAACTTAAACACGAATTTACAATTTACAATACAGCAATAAAGTGAGATGCTATCATGCCATTTTCCTTTCATTTCTCAATATACTATGTATGTTGAAATTTTTCTTCCTTTTGCCTTGCAGCCAGCTCTGTCACTGTAGTCCTTTCCTTTATTTCAACCGAAACTGACATCAGCTTTGTCAGCACCCAATTCACCTTCTTCGCCTGCGGACTCATCCAGTCGTATGTTGTTGTTGTTTTTACATTGAACATCAAAACTGGTTACATAAACTTTCATAATTTGATTTCGTAACATGATTATATGACAGTACATCTTCTTAAGTAGAAGCTTAACAGGTCCCTCGAAGTACACGCTATCATTTGAATTGAAAGTACTCATCGGTTATAGAGCGATCATGATGAAAGGGTTACGAATTTGATGGAAGGAAATAGCTGATGTGGTGCCGAGTTGTGTGTGCGTATATGTTTAACCATGCGAGATAATGTTACTCTATGGTTAAACTTTTTTCAAACTTGTCATAAACGAATGTTTTAGACGTGTTTTAAAAGGTGTTTTAAACGTTCTTAAAAAGTTTTAGAACATTTGGACATTTAGAAAACGGTCTTAAAAAACGTACCAGACATATTTTAAAAGGTTTTCTAGACGTTCTTAAAACGTTTTTAGTGCATTTCGCGGTTTTCAAAACGTGTTAAAAACATTACAAACGTTTTTTTAAAAGCTTTCTGCACGTTCTAATAACGTCCACAATATATTTAAAACGTTTTCAAAAGATTTTTGGACGTTACGATTTTTCGAAAGGTTTTAAAGCTTTTTTTTGTTGTTCTTTGAACGTTTAAAAAACGTTTTTAAAACGACCAATAAAACATTTTTTAAAACGTCTAAAACCTACCACATTTTGACGTCCATAAAACGTATTCACAAGACGTCCAAAAAACCTACTTGGAACGTTTTTAAAACGTTTTTTTTTTGTTCGCTGGGTAAGAATTATTACATGAGCCTTGTTTAGTAAGATGTAGTATAATGTACAGAGTCAGTGTGTATTACAGAAAAGAAATATACAAACAAGTTAGCTGAAGATGCACACTTGCAAGTGACATTCACTCTTTGTATGTAATACATTTCTAGGTGCTCCTCCTGTGTGACGAGCCCATGGTCCTGTGATTGGTGTGTCTATGACAACAGATGTACCCATGACAACAGTTCATGCCAGGCGGGAGATACCATCGTGATAGGAGACAATGTAAGTTTGCTCAAGCAGAGGAATTGACAGGACAGCAATCAGACAATAGATATACTATATGAAAGCAAGTAAACTATATGTTTCAGATGAATTTCCCCATATTCTAACCCGCAAAACAGAACTAATATACATGCTCACGTATAGTATCACAGTTTAAAGCATGCTTTTGTAAACTATCAAAGTTAATAAAGAGAACAATAATCCCTTTTAAACCTGTTTTATGTGCATACATAAGTTACAAGATCCAAAATGTGCTCTGTATGTTACTGAAGAATCCGATCGGTTCAGGGAATAGAGGCCAAGGGTTCTGTCCACAGCTGCTTGCGACTGCCGAGGAGTTTCTTCTACCAGTCAATGTTCCATCAGGCTACATCGTACTGGCAAAGAACCTACCTACAGATCAGGCAAAGGTAGGAAAACGATGCTTCATATAAGAACCACCTATATTATTTTGATTTATTATTTCATTGTGATATCTTCCAATTGTATCAAACTCGTATGTATTTGAAAACATATTTCAAAACTAGTGTCGTGACGCATTTCTATATTCGTACACATTTCAACATTCGATCGTTTACATTATCATGTGAATAATAACATTTCCCCACGAAATCAAAAATTGATATTTATATTGACTACTTATCTAGTAATATATATTTTGCTGCTTCGTGTCCTGGTCCTATTTTTCCAGGTACAAACCTACGAGTGCATCATCCACGTTGAAGGAAGTGACGTTACAGTACAGAGCACCGATTACAGCGCCACCTACGTCGTTTGTCCGGAGAGATTGGTAAGGAACTTTCGAAGAGTATGTGCTATGGCAGACTGGTCGCTGGTGGTACATCTAAAACTACGATTGTATCCTCTGTGCAGGAGCAGAGGACGTCCTACATATTTTTGTTTTGTCGCTGGTGAATCAAACATAAAGAGAAGTTGTGATCAATTTAATAAGTGCTGGCAGAACACCTCAACAGTGAACGGGGCCAATAACAATAAGCATATTAGCATTGTCATAAAAATATATACCTCTATCATGACTGTTAACATATTTCCGTAGTTTTGGCATTAGGGATTTTTGACAATCTGAGGAAAAAATTGTTCCGCATGAATATCGATCTTGACCTCAACAAACTGTCCTTTTCCCTCATTTACGTTTCAGTATAACTATGAAGAAGATATTCTCCGCAACAACGTGAGAGTGTCTGTTAGTTGGAACGGCAATGACATCGATGACTTGGTGGAAACGCATGGTACGAATGATTCCTCGCATTCTTCTATTGTGATTTTCAGGGGCAAACTAGTTATTGACGTAATCTACACTTTGCATTTCCATATGCTGTGCAGATTACATTCACATGTCGCTACAAAGGACAGGTGAGTTAATGAATTCCTTAATAAAGTTAGTGCAAACTTTGATGTGTGCTACATATCAATCTGTGTGAGAAACTGATCTACAAATCTTTATATTAGCCAATAAAGACGCGTTTTTAAATTTCATATCAGATGAGGAATGTAATAATTTCTTATTTTTTCACCTGATAGTGACTCTGTACAAGTGTTCCGTAAACAGCGACAGTTGTAGTCGTTGTCTGTCTCCAGAGGCGACTCCACCGATGCTACAGTGTGGCTGGTGTGAGACAGACTGTGATGTCCTACAGAGTGACGTCTGCCAGACAAACACTTTCCTGTGGCAGAATCAGACGCAACTTTGCAACGGACCAGTGATTACTGATGTAAGAGAGAAATAAATCATACATGTATTTTCTCAACATTTATTGGCCCTAGGCTGTAGAGAAAAGTAATTCTTATGCGACAATGGTGAGGGGACCAATGCTTGAACACACCAGTGCATGAGGTGATATTTATTGGGAAGCACTCGTCATTCCGAAGGTTCGTTATTCCGAACGTTACGCGACAAATGCTCGGATTAACGAACCCTTTTTCGTTTTCGGACTAACGAGCATCGAGGTATAGGCAATTTACGTGTTTCGGAATGACGAACCTTCGAACTGTAACCTATTTATTAACTATTCTATTACGCTTAGCTTTGGAAGAGTAAATAAAATGTTTGTTTGCAACAACAAATTACAAAGTTGTGGGTCACATAAAAAACTAAACCAACACTGAAGGTCTATTTTATTTCAATGTGTGGTGCATTACATACACCACAGACGAATGAACACGTGATAGGCGGTCTATAATCGAAGACGTCAAAAAAGTGAAGACATAAATGAAGTATACACTTTACGAAACATCACTTGATTCAACGCAAAAAACGCAAAAGGCCAACGCAATTTTCCACGATTCTGCAGCCGTTAACATGTTAAAGGCCAACGACTAGAAATGTGAGGCCACTTTCTTGCACAAATCCAACGATCAGATCCTGCAATTCAGCCAGTCGCAGAGTCGTACGACTGATCAGATCGTGTTGCCTATGGTGATCTTAAGTGATCCTACCCCACTCCTGTATGTTGTTCGTTGTATCTAGTATCCCGCTCACACCCTGAGTGTTTCTCTCCCACAGTTCTTCCCCCAGTCTGGCCCTATGGAGGGAGAGACGAGACTGGAGATCATAGGGACAGACTTAGGGGTGAGCTTTGCTGACATCGTATTGGTGTCCGTAGCAGACTATAACTGTGATCTGAACGGGATGGCGGCCTATTACAGGCCTGGTGAGAGGTGAGGAAGCGAGTCATGTCAGTCAACTTTAAGCGAGTCTGGCAGATTGCCGTCATTTTCCGTTATGATTCAGAATAATGTTAGTAGAGTGATGGCGCATTAAAAATTATTATTATGTATCTACGCCGTATATATCATCCTAAGATTACCGATCATCAATCATTCTCTAACGTTATATTATCATAAGTGATTAGCTTTGGTATCATGTATGGTACTAGTATCTTTGTCCAAATGGTAGCACGGAAAGAAAAAGGCATACTAAATTGCCAAAACGAAATACATGGAGTCAGCTTTTTGTAACAGGAGCTTTACATGAATAGACAATGAATAATCTTTCTGCAATCTCTTCATAGATAATTAACAATATAAGCTAATTGGTGTGTTTAGCGCATACCTAATGTTGAGAATTCGACTCTGCTTTGGTGTTTTTATATGCACTTTCATCTACATTTGTAGCGCCATCGCAACCTCCAATATTTCTCTTTATAATATATATATATATATATATATATATATATATATATATGTGCGTATATGTACGTGTGTATGTGTAAATGTATGTTTTCTTTTAGTAAAAAAGGTGTTAATGTGGCAACAAAAGGAATATATAAAAGCAAACAGAAACTAGTGCCGTGAACACAATCATATAAACATACTTATCTGTTATCTCTTGTTTAGTGTTAGCTGTGTGACAGCTAAAACAGGGAGCGTGACGTCAGGAAGTGTCATCATAAGTGTGAATCGTAACACCGAAACCCGCACAGCAATCAGTGACCAGAGCTTCATGTACAGGGTACGTGTCTTTAAGAAGTCTTTAAGATTTCTTCTGATTTCTCCTACTAACCCCGACCGCAGCTATATGACTTCGGGTAGCATGTAGTATTTAATGAAATGCACGATCATATCATAGAATTCACTTCATAACTTCATTCACTTGAAATATCTTGTTGTTCGACACCAAGAACAAACTTCTAGTTGAACCCCGGACATAGGATAATGTATTTTAACATCAATCGGCCTTACAGTGATTCCTCTATCGCAGTTATGTAATCTCTGGACATGCTGGATGTAACTGTATGAACGTATGTATGGTTGCAGAATATGTGTACTAATTAAGATTGTACGACACACCGACATCATAGTGAAGGTAAGTACAGCCTGAACAATTAAGATTAGGAGTTATCAAAGTATTACGAAATCATATATTTTGACCTTTTTTGTATGATATATGGTTAAGAGCATTGTACGTATTGCATGTGACCAGTAGTATTTCTACTGGAAGAGCAAGCTTCTCCGAAAAAATCCTAACCTCCCCCTCAGTGACGTCACATTTTTTTTTCGATATCAGAGTACTACCAATGACCCCCCTATGGCATCCCTATGCTAAGCACGACACCCACAATTTTTTCGCAATTTTTTTTTCAGCTGCTTTTTTTATCAGCTTTAGAGGACAGCCAGAAAGCGCACTCGGTCAAAATCTGAGGCGCAACTTGAATTTATGTTGGTATTGAACAAGTATATACAGCGGATACTAATGTCCGTGTTTGCAGGACCCCATGATAACAGGTTTTAGTCCCACGGTGGGGCTAGCAGCAGGGGGAACCAGAGTGACCATTCAAGGAGAGTTCCTGGCCACAGGGAGGGACATCACGGCTGCATTCGGAAACTACTCGTGCATAGACCTGTGAGTCAGTAATCTTGTTCTTTTATTCTTATACAACTCTGCTACAGTTTTAACGAAAATCTGTAACATGTTTCTCGACAGTGTGTGGCGACATTTATTCTTAAATATGTCTCGGTAGTGTGTAGACGTGTGGTTCATTTTCATGCAAGGCTTATGCATATTTTGAGAACGTGTCGTGATGTCATAATTTAACGTACAGTATTAATTTCTTATTTGTAGAACTGTAGCTGAAAAAGAAGCCAGCTGCACAACCACAGGTATACCACAGAATGAGACAAGTGCTCACCAGCTTACCATGACCTTTGACACGGCACCGAGGACATCCCAAGGTTCCTTTGAATACATGCCCAATCCACAAGTTGAAAGCATTGACCGCACAGACTCCATTGAGGCGTAAGTTACCAGTCTGCTTCATGTATATTAAAAGTGCGTATATAAAGACACTAAATCTAATAAGACGTTTTGACGATATTTTGATACTGATCTTAGGTCAGACGAGGAAGCTCATGCAATCAGCACAATTAATGACCATTTCGTTTACCTCAAAATTAAATTACAATGGTGCTGTTCTTTTTCACGCCGCGCATACTTATATGTCATGATAAAGGACATCCCCGCGAGGAGGCCTGTACGTCTATGTGGCGGTGTGTATGTGTGTGTGTGTGTGTGTGTGTGTGCGTGCGAAAGCGCATAGGAACTCATTATGAAGCATTTCGAATATTCAATTTTTTCTCTTTCCCTCTCACTCATTATACATTGTTGATATTAATATCCTACCGTCTATGTTATCGGTTCGTCGAAGGGGAGGTATTCGCATTGGAGTGATCGGAAGTGGCTTCAGTCTAATTCAATACGCCAGGATTGTGGCTTCATCAAAGTCGACAGGAGCCAGTTCTACCGAGGTATGTTTCAATAGTGAGGAGGGTAGATATCGTTTTCAACGTTAACCAATACCTTCTGTACTACTTTTAGTACACACAAGTCAGATATGTAGGAAACACGATGGATAGTATTACAGGAGAACATGACGGTACGTGTTGAATGTGTTTCACCTGCTAGGGTTAAATGCAACTCTTTATTGTATGTCTGTTTAAGTTCACGTTATTTTGTTGTGTCGTGTTTTACCATAAGGAGGTGACGCCATCCCGTACTGAAAAACATCCTTTTCGTTTCGCTCCTAGATTTGTGACGTCGAAAGTGATAGGTCACTCGCCTGCCCTTCCCCAGCTTACCCTTCCGGGTCAACGTCTCGGAGAAAGAGAGCCGCAGATGTCGAGCAGGCTGACCTGTCTCTGGATTTAGACTCCTACATCCTTGATCTTGGAGTGATGTCGTACTACCCTGATCCTGTTTATTACTCCTTCAGTGAACCAGACCACATCAAGACCTTTCCGGACAACGCAATTCTTGAGCTCAAAGTAATCATTTCAAAATCATGAGAAAAAAAAAGAAAATCCTAAATGGAAAATACAGCCATTTCGTTTTATGGATTATTAGGGATTTTGTAATAAAACGTTGCCAAAAATGGCAAATACGATATACGAAAGAGGCAATCTGCGGTGAGCGATATAACTCCTCATACAACAAGATTTACACATGCGTATTATTGATAAAACACTAGGAAATACACAATACTGAACTTGTCATTAGTTATGCCTGTGATGATTTTATTAAGTGTTAATTTCCCTACAATCCGTTTGAATAAATGAGGACGCTGTTTGTGCATGATTAGAGCTAAATGTGATTATTATTGTCTCCCAGGGCACATTAGCCCAGAGTTCCTTTAGTTTAATGAGGGGGCCATCTATGTACAGTACATCAAGGTAACTCGATAAGTTCGTGATGTTCTATGGCCTTTTAGGGCAGCAACCTGACCTCAGGTGACACCAGCCGAGATGATATCCGCATCTTGATCGGCTCCGACAGCGATTGTCTGCCATTGATTCTCGAACCCTCACGACTACGGTGTCAGCTCCCTGAGCAACTTCCAGGTCCTGGAGATTCCAATGGCACCCTGGGGGAAGGTCCAGCGAAGAATCTTCCTGAAGTTGTGGTAACATCTTGACATTGTCCTTTTCCCTCTACGGAGACTTGCGTACTGATATCGATTGTAAAGAGTTTAATCCAAACATTTATGAGTAGACCTATAGTCCTCATAATTAAATAAAATTGCTCAATCCTTGTATAATGGAGCCGTGTGCGCGTTGGTTTCGACGAAAATACATTCGACATAAATTAAGGTCTGGCCAAGATTACAAGAGCATTTATATGCAAATTTGTCTTTAAATTATCAGTTAAAAATCGCTTTTCATTATTACTTTATATCAATATCTCAATCATCAATTGGGCCTAACGGGTTTGATTTACACTTTGTTGTTAATCACTCTCTGGAAGCCTAAACATTCATTTCATTGAATTGATATGATATACTTTATGTGCATGTTTTGTATAAACAGAAAAATGATTTTCCCAAATACCTAACAAGTTGACGTGGGATAGATAAATTGTCGTTGTCATTATCCTCTCTACGTGTTAACTTACATTATTTAGATGTTCCGTATCCACCTTACAGATTTTTCACGGCAATTTGAGGTTTCGTCCTGGATATATTATGAGCGATACAAAAGACAACGTGAACCTACTTGCTATTGTCCTGCCAGTCGCTGGTTTGGCCATAGTGTTTGTGGTATGTCTCGCATTGTTACTACTATGGAAGCAAAGGAAATATAGCACGACCACACGGGCAGCCAAAGAAGAAGTTAGAATGACGGAACAGAAAATCGACGATCGAAAACGAGAAGGTAGCGCAGACTGTAGAGAATGTGTTTATTTCAACTAAGAATGTTCATGGATTTACGTATCATTATTACGAACAATACTGGTTATAAAAGCATTGAGTGCTGTCATCGTCCCATTAATAAATTTAAATATAGCGGTATGTCAACCCCCTTTATTTCAACTATATAACCTGTATTTGTATCAGTGTGGTAAGTTGTATACATATCATTACTAGGAACGTTAAATGCTAATATTATGAGCGAATAATACATGAATCTTCTTTAATCTATACCGGTTCGAATTCAAGAAAGTAAGGCATGCGCAGTGTTTATTTGATCGATAAGAAACCGCCAACAGAGTCATCATCATTATACGCATCATTATGAGGGACGTGACTGCGAAATTATATTCTGAGGGGACCGATAGTCTGCTTGATATAATAATGTCTACCTGTTTGTCATCCCCCCCCCCCCCCCATCCCCCTCCTCCATCATCTAGTGGCGAACACCAAGAAGGACCTGCGTGAGGCCAGGGAAAAGATGTCTGTACATCTTGAGAGGATCAAGAAGCACGGCGTTCCCGCCAGAGACTACGTCAATTACGTCACAATGATGCTCTTCCGAGGTCTTGATGTTCGTCCGGACACATCTGACCCAGACGTAACAAACTCATTTATTTCATAAGTAGTATATATTCAGTTGGATATACATTTCAAAACAGGACACAAGGATAAGTGTGGTATTATAGTTCCCACAGTTGACCGATATGATATTGACGTCATCAGTTCAAAGGACATCTGACCAGTGACAATAGCTGAAAAGTTGTGAAAAAGCTGAAAAGTTGTACAAATATATTGGCGCTTGAACCGATCCTCCACATAGACAAAGGTCGAAAACAATGGTAGAGGCATGGGGTCATTACATTTTTATTTATTTATCTATTCGCAGTGCAACCTGATTCAACATGTACATGACATACTTGACAAATTGGTACAAGAATATAAGTTCAGCCCTTACAAATATTTCATGGAGTAAATAGTAACAAAAAAGTTGTACATTTCTCAATTTGTTTTTTTTTTTAATGGGACGAGCTTGATGTGTGCATTCAATTTCACATTATCATTTGGAACACCAATACAACATTAATTTTCAATTTAATTTGTATTATTAAAGGTTCTCTGGTGGTTTATTTTGTAAGGTCCCCCAATTACCAAATAAATCATGGTTAAATCACACTGAGACATAATGAATCCAGACTTTCATTATGCTCTTTGTATAGTACGACAAGCGTACCAAAAACACATATTTCGCCTCTATCTGCAACAGGTACATGTCATGTGTTTTGATCCATAGCTGCATCTCCAACGACTAGTAGCAATGACTAACTCCTTTGTCACCTTTTTTGTTATTCCTTTCTTTCGTACAGTATGGTACTATAGACGATTCTCTCATGTCCTTTACCGCTCTCCTGAAGAAGAAAGAGTTTTTGTTGGATTTCATCAAAGAACTGGATGATAAGATGCAAGGGCAGGAAAAACTAAGGTAGAAAAATAAAACACCGACATTCCCGGATTTAAGGAGTCTGTGTGGATAGCGATTATACAAAGAGCGAACGACGAAATGATTAAACCTAGATGTTTCATACCGCCCATGTTATTGAATATAATGCATTCGCTTTAAGGTTTTAAGAAATCATACATTTCAGATTCCTGCCTCTGACTTAACTATAATTATTGGCATGGCACCGCTGAACAGGTCATAATCATTCCAAATCTCATTAGGTTTTACCGGCCAAGCTATTCCGTAATCATTGTATAAGACACCTAAAATCAACGTGATTAGAAATGCCTAAGATTTAGATTAGATTATTAAATTATTAGATTAGATTTAAATTCCAATCACACCCCAGATTACCTGATTTGAAGTGTAAAGGGTGCCAAAATAGAATACGTGTCGATCAAAAACACATATCATGTTTCACTTGTAAAGATTTGTGGCACCTGAAGTGTAGTAATTTACCTTTATCGCACTATGAAACTCAACCTTCTGAAGAAAGAGACTGGCACTGTGACAGATGTGCTGGTCGTGACATTGAACTTGTTGATATCTCTAATAATGATCTTGCCTCATTGCAGGCTAGCTACCCAATAGACATAAAGACTAAAGGACTCAAAATAGCTCATATAAACATACATAGCCTACTAGCTAAACATGATCATTTGAGGGAAAAACTGATAAAGCAACCCTTTGATATACTGACGATGTCCGAAACGCTCCTGGATAATTCAGTCAGTGACACAGAACTGCATTTGGATGGATACAGTATCGAACGAAAAGACCGAAACCGCCATGGTGGCGGTGTTGCTGTATATGTTTCTAGTACTTACACATACGTGCGAAGGTACGAACTTGAACGTGACACTCTGGAAGCAATATGGATTGAATTAAAGATTCCTGGCGCAAGTTCTATACTTGTGGGTACATACTATCGCCCACCAAGCTCGAACATGGACTATCAGAATCTTATTGAATGTACGATAACTGAAGCTACAAACATTGGTAAAGAACTTTACATACTTGGAGACTTTAACTATGATTTGCTGTGTAATAACTCGAAATTTGTCAATCAGCTGTGTAATCTCCTTCATTTGAAACAGGTGGTTGAATTCCCAACGAGAATTACTGAGACAAGTAGAAGTCTAATCGATCTTATATTCGTGAACACTCCTGACAATGTAATTGAATGCAATGTAATGACCGAAGGTCTTAGTGACCACAATTTGATATATGTCGTACGTAAACTGAATAGGAAACGATTACCGCCAAGAAAAGTAGAATATAGGTCTTTTAAGAGATTTGACGTAAAGAGTTATCTCCATGATTTAGAGCATTTAGACTGGAAAGCGTGCTTAGAAACGAATCAGATCGATGTTGCTTGGCAAGAGTGGAAGCAATGTTTCTTGAAAGTCAGTAACAAGCATGCCCCTTTTGTCACCATGAGGGTAAGGGGAAATAGAACTGCCTGGATAAATGAAGAATATATCGAATTGTCATACAAGAGAGACAAGTGCAAACAGAGGGCTCAATCAACGAACAATAAGAGAGATTGGAAACTGTACCGTGATGTGAGAAATTATGTAAACAATCTAAAGAAAACTCTCAAGAAAGACCATTATCGTAGCAACATACTAGAAAATAGAAGGAACCCTGCACAGTTATGGAAAATACTTAATGTTCTTAGAGGTAGCAAGGCAGGTTCTAGTGTCATAACCGACGTATTGAACGTAAATGGTCAAGAAGTGTTTGATACTATGACCATAGCAAACGAGTTTAATGTTCATTTTGTAACGGTTGGTGCTAAAATACGAACCGAATATAATATTGATAATGACAGTTATTTGCATAACACGCATATCTTTTTTGAGTATGAGAATAACAGATTTATGTTTGACGATATAGACGAAACCACTGTTTTGAATATTCTAAAATGTCTGGATGTTAAAAAAGCTACTGGTATCGATGGAGTAAGCGCCAAGCTGTTGAAAGAGGCGTCACCTGTCATATGTAAATGTTTGACGCATCTTTTTAACTTGTCACTCCAAACAGGATGTATACCACTTGACTGGAAGCAAGCTAAGGTTACCCCCATACACAAGGGTGGAGAGAAAGACAACCCTAACAATTATCGCCCAATATCTGTCATTCCAGTCGCAATGAAAGTCTTCGAAAGAATAGTTCATGACCAGCTTCATGAATACTTGAGTGAAAACAAATACTTAGCCCCACAACAATCTGGTTTCCGTAAACAGCATTCTACAAATACTGTACTTACCTATCTCAGCAATTATCTGTACAAAGAAATGGATCACAGCCGACTTACTGGCATTATTTTTCTCGATCTTAAAAAGGCGTTCGATTTAGTTGACCACAATGTTTTAATTCACAAGCTTAAATTGTATGGTGTTCAGGGAAAGGAGATTGAGTGGTTCAAAGCCTATTTGGCTGGTCGTACACAAAGCACGTTATTTAAAGAGACAGTGTCGGATGTAAGGAACATAACAATAGGAGTCCCCCAGGGGTCAATCCTAGGCCCACTTTTATTTACATTAATGGTCAATGACTTGCCAAGGATTGTAACAAAGAGTCAAGTCTTGATGTATGCTGACGATACAGCCCTGGTATATAGTGGACAGACTGCTGATGAAATAGAGGCAGCACTTAATGCTGATCTCTCTTCTGTGGCCCAGTGGCTGCATTACAATAGGTTAGTCTTAAACCCCACCAAAACCCAGTATATATTATTTGGTACATCCCAGAAACTTGCAAAAACCCGTGACCTAAGATTACATGTGAACAATCATGATATAGAGAGAGTACACTGCTACAAGTACTTAGGGGTAATCCTAGATGACAACTTAAACTGGCAGAAACACATTGAACACACAAGTAAGAAAATATCATCCCGGTTGGCATTGCTGGGGCGTCTCAGAAATTACCTTACACTCAGTAGTGCCAAACTGCTTGCAAATGCTCTAATACTCCCGTACTTTGACTATTGCAGTTGTGCGTGGTCGAACTGTGCACAATATGTAAAAGAAACACTCGTTAAGCAACACAAGAAGATGGCAAGAGTAGTATTAAGAACAGAAGCCAGAACCCCCACCAACATAGTATTACAACAACTAAACTGGGTTCCAATACAAGATAGATGGGATTTCCAAGTTTGTAAAATGATGCACGCTGCTGTACACAGTTATGCCCCACCATATTTAAACAACACAATAGTAACAACAAGAAATACACACAGATACAGTACCCGTTCCTCCTCCGATCATGGTCTTATAATCCCCGCGGTACGCACCCAAACCGGCAAAAAGTCATTTTCACACTATGGGTCAACCATATGGAATAACTTACACCCAGAAGTTAAACGTACCACAAACAAACAACAATTCATACCATTATATTGGAGATACAAAAATACACAGCAATAGAACAATCTAGTGTAAACTCTTTTAACATAAGTATGTATTACAAATAATGATACCTGTCATGTATATGTTTCCTTTTGGATATATTTCTTAATCAAATGGTCACATGTAGACTCATGATGATTGTTAAAACATAATCATGTATAGTTCTTGAATTGTGTTATTGTTCACTTCACTGATTGGGCAACACATGTTTTTTTTTTTTTTTTTTTTTTCCAAATAATGATACCTATGAAGTTTAGGTTTTTCTTTTAAATATATTTCAAATCAATGGTCACATTAACACTCAGTCATTATGTTTGTTATACAACAATACCTCATTCTTGTCTTGTGTTCCTGTTTCACGAATGTTTACATGGGAAGAAATTAGATTATGTTAAAACTTGTACGTAAACATAATCCATGTATGCCTACCAGTTTCCATTGATAATTGATTTTCTATGTGTCATTGTCCAATGCAAAACGGATGATTATTGCTACAAATATATGAAATATCTTGTGCCAAAAAGGTGATAATTCACCTGCCTACCAGTATTTGAACTGATAAATTTGATGTATGCTTAAAACAGTGTTGTTGTTTACTGCGTAAATGGATATAATTGTTATTTGATGTATGCTTAAGACAGTGTTCTTGTTTACTGCATAAGTGGATATAATTTTTTTTTTTGGTTAAAAAACGACAACAACCAAGCATATAATTATGTTCTAAGTTACAATCTGTGCCGAAAGGTGAGAATAATTGTGCGTACCAGATAATTTCTTTTTTCTTTCAAGTGATGCATATATAATCAACTGTGCTATTGTTCACTGCAAAAATTGATAAAATATTTTGTTTGTTAAAAACATGTGTGGTTAATGTCCTGGACGAAATAAGACAAGTACATGTGCTTACCAGTTTTACCAGTTTGCAAGTGATGTAATGTGAGATATGTTTTCAACTGTTCAAATCGCTAACTGCAAAAACAAATAACTTTTTAATTTTGTAAACAAAATCCCCTCACATATTTATATGCATACTTGGTTACAAGTCGAAGAGAAATGATACATGTGCTTTCCAGTATTACAGAAGTGACTACTTGGAATACCTTTTCAACTGTTATTGTCCATCGATAAAATGCAAATTCCTAAATGGCGTTTATTTCTCATTGAACTATACATGTTATTTGTTTGTATATATGTAAACCATGTTTGTGTTATATGTCAAAGCAGGGCCCCCTGGTAGAACAGTGTTCAACCACTGAAGGGGCTACCCTGGGTAAATAATACCAATAAATAAATAAAATAAATAAATAAATAAATTAGATTAGCAAAACAATTAAGAAAATGAACTCTAGCTCTGAGAAATGTATTAACTGAATAGCAAAACATAATTTCAACACTGAGTAAAATTAGGTAATGAAATAATGATTCAATTAGTTACAAACGTACGCTTTCTAAGTGATGACTGAGGCATATATATCAGGTGATATAAATATGTAATATGATATCTAGATATCTGTATGCTATCCGGCTCTATTGTAAGGTGATATTATTTAATGATTTTATATAATTTTCTTCGGGATTCATTATACTGATACGACATTCCGAGAATTCGTTGCAATAGTTGGTTCCTTAGCCGATGGTCTTCCTTTTCACGTATTCTTTAGGAGGCGCATAGCATCTCTCCTAGCTGTCACAATCATGAATGGGGGCAACACTCTTCTTTTTACCGAGTAAGTTGAAACAAAAAAACATTCTTGATTTTCACTGAAAAGGACTTGTGATATATTATTCCTTTGAAAAATTATAAAGAAATAAGAGTAAATTTCACATAATTTCTTTCTCGCATTACAGTTAAGGATCTTGATTTTTGTAATCATTTTTGTTAATTGCTTTATATTTCTTTCGTCAAACTTTTTTTTCTTACAGATTTTCTTGTTGTTTCAGAACCTTTCAAAAACGTACGACTAACTTGTTATTAAGGCATGCGATTCCTCTTTCTAGAAATCTTACTGTTAGGATTTCACATAATACATAATGTTACTTCTGCAGGGTGGTAACAGCTTTGCTGCGGTCTACGGTGTCATCAGCTTCTGATCGACGAGGCAACTATGGCGACCTATTCTGCCAGTACGTACTTTGATTACAAGAAAATCGTTATCACTATTTGAGCGCAATATGTGCTTCCGCCAAGGGTTCCATAGGTGTATGTGTGTGTGTGGGGGTGGGGGGGGTGGGGGGGGGGGGGGGGAGTGCTACTACGCGTGGGTTATTGCAACCACGGATGGGTGTTTCGACCAAGCGTGGGATGCCATAACTAGTGAAGGCTGTGACCATGTGTAGGTTTCTAGGCAAGGGTGCTACGACCATGGAGGTGGGTGGGGGAGCTAAGGGTATGTAGGCCTTATTCTATATCTTTATAGATATTGAAATGTCATACAAGCAGAATTTCAGAATGTTGATGAATGGTCCACTGTTGCATGTATAGTTTGACAAGCAATGTACCACGTGTATAACAACGAACCTTTCGTAAAACACAAAAATGCGTTGGTTTCAATCATCTATCAGATCAAACTCCATAGCGGACTCTCTCCGTGCGTGCTGGACGTCTCTGATGATGTACAGCTTTGTCCAGGTAAATACAAACAAATTGTCCAGATGTTGGGAGACATGAATAGACATATGAGCAAATTTCTATGATTTCCAACTCTACAAAAACTTTGCAGTGGCAGTAGCAATGGCTTTCTGCTGATTAAAGTCAAGCCATAGATATTAGGTGTACTGACCACACGGTAAAAGATTTCGGATGAATACAAATGACAAACATTTCCTGTGATTTAGTTTGGTGATCGAATATAAACATGCCCCTATCTATACCAATGACATCTGAGCAAGTCAGGAATGACGAATCCTCATGTTGGTGCTTTCTGCCAAAGAAGGTAGGCCCTACACATAATCAAGAAATGAAATGGTAAACGGCTCTTTTTTTATTCCATGTTTATTACTTGTGCATATAACCAATACTTTCCAATATTTGTTCATGATATTACGGTAATCACCAAGAAATGTTTCCTCTTGGAAGATTATATTCCTGCTTCATCTTTGCATCATCCCACAGCGCTACGCCATGCATCCACTGTACATGCTGTACCAAGCAATGAAGACCCAGTGTGAGCGAGGCCCAATAGACGCCATCACCGGCGAAGCTTACTACACTCTCAACTCCCACCATCTTCTGGCTTGCGACGTTACATTTGGAGAGATCGTATGTTACATTATGACTTGAATCAAGGCTGATAAAACGTTATTTACCTCATTACTTTGTTATTGTTACAACACAACACATTGAGAAAACTGTTACACTTTAAAGAGTGTAACATAACGTATGTCTTGACGACGATGTTGTGTTTTAATTTTATGGCATACTGTACTCTTCAACCGTTCAACCATGGTGTATGTTGTTGACACCTTCCTTAGCGTGGTGTATGTTGTTGACACATTATGTAGTTTGCTGTATGTTGTTGACACCTTATGTAGGTTGGTGTATGTTGTTGGCACCTTATATAGCCTGCTGTATGTTGTTGACACCTTATGTAGCTTGCTGTATGCTGTTGACACCGTATGTAGCCTGGTGTACGTTGTTGCCTCCTGATGTAGACTCTATTCATCGTTGACGAAGACAACAAGGTCTACCATGAAGTCAAAGTTCTGGACGTTGACAGTGTTGAGCAGGCAAAGCAAAAGATCTTGGACTCACTCTGGAAGAAAAGCTTCAGTCTCCTCCCACGTGACCCCAATGAGCTGGACTTGGGTAAATCACGTGATATTTCGCTTTATCATCGTGTCAAACTATGAAACGAATCAGCTTTGTGTTGAATGTTTTGTACGATACCATTAGCTAGCTAAACTACGAATTATCTCTCCTAATCACAATTCTCAGTTGCGTTGTCCACTTACATGAATTTCTGAGGGTAGTTCATTAATGATTTGAGAAAATTGTGTAGAATACGATCAGTTAACTAGAATATGATTCCCCTGCATCTCCCATAATCACAATTTTCAGTTGTAGTGTCCGTTAAAAATAAAGGAGGTGTGTTGGTTGAAGTTCATCCAACATCATATACCTGACCCACATGAATCGATTTTCTTGTTAGGTGTCGATAATTCAATAATAGGTCAATGTTGTACAAAATACTCAGGTGCACATTTCGGCTAATACTATTTGTTGCCTAGTGTTGTTGTGTGTGGGTGCATTTTGTGTACATGTGTTAATATATATCTGTGTGTGAGTATATATATATATAGGCCTATAAATATGTAAAGAAATTTTAAAAAGTCTTCGTCGATGAAAAATATAAACGTAACAGTAATAAAGCAAACTTAGTAGAACGCTTGAATCCAAAGCCAAAATTTCGTTTTTTAAGTAAATAAAAAGAAAAGTTACCTGAGATTCAAGCGTTCTACTGAGTTTTTTTTAATTACATTTGTCAAATGTGTGTGTGTGTGTGTGTGTGTGTGTGTGTGTGTGTGTGTGTAGTTGTGTATAAGAATGCGCATTTATAAATCTGCCTTATTTATTGAATGAATTCGTACAGTGTGGCATCAGGATGGCGGGAAGGGCATCCGTCTGCAGACTGTCAATGAGAACACCATGGGTCAAGGGCCTACACGTTTGAATACTCTCCAAAGCTACAAGGTCAGTGCGTGTTCATCTCACTAAACAGTCAACCTTTTCCGTGTGTAGGCCTACGTTTGATCTAGCGCAATATACTGGAGGTCTCGTGGTTTGGTGGTTTAGAACTGTGACCGAGGACATGAGGTCCTGGGTTCAAACCTCACCATAGCTACAGTGTCCTCCAGCAATATAACCAATCCACTATGATGCTCCACAAGCAGGATAATAATCGGTGTTTATTATTTAGAAAATGCTAGAACTCTTGGTGAAACCATGTGACTGTATTCTTTCAGGACATTTCATCCACCTATGGGGTGAAAGGAGGAAAGGATTAGAGCTGATTCCCAAGATCCAAATAGTTGATTTCTGTTATGTTATTGGGAAGTTTGTGCAACTAAGCAACAAGAATAACAACCATTGTGATATTAGATACACAAAATGTACGAAGCTAAAGAGTTTCCCTCGACCCCTTCAACAGGTGTATCCAATCATGCAGAAGCTTACGTAACAGAAGCATCCATTTACATGAATGGGTGTGGTTAGTTTATAGTATGAAATCACTACTTTGGTGTCAAAACGAAGCACTCACTCTGGAATGCGTGCTGTGAATTAAATTCTAACCTGAAAATTTTAGATAAACAGTGTTTAAAAAAAAATGTTTTCTCATTAAATGTGTTGCATTTCAGATTCACTATGGATGTCGAGTTGCCATACTACCCAAGCAATCTTGCAGTGGAGATGGCTACCAACTGCCTAGCGTCGAAGCGCCACCAACAGATCTGTGTTTGTACCAAATATATTCAATGCCTAGATCACACTATTCACCGATTCTAAACAAGGCGCCCTGAAAACAATCTCCCGAACTTCGAAATGGTAGCCTTGCTATCAAGGGAGCGTATTGGCGTTCTTTCCTTGGCGTATGGCGGACCGAAAGTTTTGAGAGCGGGGTTCAAAGTCTCAAAGTTTCAGATGTGTCGTATAAATCCTTTGTGCGCCATCGAGGCACATGGATTACGGGGTAGAAATATGGATTGAAGTACTTTAATTATTAATCGCCTTCATAGAATCACAAAAGTGGGTGATTTCAACTATTCGCTGTAGTTATTTCGGACAAACTCAATAAACCATAGTGATTCCGAAGACAACATCAATGATATTGAATTAATAACAACGTTTCATGTTGTATTTGGCGTCCCATAAAGTTAAGTATTTATTTATTTATTTATTTATTTATTAACGTTTTATTTCAACAGGGTAGCCCTTTCAGTTAAAGAACTGATTTCCCAAGGGGCCCTGCACACAATAAAAAACAATACAATTCACATTTTTAACACAACAACAAAATATGAGATAAATACAAACGAAAACGAATGCATACATGAACTAGTTCATAAAACAATGTCAGAGATATTTATCAACTACTTTCATAAAAAAAAATATAAAAACAAACAAAAACAAAAACAAAACAACGAAAAACCTTTGCTCTGACTGGAGACTTAGATGCGATCAGTAAGTGATAATATTTTACATTGCTTCTTAAAAGAATAAATTGATTTGATATTTCTAATGCAAAGTGGGAGATTGTTCCAGATTTTTGAACCAGTATATTGAAAAGACCTTTTCATATAGTCTTTGTTTGGCTTGATTACATATAATGGATTATCGATAGCATATCTTGTGAATATATTAGGAGTTCTAAAAATGACCAGACCCGTTAAATATTGAGGTGAAAATCCATTTATAACTTTAAACATATACAAACAAAATTGATAATTAACTCTTTGTAGAACAGATTGCCAATTTAGCCGTTTCAACATTATCAGGTGAGGTGTAAGAAAATCCGCATTCAGAATCAGGCGAGCATAACGATTTTGAAGACGCTGTACTTTCAAAATCAAAAACTTAGCTGAGGTTCCCCATATAATCAAACCATAATCAAAGTACACTTTGCGTTAAACATCTGCTCAGAATACGGGCAAAAGTTATTCGATGATGTGAGTCATTTCTACCAATATTACTTTAGACACTGGCTTAAAGACATACACTCGTTCCTATTGATACCATTGTAGACACGACCTTACAACTTGACACGAGTATGGAAGAGACCACTGCTGGTTCATCCGAAGCAGGTGTCTTGAATGAGGAGGTCGGTGTCATCCACCTGAAGGTACACACGTCTCTCTCTTTGTGCCGTTATTATTGTCATGGTTACAGGTTGCTGTAGGTCGTAACAAATTCATCGTCAAAATAAAGATTCAAACTTGCTTTTTGTTTTAGAATATGCAGCGAAACCGATTTCCACCTACACTAATAACGTTAGGCCGACCTGTCATGCATGTTTGCATAAGTTTTATTCATAATAGAGTGTTTGTATTTTCCATGTGTGTTTTTTTCTAAGATAAACATATGTAATTCTGGTACAGTAGGCCTTTAATCGGTGGATCCTGCAAAGAATGGTTTATTAATAGCCGTCAAGATTTCAGCATCACATACAGGACACGAGGAAGGGATGATTGGTTATACCATCCTACTAGATTACACATGTTTATGGCTCCGTCTATTCTAGACTCTGAAGCTTTTCAAGCCGATAAACATTAATATTTCTGACATTTTGTTCTATTCGTTACCTGTAAGATTCGTTAAGATGAAGCATATCTAGGAATATTTAGATAAGGATCAAGTAACGCTGATCTATTTGTATTCCTTGACGTTCCTTCCTGATCACACATATATAGGTGACGAATGTGGACCCCGCTCAGAGCAACAGAGCCCCAGAAAACATCCGACAGATGCGCGCCCACGCAGATAGGAACCTCACAATTCCTCACATGCTCCAGACTAAGGCAAGGGGTGTAACTTTACGAAAACTTAGATTCATTTTTACATGGGGTTTAGCAATATTATCAACATACAATGCCAAAGAAGATTTCCCCACATTTGATTTCTGGGGGGAAAATGAGTCAACCCTCTGTAACTACGTTTCATCGACTGCAGATTTTCACAGTTCGTTTTTCTATAACCTGTGATATCAAAATTGTGATCACGAAGTAATGAAATAAAATTTTCAATTCGTAAGCTGTTAATAACACCGTCTCGATTGTTTCTTACACCTATAAGCTAGGAAAGCTGCTCTAGCAATGACTACTTCACATTCATAATATGTCATACTTATATTCATATTGTCTTCATAATAGAAACAAATGATCGTTTTTCTTTTCGCTTTCTCTTCCTCATTTTCCTTTTTCTTCTCAACTTCTCTTTGCTTTACCCGTCATGTGATTTCTCTCTCTCTCTCTCTCTCTCTCTCTTTCTCTCGTGAATGAAATCCTATGAACAGGCGTTCATTGCCCCCTACCTTGACGGCATCCTAGATGTCATGTTCAAGATGGCCCATCGCACACCATACCCGATCAAACACCTATTCGACACACTAGACGACCTTGCCACAGAGTACGCTGATGGCTCGGCGGCTGAGATCTGGAAGCGGAACTGGTAAAAGAAAACAAGAGTTTTGCGGATGTAACAGCTTCTTCCAACTCATCATAATTATGCTCTCGTATTTCAAGTAATCCTATTTACACATTTACATGAGTAGTTCAGAATTTTACCATAATCTCATGTTGACATAATACAGCCTTGCGGAGTTTTGGACCACGTTTCTCACCGTTGGACCAACTCTCTTCGACATGCCTCGTTCTTCTACCGCTGATGAATGTCTGGCAGTCGTCACCGAAGCCTTGCACCACGCCATTAGGAACGTCACACCGGGAGAGGTAAGAAATAACAGCCATATCATGCAGTCTTAGTGACAAGATGGAACCTCCACATCGTGCTTTTATGCTTAATAAAACAGTTTACTTAACGTTGTTTTGTTTTATTTTTCATGGGGTTGGATGCGCCCTTGATCGGGAAGAGCAGTGGTAGAATTCTCCATATCGCATGTAAGAAAAAGTCGCCTCATGATGCACCCCACAGCCATGCACAATTCGGATTTTTTTCGCAGCCATGTCAGCTTTTGATCTAGTTTACTAGTGTAAGAGACCGGAAGTGGACATGATTGCAAACAAAATCCGGATGTCGCTGTGCGTTGCATTATGGGATGATTCCTTCTGTATGCGGTGTGGAGAATTGTCTTAGCTCGCCATAGGCCGCATCTGCTGGAGTACATCTCCAATAATCATGGGTGTTATCGGCTCTTCTTCTCCAGACCGAGGATCCGGAGCATCTTCCATACTTGCAGGATTTCCCTCTCCATGTGCGCATGGTAGAGACCTACTGGGCAGATATGGCTCGTCGTCCCCGGGACTCTCCCGTGAAGCTGGAGCGAGCATGCACAGAGGTCTGGAAGGTGATTATAATAATGTCGCTTTGTTGTGACCATACGCTGTGAAACTACTCTGTATCAAAGGGAAAGTCCATCCTGGTTTCGATAAAAATAGAAACATAAATTACGATTTTTCAAACTTTGTTTTGATATTGTAACGTCACGTGCGAAATGCTCTCCCATATGTTGTGTACTTATTTTTTGGGGGAAAAGTCCATATAATCAAACAGGATTTGCATTATTTAACATGTGCATTTGCACTTGTTATATCATTATACACACGTTTTGCACACATACTTTTATGAAAAAAATGCATTCCTTCATTAAAAAAAACAACGTCAGCCGTTTGTTGAGTCATAGAGCACACAACGTATGGGAGAGCACCTCGCAAGTGACGTCACAATATCAAAAATAAAAAAACTCATAACTTTCATATTCTTCGACGAATTTTCGTCAAAATTTCACTGATATGTTTCTTCTTTGTGTCTGCATTCATTAAAAATTAACCTAACTTCAGGTGGACTTTCTCTTTATGCTACATTCATACAGAAGTGGTTTGTTGCTGCCAAGGCTGCCCTACTTTGACAAAAAGAAGCAAGTGACAAATCACTCAAATCTGGGTTATTAATATTCTTAGATTGTGCCCAACATTCCCTATCTACGGCCAAAATCTGGACAAGAAATATTCATCTTGCTGCGAGATATTTAATCTAACATGATGTGGTGTTGCACTGATGCCAGTGCAAGTGAAAGACACATTTTGCTCATTTACAAGAAAAGTATATTTTGTTAGTTGCTTCCTTTTGTCAGAGTAGGGCAGAATTGCCGCCTACACTTTGACACCAATGTTTTCCGCCACGGTAAAGCCACCTAATGGATAAATTCAATAATGTGTAAATGATAGAATGGTCTAAAAACGTTTCGTTCGGAGGAAGAAAACTTTGTATCGTGTATACAGTATAGTGGTTATAACGACAAGTGGTACACCCCTCTCGTCTGATTGTTCCTTTAAGATAGCATGATTATGTATATTAGGCGAAATTCATAGCAAATGTTGACACTGCCTGGCCGAGCGTTTAGTACACTGATAGAATGCAGCGTTCATAATTTCTAACTGTAATATTCCCACAACTCATGATAGATACAATTATACAGACATAAATTGATGAACATAGTCACATAAATACATAAAATAATTCAAAAATAATTATCATAATGATAATACTGAGACTGTGGATATATAGTTGTCTCTTCGAAAATATCTATTCCATTACATGAAGTTAAATCTGATTGCCACTTTGCTTTATCCGAAGACACACAAGGGAAAGTTCAGTCACCAGTCCTCGGTACTGCAGCTCTACAACCTCACCACGGGACCCACTGCTGGAGAACTGGTGAGATTCGATGCCCTCTTGACTCGTACCCATCATCCTAATCTTTTATCTCTCTCTACCTCTCTTTCCTCGTTTTTCAAGTTATGTATTGGGCAGTTACGTTCGTTCGTTGTTCTTGAGCAATAAGAAGCTTCATTGTCTTATAAATATGTGTAAATTTAATCATTGATTTCCTTATCATAATGATCATCATCATGATCAAAATCTTTATAAAATTTTTATTAATGTATTCAGTGATTTTGTGATTTTACTCAAGTCAAACCATGAACGTCCGCTGATGAAAGATAACTTCGAAAAGTGACTTATTCCTTAATCACTTTTGCCGAATTTGCATTATACATAGATATATCATGACGTCATTGTTTTAAACTAAAGCTGAACACATCTATTGAATATGTCTCATGTCAAACAGATGGCAATTGGAATGCATTCCGTGGACAAGAAACACCTGAAACACCTATGAATCTTCTCATCCCTTCACCTAACTTTGAGGTACGGCTGGAAGCGAGAAGTATACTTTGGTACGAAGTCCTGTAATAATAATCCAATGACCACACATCTTCTGAATAAACGTATGCCTATTAATGTCCTTGCTTTCATGAACATCAACCCATCTTTGAAAGTGGTACCGTCGGCCTCCCTCGTTCCTTGGACGTTGCACCATGCAACTTATATGGCAGAATTTCGACCTGGATGGTAATATCATTGCAGAACTATCGACCAATATCCTATCCAGATAGGGCGGGAAGTGCTAGTTAGTATACACGAGTGCGTTGTCATGACAATACAATCAGTTTGGGATGGTGCCGATTAGCAGCCCAAGCTGGAAAGATTGTTTTAAAACAATGATAGTTATTTACCACAAATGAATGACGATATCAAGTCCTTATGAAGCTTTCATGACTCATTTTTAAGGGGATACGTGGAGTTGTTTATTTGATTCATATGTTTGGGAGAGAAAGACTAGTGGGAGTTATGGGGGAAGAAAGCAAAAGATACAAAGAGTTAGGTTTAGGTCTGCGTGGAAAATAATGATTTACCGAAATTGATCTAATTCAAGGAGGCAAAATCTCACTCTGTATTGCACTTGGGCCTTAGTAATCAAAGACATCAAAGTTAAGACGTAGAATGAACTTTTTAAACGAATATGTAATATTTCCCTTAAACATGTTTAAGATGGCCCGTCCCTTTTACAAACATCTGCAAACTTCATGAAAGTTTGCACATATTTAGCACGTATCTTTGGAACACCAACTGTGAAATTGTAAGGTCAGAGAATAAATGAAAATTTAGCTACAGTAGTTTTCACTGAGATTTGACTATTTTCGTGGAACGAAAAAAGTAAGCTCGATCAATTATCGAAGATTATTTCCTCAAAACCGAATATTACGCTCTGTCGATTCCAGGGAAAGGTTATGTAGCCACTCTCTCTCAAATGATGACAACGTTCTGAATTAGGTCTGCAAAAGGGACGGGCTACCTTTAATAATGTAAAATAGTGATAATTAATTCGTGGTTGGTCGACTGTAATACTGTCTGTAACCCGTGCATAGTTGATGCAAGTCTGTAATGTGGAAAGGAAGAGTATGATTGGAATGTATTCTATATATGTATACAATTAGGTAAGGTACTTAATCATCGCACAATATCAAAGCATGTTCATTTTACTATGTACACAGTCATACTCCTGAACTGTATCGTATATTGCTTGATTATAATCGTTGTACCAATACTTCATTAGGTAAGGTAAGAATCATATCTTTTTTACTCTGTATAATGTAATACTCTACTGGGCCTTATGTCTTTGGAATGCCTTATGCCTTACCTTGTCTTTATTGTTTTCTGCACTCAATTAGGTGGAATTTATTATTTGAATGTTTAATTTTTAAATGTTTATTGGAATGTATGCTTCACTATTCCTCTATCTAGTTTTGTACCGTTTATCTATTAAAATGTACAAAAATATGACACAAGTTAAAAGGCCTAATGCAAGTATGAATATTCATTAGCATCTGGGTACAAAGTACCTATTTGATTCCTTGTCTCCGCTTGCGTGATTGGTTGATCAACACCGGCTAGCCGCTTAGTTTATGTACGATTACTTTTTTTACGGAGAATTATATGTTTGGTTTGTGTGGATATACTTAGCAAATTAATTAATATTGATTATTTCGTAAATAAACTTCATTTTCTTCCCATAATCTTTGGATCAACTTACTTTTTAAGACATACTGGCAGTAACATGTGAATAATATAATCGCTTTTCTGTAGGTTTCTGTACAAGACTAATAATCAATACAAAAAGGTTCAAAATTGAACCTACCTGGAAATTGAACCCTGGTTCGTACGAAGTAAACCCGCAGAGGTGGAATATTCAACCCTTGTCGAGATTGGGGTGCTAAACGCAAAATTGAACCTTAAACTGCACCTTTATTTCTTAGTGTATAGATTTCAGTTGTACATAATTATGGGCACTTGATTATCATACGAGCGTGTTTGCATAAACGATTTATAGAATATACAAATATCACCTCCTATCCTGCTAAAATGATTATCCAGATTTCGACTTCTTCCGTTTTATAAGAAGTTCGAGTGATATCGGAAGTGTACATGTAAATATGATAATACAGATGAAAGAACATCATCACGTTCATTTGTCGATGCATGTTTCATGCAGTCGAGTTATATGCTAAAACGGAGGAGTATTCAACAAACTGGACAGTATGCGATGCTTGTGTGTGGAATCTGTCATGACAAAATAAAACAATGTGTGGAATTTATTTGTTGTTACATGTTTCAGATTTTGTCTTGCTAGACATCATGCTTCATAAACAATCATTTATAAACACACATCCATTATAGGTCCATGTACCACTCCTGACCTTCTCAAGGAAATTCACTCGAATTATTAACTTGTATCTTATAAGAGAACCAGTATTCAGGAATGTCAGACATTTGAGTCAGATCATAAATTCATCAGAGATAGAGATTTTACTTCAGCTAGATATTCATTTGGTAGATCGAGGAGCAGAAACACCTAGATACAGAGTGTTCCCAGAGTTAGCATCGAGTGATAAGAGCTGCGTAACGAATAGAATATACTGCAACCTGCAATACATTTTCTTGGACCCCTTTACAGACTCAGTTTAAATAATTCCAACATTAATTGTCGATGTAAGTTTTTTAATGTGTGTATATGTAAGCTGTTGGCACATTGCAAACAATGAACTAATTACACTTCGAGTTTAGCAACCTTACAGAGCTTTATAGTGATCCCGAAAGGAACAACCAATGACGAGAATAGGCCTACATACAGTACATGACTGTGCACATACATTGTCTCTGTTAAAAAAAAAAAAAAAACATCATGAATTATGTTCAGTGTAAGCCCTTTTTTACTGGGG
The DNA here is from genome assembly GCA_963669155.1 of Arbacia lixula. NCBI lineage: Eukaryota > Metazoa > Echinodermata > Echinoidea > Arbacioida > Arbaciidae > Arbacia > Arbacia lixula. Next base: position 38,104,652 of record OZ022576.1, read on the forward strand.
TCAAGTGAAACAAACAAACCTTTAGCAAATTTTAAGTACCGAACCGTTTTCAACTCGGTGCGCCGGAGTTAACCCCTTTGGAGGAGCAGTCTTTTCGTCAGGTCTTAGCACTCGTGGGTGCTCCATTACCGTATTCAGGAGTGTACAGTATGTATCGATTAAGTGGTTCTAATTTTCGACAGTAAATATAAACATTCATTTGAATGACAATTGCACATAATCTGTGGAAAGTATGTGTGTGTGGGGGGGGGGTGAACTGTACGTGAGAGGTAATAGTGTATGCATTTGAATAAAGAGAAGAAAGAAAAACACAGCATTGAGAGATAATGTTAGACCAGGGAGGTGTTAGGAAGGAGAAGAAACTCGAGCATACATTCAAATATCTGTATGTGTTCTAAAGCGTGCTCATATGAATGTCAAAAGCATTCCATAATCACGACAATGCTTTGATGTTCCATGTGCCGGGCCGACATTTAGCTGTTGTCAACTTGAAAAGAAATTTCTTTAATTCGCCATTTGTCTCTAGAAGCTTTGTTTTGACAAATTTGTTTGCAAACAACTTTATGGAAGTTAAGGGCAGATTATGACAAATCCTTTACTCTGCTTTTGCTTCGAAAAGTAATGAGGAATCAATGAAAAAAAAATCGGACATATAAGATATTTGTATTACTTACAAAATTGACCAATTTCTTCCCTTTCCGACATCTTGTGCTTTTTATTGGATCAACCATTCTCAAAATGATATATTAAGCTGTGTATTATCATAAACGGTGTTTGTGTGCGTTTGCGTGCAGCGAGAATATTTTACTTGGAAAAACTTGTTTATTTGTGTTTGCTGATACCTGTTATGCTCATGGAAGTATTCATTCAATTAACGGAACGGGACAAGCGAAATGAGACTGTATATTTCTTTTGTTCTTTCTGAGAAGCCGTTGCCACATCACGTTCAAAATTTTGCAAACACCTGAACAGCACCTGTTGAGAACAGATAACTTTTCAGCGGCGTGGCACGTGGGTTCAAAGAAAGAAAGTTGCTTCTTATCCTTCCATAACACATCCCTGGTTAGACGTGAGTTATTAAAATGAGAATGACACCAGTATAGAACAGTGGCTTTGATAGAAAAACCCGGAGACGCATGTGCAGGTGCAGTAGACTTTGAAGGGAAAAGAAAGAATTAATACAGTAATTGAGAAAATTATTTTATGTATTTGAGAGTGGTGATCCGTGTTGGTATGGAAAAGTTATATTTTTAATTTTGTTCTCACTGATACGCTTCACATTTTTTTTCATTTTTTCAATCCATCTTTTCTGAATTCTTCTTTATATTTTTTTTACAACATATTCACATATTAACAATTTGAGAATGTTCAAGCATTCTTTAACAACTTTTCTTCAACTGGAAGTGTGTGTGTGGGGGGGGGGGGCTCCTTTTGTTATAAAGGACATGAAAGGTATCCACACTTATTTCTACATTGCAGCAAGATTATCAAAGAGTTATGGCAACTATTAAACATTTTGGATTAAAATGACAAGACATATTTTTGTGCTTGTCTGGTAAATCGTTAGAGTTCAGTGTGTAAATGCCTTAGCTAGCTGTCTCATATATTAACTGAAATATACTATTTTTATGTCTAGCATGATTTAGTGACTTACCTCTCGTGGTTAAGATATGTCAAATTAGAATGGATTTTAGAGGAGAAGAATTTGGCAATTAAAGCGGACAGATTACAGATGCACATGCATAAATAGTGTGGCGAAAAACCGTGATTGTGGAATAGAGAGAGTGAAAGATCTAGTAGAATGGGAGGAGGGGAGTGCATCCGTAGTTATTTGTGTGTTATTGTTTGTTGCTATCCACCATCATCACCAACATGCGCACCTCCAGTCAGCTTCCACTGCCGCACCAGCCTCATCACCCATCACTTCACCTCACACTCAACTCCACAGACTCTTGGAAGCGAGCGGTCCATAAAGCAACAGTGGAATCGTTCAGTCAGCCAATCAAACCCATACAACACCCCACCTTACACTAAGGGTCAGAACCATAATTGAATGCGTGAAACTTGAGTTTATAATTCCATTTTATATTTTAATAAGTCAACCACACTGGATACTAGCACATCATACACATATAGATATATCGTCACACATTCATAAGATAAGTTCATTCGTTATAGATATTTACATGCCTTAAGACTGATTTGGTACCACCTCCCCCCCCCCCCCCCCCCCATATTTATATGTTCCCTTTTTATGTTAAGTCATGGTTTTCTTGTCTCACCCGGGTGTCAAATTCCAGTGAATCCTATAAAAATGAAAAGGAAGAGACCAAGGAGAGGTTGCTCTCATCTGTATTGGAAATTCTAGTAAATATGAAAATAAAAGTAAAGTATCCGGTGGAGGTTATTTTTGTAATTATTAGACGGGTACTACCCGAAATGATCTTGGGAACGCAGGTCCTAATTTACCCTTTGTCTTACAGGTAAATACAGAGCTGGTATCCACCGGGAAAAGTGGGAAACAACTTGAAAAGGACCCCTCTATTATATATTACTTAACAACCCATTATAACTACACCACGTGATCGCGGGAGTATTGAGCTATATTTTAAAGGGGCACTTCGCCCACCCATCCCCACTTGTTTACCCCTTTCGGAGACTCTTTATTGGGACACACTTAAAATGTAGGGCTTAGTGGCGTTTTAGGCCCTTTTGATCCGGTACCGAGTAAACAACTTTTAAACGGGGTGAAGATAGGTCCAAAAATATAGAGGAGTATTCGTTAATGGACATGATGGAGCCGTTGTTTACTTGCCGGATTGGTCTTGAGATTGTCAACAAGAGTCGGTGTAACTCCTGACGGTCTTGTGTCTTACCCCCCTCCCCCCCCCCTTTTTTTTTTTTTTTTGCTTATTAATGTACATGGGTGTATGCAGATGCTCATGATTTGTTTTTGTAACACTGCCCCCTTCTTAGCTCGATACTCCTGGATCGACAGGTCAATTAATATAATACAATTGTTACAAATACAAACTACTTAACACACTTATCAGACATGCAGAATTCGCTATTATTTCAACGACACACAACATTAAAATGGTAAAGCACACCGTTATAATCTATCAAGGTAATTAACAAACAAACCTACTTTGGAAATGCTTAGACATACAACTCTGCTTCTATAATCCATCACGAGTCAATTCATGCATATTACAGGTGCGATCACACGGAAGCTGTTTGGTAGCTGCTGCTTAACACCAGCTGTTAGGTGCGAGCGCGTTCCTACCTATAGATGACTGGACATGGCATATACACCACACTTTATATACCAAGTCATCCGCCACTTTGCAAAAAGAAAAGAACAACAATTTTGTATTGCTACAAACAATAGCAGCAAGTCGCTATCCATGTGAACACAGCTGAAATGTGTTCGCTCGAATGTACCAGAGATTTCTTTACAATCACAACCTCTGTTTTAAAAAAAAAAGGGTACAAAAAAATTCTTCCTCCTTAATTTACAACTGAAAACATCCAATTACTAATGGTTTCACAGTCCAATTACATTACAACAGAAACTCCTCCCATCACAACTAGGGGCTTTAGATATCGCCTGAACAAGAATTGTTTTTCTTGATAACATTTTGGACCATGCCTGTTAAGCATGCGTTGTTGTTTTTTCTTTGTTTAGGCAACATCGAAGACATCGTCTGTAGTTTTAACACTGTTCAATCACCCATACAACCCTAACGTAACTGAAGGGGTGCATTCAATTGTTTAGGTGGAAACAATTTTGGCACACCAAAACCACCAAAATGTTTACGTAGATTAACAACAGGGAGCCTATCCACACTTATCTGACCAAACCAGGGCTGTCAAAAGGAACTGAGGACAGACAAATCTCTCCCGACATTACAGCAAGGGGTTTTGCTAATATGAAAATAAAATATGAACTACCGAGCCAGCACAATGTAGTTCGAATCACTCCAAATTAAAACTTACATATTCTGCTAATCCTTATTGGTGCGCACCCCCGTACTCTATTTTCACCATACGAAAACAAAAAAGACACCCATGATCATACTTTATTTGAAGAAATAGCGGCGGGTTAACTTTGTCCTACTCCTACTCGTCTCCTCTATTTTTTCGACTGTTGTCTTGCCTAGGACCTGCAGCAGGATGGCATCTCTCGCCACCAGTTGTTGGGCTTGCCCTGCGTTGTTATGGCTGGGGACGGGGGCTGTTTCCTCGGGTGGCGGCGGTTGCTCTTGGTTGGTTGGGGGTGGCCGGGGATGCTCTCCGTTGGCTGGGGGCTGCTTTCTTTTGGCTGGTGTCCGTACTTTCTCTGACTTTGTAAGGCTAGGGGAGGCCTTCCTTATATCCCGGGAGGTCGCGGCCTTGGGGCGGGGGTTGGTGGGAGAATTTCTCAGGTCCTCCTCGTCGGTGCTGCCACCACCCAGACTCTCCATTAAGGCGGAGCGTCCCACCGGCTCAGAGTGGAGCTCCAGGGTCTCCACGCTCAGTGTGCACCGCCACCGTTTGATGCTAACTCCTTTCTCTGCCGGGGTTGCTGCTGACCTCTTGATTGAGGTCCTGATGGGCCGCAGCTTACCCGGCACGGCTTCTACCTCCCGGACGTAGTCGGGGTGGAGGCGGGTGAAATGACGGCGGAGTCCCGACCGCCGGCCATATCGGTTTCCACACCGACCGCAATCATAGGCGTAGCCGTCTGATCCATGCTTGTCCTTCTCGTGCTGGACGACACTTTCAACTTTTGTATAGCTCGATTTGCAGAATCGACACGTCTCCATTTTGGCTTGTCTGGGCTGGTATGTTAACGGAGGGGGCGAGCCCACTTACTTATACCCTAGCTCTGTCCCATTTTTTTTCAACGCCGTCAGGGGCACGGGGCCTTTTTAGTTTAGTGGTTCGTTTATGAGGACAGAGAAGAATCAACTTTTGCCATTTTCGGGAGGGTGTTATATTTGTTCCTATTTACTGGGGATTAGTGCGTGTTTCACAAGTTCTCTTTCTCGGGCTGCCCATTAGAATTCCACCCTCAATTGTCCCTAGCTTAGTTCGTCTCCTCCTTGTATTTGCCTCCCCTCTTCTCATTCCTATGTTACGGCGGTCTTCCCTCCGTTAACTTTGTTTCAGGCTTCTTCCGTCCTTTCCTATTTACTTTTCTGTTAAGTCATGGCAGGGGTAGCCCTTGGGTTATATAACACCAATAAGAGTTGGAGTGCTGCATAGCATTGTTATAGTGTCAGTGCTCATCTGAATGTTTTAATTTTATACCCATGCTGTCCCTGAGGGGTCTATCCTCACCCTCCTCATTGCTGCCGTGGCATAATTATACGATGGATTGCCCCATGCTCGAACATATGCCTTGGTGTAATAGGAGACGGTGGTGATGCGGTGTAGATAGCGTCCATCTCCTACGATCCCTCTGGATTGGTCTCTGATGGTATGCGCCCTACTTCCTCGTCACCGCCCGTCATCGTGTCCTTGTTTTTCTCCTCTCTCTCTCTTTCTTGCACCCCCAGGGCTACCAGTACCGCCTGGAATCGTCCCAATGTCTCCCTTGTTATTGCCTGAATTTCCATTAATTTCCATTCACATTCGTTTTCCACAATAAAGTCTCATTTTGACGAAAATTTGAAAAAACGCACGCCTCCAGTGACGTATGAGACGTCAAAATGCCATAAATGCCAACGGCGTAAATAATTTTTTTTTTCACGCCATTCAAACAATACGTTACCAATGGGAACCCCAAGGCTTGTCCGAGGTTTGTCTGAGTAGCAACAACTAATAGATTCAAAGTGCATTCCATTCATTGAATCTGAATGACAAGATACAGGCGAATGCAATGACGCGTTACTACGCAGTTAGGGGAAAAGTTGTGAATACATTACGAAAATGGTCTATTGTTGACTTCCGTACAATCTATGGCATTTTGACATCTCATACGTCACTGGAGGCGTGCGTTTTTTCAAATCTTCGTCAAAATGAGACTTTATTGCGGCAAACGAGTGTGAAATTCGTTTTTAGTGGATAATTTTACTTAGATTAGTGGGAACTTATTTTTCTAATCTAGAAACCCTTTAACATCCGCTCCAGTTTGTACAGTAGGCCTATATAGGATGCGTAGGCATACTGCCAATCCGATCCCCAGAAGTAGTACCAAAAGAAGGATGACCGCATACACGCTACCAGTGTACCAAACGTGGGACTAGAAAAATGATTGGACGTGGAGTAAAACAAACAAATATATATATATAAACACAATTATAAGTGGTAATGGAATAATCAGACACGCAGTACTTATAATTATGCCATCAACGCAAATGGGCTGTACTCATCCCAGTCCTTCTGGTTCCGATGGGGTTCGATCATTTTGGCCAGCATATCCAACAATGTTCGGTTGAACCTCTCCACCATTCCATCAGACTTGGGATTGAAGGGCGTTGTCTGAGTCTTTTCTGGATCCCCATAATTCTACACACCTCGGTTAACAGGTTTGACTCAAAATTCCGTCCTTGGTCGCTGTGCAATTGCCGGGGGACTCCGGCCCAGTCGTGTGTAGAATTCTGCTACCAGTTTCTCTGCGCAGCTTGCCGCCTCCTGGTAGGCATGGCGTAGGCCTCAACCCATTTGGTGAAGTAGTCGCCAACCACCAAGATCACCATGTTTCCTCTGGATGTTTCTGGTAATGGCCCAAGGACATCTACTGCTACCCTCTCCATCGGTGCTCCGACTATATACTGTTGAAGTGGGGCTCTATAGGATCTTATTGGGGACTTCCGGATGGCACATTGCTCACATTCTCTGCACCATGATTTAATGTCCAAGGTCATCCCATACCAGTAAAATGAGTCCTTTATCTTCTGACAAGTCTTTTGAAATCCCAGATGTCCGGCCGTCTGGGAGCTGAGTAGTTCTTCCATTACCTTTTTTTCTGCAACTTCCTGGGAGTACTACTTGGCATTCTATCCTCCGCCCGTCCTCAGATTCCCATCGTCTGCATAGGACGCCATTCTGGGAACGCAGGTCCTAACATACCCTTTGTCTTAAAGATAAATACGGAGCTGGTATCTACCGGGAAAAGTACGTGGGTAACAACTTGGAAAGGACCCTCCTATTATATATCACTTAACAATTTAAAGTGGGTAACAACTTGAAAAAGACCCTTCTATTATGTATCACTTAACAACCCATTATCACTATACTTGATCGCGGGAGTATTGAGCTATATCTCAAAGACAGCCCGTCCCTTTTTCAGATCACCACAAAACCATCGAAACATTGGAAAAAACATATAGAGAAGTGTTCGCAAGCTGTATATTCATAATTTGAAATTGATACGTAGTGTAAAATTCAAATAATGCACGTAAACAACGTTTGATTAATAGTCTTTACTTCAGGCTCTTATATCTGCTTTATTGATTAATCAGTTTATTAAATTATAAAACGCATTATGAAAAAATTTGTTCTATAGAAGGAATCGTCTCCAAAGTTTGGTAATTACTCATAAAATTAGGACTTCACACACGCATAATAACCACATAGATACTGTAACGAAGACTAATACTTGTTTCGTAGTACGAAAAAAGTCGGTTTGAAATTTAACGGCTGAATTTTTTTACATTATACAGAAAGCTTCAACATGCTATATTCTTACAAATGATCTTGAATCACACTTTCTTCAATTTACGATCGTGATAGACGATTTCAAATTTTAAGCTTGCAAAAGGGACGGACAATCTTTAAAGGGGCACTTCGCCCACCCATCCTCACTTGTTTACTCCTTTCGGACTCGGAGACTCTTTATTGGGACACTTAAAATGTAGCGGCTTAGTGGCCTTTTAGGCCCTTTTGATCCGGTCCCGAGTAAACAACTTTTAAACGGTGTGAAGATCGGGTAAAAAATGTAGAGGAGTAAAGTTAATGGACATGATGGGGCCGTTGTTTACTCGCCGGATTGGTCTTGAGATTGTCAACAAAAGTCGGTGTAACTCCTGACGGTCTTGCGTCTTAACCCTCTCCCCCCCCCCCCTTTTTTTTTTTGGGGGGGGGGGGCTTATTAATGTACATGGGTGTATGTAGATGCCCATGATTTGTTTTTGTAACATGAGGACGTTAATTGAGATCTAAGAACAATACGACAGTTCAAAATTGAAAAAAAAAAAAACGTATTGCTAATGATATATCATATGCATAGGTTAAAGGGTGCATATTTTTTGAGAAAATGCACAGTTTCCAGAAACAAATTGTACACAATAAATTTGTACACAAGCACCCTGCACGTGACGTCGCAAAATCAAAACTTTAAAAGATAATAACTTTCTTATCCTTTGGCGGATTTTCATCAAACCTTCACTAATATCTTTCTTTCATGTGTCTGCTTTCATTTAAGTTAATTTCATGGTGAACTATCGATCCCTTAAGGTTTAGAGTGATTCCGGAAGGATTATTAAAGCCAGTTAGGAGTGATCGTGAGGGGGTATAGACCATGTTATGTTCAAATTCGTATGATTATAATGTTAGTTTCAATATTGCTAGGGAAATTTAATAATGAAATTCTGCCTTTAATATGATTACAAATAGCTGAACATAGAATGGTAGTCTGCTTTGTTTTATTGAATACCCTGAACATACGTGTACAGCAAAACATGTATGCTGGTAGGACTGTGCAGTGTATGTGCCCAACAACAATGGAATATCCAGTCTAAGTTGATAATAAATATATTTGATATAGGACAGCAGTAGTCTGCCATTCTGTAGATCAGATATTGAATATTTTCAGAATATTGGAATATCAATGCTAATTGCTGGGACTAAGTGTATGAAGGAGTTGAAGGGGGAGATAACGGGATCTGGTTTCATTCTTATTTTCCTTGGAAATTACTTGTGTATTAATTTGTTTTATGTTAAACGATACATATTATACAGTCAAGTGATTGTTTATGATTTATGTAACTAAGCGTTGAATGCAATCACAATAACAATTATTGGAAAAAATGCTGCAGTTTCATTTTTTTGCCATAACTCAACCTCGAACGAAAGAATTTCTAGCCAAAACTATATTTGCTGGCTTCTGCTCGACTTACTACTGTTTTTTATTTGCCTCCTGGCATTATTCAGGACACCATACTTTGATTTTGTCAACAATTCGAATCGAATCGAACTCACGAAAACGAAACTATACTCTATTGTATAAGCAAACCCGACTCGTCCCGAACTAGCAAGGATACTGCGCAGATTGTGTGTGAGTATATATCTATTAATATATCGAAAAATCATGATAATATATAAACAATTATCAAATTTCATCAAAGGATCAGTCAGATCAAGTGCACATTAAAAGGGTGAGTTCAGCACGTCCCTGCTAAATGTAGGCTATTGATAGCAGTGCAGTACCGGGGCCTGGCGGGAGGCTGGCCTGTGCTGTGGCCGCTGTAAGGTACCGCGTCTTGGATATTTAGAGATGCCACACAATACGCATGCAGGCCGGACAGGGTAACCCTAATTTTATGCTGGTGAAAATGTGCAATTTTGTAAAAACCAAGGAAAATGGAACAAAATCGAACTTTCCTCTCTATAATTGAACGAGAAAGTATCTCTGAGTAGAGTTGTAGCAATGGTTAAATTTTGAGAAAATTTGGACGACCTGTCTAAAACCAATTAAGTTTTTATTTTTAGACATCATCAGGGACCACATTACGCAGTAGCGCACTTCACAGCATATTGCATCATGCGTGATGCATTGAATTGTCCCAGACAATCAGCGTTGGAATGCGGTATAAAAACATATTACATGGTCGGGGTGTTTCAAACCTTTAGAGGGATATATTTTTACTTTTCCTTCAAAAAGTCTTGAAGCAATGAATGTGAGATTTCATACACGTTATCCTTAGATTGCGCTGCTGACTGAGTTTTATGACTTTTGCAAATGGGCTACCCTGTCTCCAAGCATTATTTTGTTGCAGTGACTTTAACTCATTTTACTCATTTTATTTCAAACAAATGAATTGTTAATAATGAATGTGATGGATCATAATTTATAAATCAGTAGAAATAACTGCAAACATTAACATCAACATGATGAAGACTTGACAGGCAGTTTGGAAATTTGGAATTCAAGATGAATTGGAGTCGAAAAGCCACGGTTCAATCATATTAATCTAAATAAACCATCCATAGTAACTAGCGTGACTTAAGCAAAATGCGTGTGTTTATTATTGGACCATGTACGCACAAAATCATGTCATGCCGTAACATTTACTGAAACTTAGTCTAAATCTAAACCTCCTTTGTGAATTCTGGCCCTTTTTTTTTATGTTGTAAATGCAGGAATCTGTGTGGAATAGATGAATTATACTGTAGTAGAGAGCAGCTGGTCTGTCTCTTGTTAGTCTCGCCTCACCCTGGCTGTGTGGACTGATGCTGCCTGAAGAAAGTCAAGGAGCACAAGCCATGGCGACCTACACCTTTGGCCAGCACATCGTCAAATCCACCACAGTTTTCTTCAAATCTCGTCTTTCATTCGCCTTCGTCAACAGAAAGCCTGTAGTCCCAGGACGTATCCTTTTTTTGAGAAATGTGGCCATGGTCCTGGGCGTCAATCTGCGCTTGAGTTTGAGGGGTCCCAACCAACCGCTCAAGTGCTGATAAGCAGGGGAAGGGGGGACTAAAAAACAATTAGTTATAAAAGTCTGTGCATATACAGTTGTGAAGGCCTTGTTATTACTTTTGCATTTTTGGCTTTGGTCTGCCGGCACAGCCCAGTCAGGACATGACTCGGAGCATTATGAATTAATAATGAGGTTTCTTCTTGTTGGATTTCATTTTTTTAAGCCTGAAAAACGGAATAGGGCAGCCGCTGCCCAGATTCGGCATCCCTGGTATGTTTACTGGGGACCGTTTCATGAAAGTTGTCACCACTGACAAGTTGTCGTTCTCTGACATTTACCATAGTAACAGTCAGGGGCTAATGCCTCTCAGCCAATCAAAACCGAGGATTTCAATAAAATTGTTGGTACTGACTATTTAGTCCGTGCTGACAACTTTTATAAAACGCCCCACTGATGGTAATCCCAAGGTTTGTCCGAGTAGCAACAACTAATAATGGATTGCACCAATTGAAACTAAATCACTAGATACAGGTGAATGTCTTGTTAGTACGCAGGTAGGTATTACGTTTTGCATACATTACAGAAACAGCTATAACCAGTAAGAAGGTTTGAACAATGTTATCGGTAGGTTATCAAATGCTGTACACTAAAAATGGATGCACCCTCACAACAGATTGAGGTGCAGAGTTGTATAAACATAGGAGAAGCAGATTGCCATGTGCTTACTGTTTACTCAAACAGTGCTTGTATAATTTCATTCTTTAAAGGTTCATACAACTGACCCCGTATATCGCATTACCGTTTATAGAAGGCGCTGAGTTCAGCGGCGATCCTCTCTCCTTTACCCTCATGATAGGTAAAACTCTGACAGTCGCGATCTTGCGCATGCAAAAATCAGCAGCAATCTTTGAAACTCTATATAATGACTTCTAGCCAGGTTCGTAGTGAGCAAATATTCAAATATTGAAATGATTACCTCTTGAAATATGATTACTTTTTCATTAAGGAACACCTGCATATTACTCAGTTGCTTCATTCATAATAACATACCATTTCATTAAACATAATCTTTCATTGATACTATTTTGATAGGTCCGAGACAGTTCCTAAAAAACATTTTTGTGTCTGCTCTTATTTTTGACTCTCCACATGGCATGGTCAGAATCTAATTATTTTTATATTTATGTGTGTATATACTTATGTCATTTGCTGTGAAAATGGATAACAAGGATTGCTTAACAAATTTGGAAATTACCAGATGTACTGATTTCACCTCTAAGGGCTGTCGAGAGGTTCCATGACATGACGTCAGATGAGGTCTCTGACCTTTTCCAGGTCACCCAAACAGTGTCAAAGGTCATTCAGGACCAGTATAAAGCAACATCATTATCAGTAGCCATGCAGGTAGGTGTGTGTACTTATTGTTATATCATTGCCATTATTGTAGGAATTATTACAAAATTAGAATCTTGCCAAGTCTTTTGAAAGTTACTTGATCAGAAAAGAGATTGTCGGAACAAAATTCATATGAACACTGAGAATTTAGATGATATAATTGTTGAGAGTATTTGAAAAAGAAAAACAGGAGGCTGTATACCAATTTTTTTTCTAATTTTCCAGCTGAAGATATTTAATATATCATGAAAAAGTACTTCATATTTGCACTATTACTTGCTGTGTCACGATGTAAATGTTCCACTGCAAACAGTATTTTTTGAAGAATGGTGTTGACACTAGAGATCAGAAAGAAAAGGGGATCTAGTGAATGAGCTCAAAAACATTGAAGTTCTTTGTGAATGGTTTAAGGTTATACCAATATTTTGTACAAAAAATGTAATAGTTTGTTCACAAAGTGGATAGAAATATGTTTGATTTTTTTTTTCTGAGAGACATTCATTTTGATTTAAATGAGAAGTAAACAATGATTTTTCTTCATATTTCTTCAGGATGGGCCAGATGCAGGACAGACAGTGTGGGTAAGGTTTCATTGTGCAATGTCTAAAGGAGCTTATATATATATATATATATATATAGATATATATATATTTATATATTTTGTGAAAGAAATGGATGAGAGAACATTGGTAGGCGTAGCTTAAATCAAGGTTCCCCAGAGCTGTCTACCCTTTGGAAAAATTGGTGATGCCGAAAAAATGTCTCTGCCGGGAATCGAACCCGGGCCCCCAGCTTTGAACGCTGGTGCCTTAACCACTAGACCACAGAGACGGGTTAGTGGCTAAGGCGACCTCATCCATTTCTTTCACAAAATATTTAAATAAAAGAGTTGCCAAAGCTGTTGTATATGTATAATTTCTTACATTTATATACTTTCTCCCATACGTGTACTGCATCAAAGTAATAGCTTTGATCCAGCTGAGGCATGGCGGCTTGTCATTGTTCAAAACCCACCTGCACCCAACAAAGGAAATTATAATTGGTATAGTGTCGAGAATTTGTCAATCTGACGGTCAATCGTATCAGGGTCGCCTTAGCCACTAACCCGTCTCTGTGGTCTAGTGGTTAAGGCACCGGCGTTCAAAGCTGGGGGCCCGGGTTCGATTCCCGGCAGAGACATTTTTTCGGCATCACCAATTTTTCCAAAGGGTAGACAGCTCTGGGGAACCTTGCTTTAAGCTACGCCTACCATTGTTCTCTTCATCCATTTCTTTCACAAAATATTTAAATAAAAGAGTTGCCAAAGCTGTAGTATATGTATAATTTAGATATCGAAGAATAAAGGTTGCGATGGCGCTGATTTCTAGGTGAAGACAAACAAATTGAATGAAACGCCGGAGAAGAAAAAAAAAAAAAAAAATATATATATATATATATACATATATACATGCATGTTTCAAAGCACAACTTTTTAAGCAGAATGGAGAACTGAGAAGAAAAAAAAAAGTTCATGGGACCTTAAAAATCTGATGATTTCTCTGATGCAGTGCATTGACATTCCAGATGTCTTCTGGTGATATACTATTCAGTGTTTTTTCAGTGCATTTTGCACAAAGACAATGATAAATCAGCTAAAGATGTCTTGTGCAATGAAGATAAGTGAATATCTAGTGTGTCCGTCTATGGGACGACTGGAATTGGCGATATAAGCAGCAGAGAGAGTGTTGGGAAAAAATCTGGATGTTTTCCCTCAAGTTTCATACTGCACCTTTTACTCCTGTACTGACTTCATTGTGTACAGTCGGGTCACATGATGAGTTTGTGGGGACATTTTCCTTCTGCAAATCGTCCATATCACCCTGACCTGCATAACATCCCTTATTCATTTTTGGGGACAGAAATTGAACCTAATGCCCTTCTGCCAGGTACACAACAATATATTTACTGTTACACCAGTAAAATGGTCCAAATGTCAAACCTTCTCATCCTGCAACCGTCAACATCACATTGTCTGTACCTTCTCTTGTGTGATCAAATTGTTTTTATGTTCTGAGCAAACAAATCATAGCTCAATCTATCGTAATTCACATATTTTGTGCCTTTGTCTCCATCTCTTTTAATTCTCAGCATGTTCATGTTCATGTTCTCCCAAGAAGACAAGGGGATTTTGTTCAAAATGATGAAATCTATGATGAGGTAGGTAAACAAGAATACCCCCCCCCCCCTTCCCACTCCTCCCGGTTATGATAGCATGGAGACTCGTGATGTCATATAGCTTTCACACACTCTAGCATATTTCAACATGCTACCTAAAATATGTGGTATTATTAAAATTCACACAATTTGAATTAGTATATATGCAGTACAAGCACACATTCCCCTGTTGTTCATTTGTTCACAAGCAATGGGAGAATATTTTAACATCTTTGAATAGAATACACCTCTTTGCTTTTAAATCATGTGCTGCATAAGCATACATTGCTGTTTGTAACAGCCATGCTATGCTATGGCAGCCGCAGACAAAGGAAAATAGAAGTATGGCATCCCTGTACAAACAAGAGATATGCTCTGTCCATCCCCCGTGAAGAGGACAAAGGGTCTGATCTCCATGATGAATGATGTAAGGTGATTTGAAGCATGGACCTATCATGGATGGACTGTGCTCAGATAGATTTCCTTTGATCTATGATGACCGCCGCCTCATAAAAATTCAAGGTATTCAGGTGTTTTAAACAATTATCTGTATTTCTAATAAGGTAGTGCCTTCCTCTGAACAACAAAAGAAAATCTAAATGTGCTTTGAATGTTTCCATTCTGTTTTGAGAAATATGTCAACCGTTCAGCCTTCGCTGAGAACTAGTAGGTGATCTTTTTACACACACTGTGAATTAGTTTTAGGGTGAGCGAAGGGAAATTTTGGAAAAATTGGAAAAAGAAATTGGTCCATAACTTTATCGGACACCTCCGGACACGAAATTGAGCTTGTTTCCATGGAAGATGAAACACTCAATAAACGATTTACAAGATATTTTTAAGGAAATATGATTGCTTAATGTGCGATATAGAGGCATTTCTCTGGCATGTTTTCTACAGTATTCTCCTTTTATCCCCAAAACGAAACAACACTATAATCTGAAATACACAGAATCGTATCTTTACAAGATGTACTACTACTGCACATGCACTTCAGTTCATGAAGTGATTCAGAAATCTTCTGCGCATACAAAATATATATTCCTCTAAATGCATCCAAAATTCGCTTCGCATATTTGGCGGCGGTCATCACTGGATCAAAGAACCAAATGCGTCATATATTCTATTGTGCTATCAATGAACGCGACTGGTGTAGGAATAAATTATTCTTCGTGCTGACTCCAGTTCTAACACCTTCCTGTTTGAAGTAATCAACATTCTCTGGAGCTTCAGGCCAAGGCCTTGGTGCCACACAGTATCACAGGCAGCAGTAAGGTCTAGTAAGACAGCACCATGTCCCCTGCTTGCTGTCAGAGACAGGGATCAATGGATTGAATGAGTCATACAACTTGGATCGACTGTGGAATTGTGGATCAGCAGGATTGCTCTTCATCCTCACAAAGTGGGAAATGAGCTCGTAATTTATGAGGAGTCTGGATGCATTTTTTTTTATCAGAACACATAATGGAAGAGGGCAAACATATTTTTTTACAACATGAGGTGACGTGATATATGTATGATAAAGATATTTACTCAGTTTTTGTTTTAAATAAGATAAAATAAAGATTTTTTTTAACAGAATTGTTTGAGATATTTGTAAATATAGGTCACATGTTATGACAAACACATTTAGGCGAAGTATAAGCAACAGTATGGTCTCACTGCAATGCAATAGCGCCATCTCTAGTTTGATACAACAGATTTTGATTTTGATGTCCTTCCCTGTGGTTTCGTATGTAACCATGCATTCAGATCCACTTATCGTGGACACTAAGGTAGAAAAAAAATGACCCTCTTTAAGAAAACAACATAATACTTTAACTTTTGCATGATCTTTTCAGGTTGGCTTTTCTTAACAGTACTTGTTTTTGTTTACGCATGCTCACAACAATGCATTTGCTCCTTTAGCCCATTCAGGACCAAGTCCCACTAATGTATGGTTTGGGGTGTAACTATTGATATGATCAACTGTTAAAAATAATAGAAGATGCATCGCATGAAAGCATAAATTTCTGCTGGAGATGAATCCTCAAGGCAAAAAAAAATGTGCAAATGGGCACTAAATCTTCAAATTGGCAACTCGCTGAAAAGGTTGAAATTCCTTTTTGGCCCTTCAAATTGGCATGTTTCTCTAACTGTAATGATTTTGACATTTTATTGATTTAAAATGGAATTTACATTACATTTCCTCATGAAAATTTCATTTAAAAAAAAAGTGTTGCCAATTTAAAAGCCAAATAGTTACTAGTTTTGCTCTAAAAAAAAGGGGGGCCTTCATCCTTAATGAGTTAGACGAAGAATGTGCACAGGATAATTTTCAAGGGTATGGGAAATTGCATTTTCTCAATGTTCTCAATAAAGCATACATAGAGAATGAATGTGCAAGTTTGAATTCTGAGAACATAAATCATGTCTCGGTGATCACAATACAATCATGCCACTACAAATCCAGGGCAACGTTTGCCAGGTATCATTGCATTACCACAAGACAACAAAGCACCTTTCTGCTGGTAGCACTTGACCAGTCATGCAGGTACTGTCCAGTGAAAAGTTATGACCTCTTAAAGGGAAATGCTACCCTATATTTAAGTTGGTTTTGGTAAAAGCAGACATGTGATAGAAACGAATAAGTGAAGGTTTAACCAAAATCCGCCAAAGGATAACAGAGGTTTTATTTTTATGCCTCCGGCCACTTCGGGTTGTCCGTCCGCACGTCCGTCCCAAATCCGTTTAGGCCATATTCGTTGGTGCAATTCCAACCAAACATAGTGAAAAGATGGATCACTACTTGGGGGTAGACTGGTGACATTTTTGGTAAAATTGCTGAAAGGTCAGAGGTCAATGAACTTTGCAAACATTTATATTTTTCATCTTAAACTAAAATCCAATGGTGCAATTCTAACCAACCATGGTACAGAGATATATAACTTCATGGAGGTACACTGATGAAAGTTTGGGTAAAATTCCTGAAAGTTCAAAGGTCATTGAACTTTGCCAAAAATTAGCTAAAAATTGCCCCACAGTGATATTTTTCAAAATTATTTAAAATAATAATTTTCCAAATCCAATGGTGCAATACCAACCAAACATGGTGGAAAGATGGATCACTACTTGGGGGTAGACTGATGACTTTTTTGGTGAAATTTCTCAAAGGTCAGAGGTCAAAGGTCAGTGAACTTTTCCAAAATTGGCTATTTTTCACATTGAATCCAAATCTGATGATTCAATTCAAACCACACATGGTACAGAGATGAATCACTTCATGGAGATAGACTGATGGCATATTTGATAAAATCCCTGTGAGTTCAGAGCTGAAAGATCAATGAACTTTGCCAACATTTGCGAGTTGTAAACAAACTTGATACAAGGATGGATTTAGACAGATTGGAAGTCAAAGAAGTAAGAGGTCAAAGGTCAATGATCATAGCAAAAATTGGCTAAACATGGAAAAACAGAATATGATATTTTCATTTCACATAGGAATTCAATGGCACATTGCCCACCAAACATACAGATATTCTGCGAATAAATCTAAATGGAGCTAGCAAAGAGGCGGAGGCATATTTATCAACTGCATGGCAGTCGAATTGCTCTAGTTTAAGATGTTACTAGTGAGCTACTCTGCTGTGTTGTGTACTAATTTTTTTATTATTTTTTCTGAAAAGAATATACCATTTTTTGATATTTTGATTTTGATTTATACCTTCATCAAAAAACAGAAAAAGGGGATTTTTTTTAAATTTTATAACATACACCATACGGGAGAGCATCTTGCATTTGACGTCACGAATCTGAACTTTAAAGAAAATCGTGCCTTTCTTTGACCAGTTTTCGTCAAACCTTCACTACTAGGATTCTTTCATGTTTCTGCTCCCATTTAAAACCAACTTAACTTCAGGGTGAACTTGCTCTTTAAGTTTCACTGTGCTGGAGCTCTAACAGGTAGTACCAGTATTCACTTGTGCTGCCTATCCATGCATTACCACAAGGCAACAAAACACCTTCCTGCTGGTAACACTTGATCAGTCATGCTCTGTGACATGTGGGCTCAAAAGCAACTGCTTTTGTTCATTTTACCATGAAATCTCTTAAGTTCAGACTAGACTACTTTATTAAGTTTAGACTAGACAAGAATATCAGAAAGGATTGGGTTTGATGGCTAGCTGAGCAGTATTTCCTGCAGCCACACCTCTTGCAATCTTTGAACAGGTTTTAGAGAAGCCTGCCTTAAAGGCCCCATCACAGGACATTTTTGGTCCATATTTCAGACTTTTTTGTGAGCACCCGGCTCCTTTGAGTAATCTTTGGTCCAGGATGAATGTGTATCTGTAACTATGCCATGCCCAGGTATGATTTGAGTTCATTGCTGTTCATTTTTAATGTCTGAAATATCTTCTGTTTTTTCATGAATGCTTTATTGGTAGGACTATTTGACTGATCATAAAGGGAAAGTGAACCTTGAAGTTAAGTTGGTTTAAATAAAAGCACAAACATAAACAAAACAAATTAGTGAAGTTTGACAAAATTCTGTCAAAGGGCAACAAAGTTATAGATTTTCAAATTCTTGATATTTTTAAGTCACTTGTGAGCTGCTACTTTATAAATTCTGAAGTAATTCTTTAGATTTCCATTTTTTCAAAAGGATATACATGTATATATTATTGTACCTGTGCATTTGATAGATCAGTAGACACGTTTGTACGTACACACCTCTATGAAAATAAGTATACCTTCTTCAGATACCAGATAAAGGCTAATTCATGGAATCATACCACACATAACATTATGGGAGAGCAATTCGCAAGTGATGTCACAAAATTCAAACTTTGCAAGAAAGTTAGAACTTTCATATCCTTGGACAGATGGATTTTTGTCAAAACCTTCATTACTATGTTGCGTTCATTTTTCTGCTATGATTGAAACCACTTAAACTTCAGGTGTCCTCTTCCTTTAACAAACAAGAAAGAAAGATGGACAAGTCTTAACCACATGATGCCTTGAAGAGCGCACCCCAACCATATTAAATCTATTCCGGACAGGATGCCAGAAATTTGCTTGTGGTTTCACTTAATATGTTTTGATACAAGGCTTCCGTAATGTACCGTGTCCAAGGAAAGGACATGCCGCATTAGTTCTCAGTGAGTGATTGGTGCTTATAGATTGTACTGGCATTGTCCTATTCCTGGGAACGTGTAGGAGCATGAATAGCACTCCTGAATTTCATATAAATTATTGATTCCTGGGTATATGTAATTTGGATTGTTTAGTAACGAGAATGGCAAGTTAATGATGCATTGAGAAGCAGGCAAATTACATGGCACGATTTGGGTCCTGTGCTCAACCACCAGTTACAAAGTGGGAAGGAAAGTTTTGTATCTAAATAGTCCCCAATCATTTTGAAATTGAAATTTCCTTTCATGTTTGTATCTTTGCAGGTGGAAAAGCATGACCATATCAATTTTGACAGCAGCAAAAGCCTTGAGTGGAGACCAGAAGATGAGATGAGTCGAGAAGCTCGGATCCTTAGAACACTTTTCCCATCTCACTCTACCTCGCAAATTGACCTTTAACCTCAATTTACTCATCTTTTATTCTTGATAAAGCAATAAGATATTATTCATGTAACCCTTATAAAATATTTTTAGACCAGTATTCATTGTTTTAAGCAAGATTATTTTTGGCCTACCCAGCCACTGAACAGCTTATGTACATGCCGTTGGTAATCATAAGGTGCCTATCAATCGTAGCTGGTTGTTTGCTGACATGTGCAGTGACCAAAACATTTCCATTGTGTGTCCACTCAAGGGTTTGTATTCTGTTGATATTGAAGACATGCTGTTGTGCACGCAGTGTGTATGATGGTACGAAGATTTCCTCCTGAGACGTACATACAATGTTCAGTAAAAAATCCTTATTTAGCAACACTTCTGCAATTAAGTTCCAGCAATACAATCTTAGATGGTATCGAACTAATGGTGGGAAGCATCCACATGCATTCAAATACCAAGACAAAGTACTTAACATAGAGTTCAAAGAAGCTGAGCTTGGTACATTTATGGTGACCAGGTTAATCCAAATCCCATTTGTGAAGAAGACACAAAAATTACAAATACTGAAAAGACATTGACAAAAATCAAATGTATTTTTTATCATGATATGAAGGTGTTATGATATTTGAATACAAATTAATATCTGATATATGTCATGTTAAGTGATGTGTCTTCATGTTTTGAATTAGTCAGAATTATATTTGTATTGCTTTTGTAAGTGCATTTTGAATATCAAATTGCCAAATGTCTTCAGGAAGGAAAAAGAAAAGATAATTTATAAGTTATATGTGAGCAGTTTGCTCATCTATATAATTTATTTTTAAAATGGTACATGTTCAAATTTTAAGTCTACACAGAAGTTCTCCATCTTCGTCAGTTGTTGAGGAGATATTATGGGTCAATGTTTCCTTGTCAACCGGTAATCTGAGGTTGCTCAAACATGGTTACAGGAGCACGATGATTGCCTAAAGTTTCCCTGCTGACTGTTAGCCACAGAGAGGCTTGACTTTAGTGGGCTAGATTACACAGAAGACTTGATCGTGGACACTGGCCACAAGTTGCCTTTGCCGACAAGAACCACTACATCCTTGATTGAACAGATGGAGTTTGTTGATTACCCATATAGAACCTTCGTCACAACTGCAAGGCACCTTAAGGTGATGGCAGCTCAGTGGTAATATGAGCCATCATCCATCGTAGAGGAAACACATGACTTGTCTTTCTGGATGGAAACATTAACGCAGTTGTTCCCCAGGATAACTTGGAAAATTTCTGCCTTTCATATGCAAGACTAGTGTCTGGACACAAATTCCTACTGCGTGATGACAGTGATAGAACCAACAGGGCCGCTTCAGTGAGGGAAATCCCTTGGGCTGAGGGCATTGTGGAATTAACATACTATATACGCCATATATTTCGCGAGTCCAATTTTTTTTTCCGCTAATCGGGACTTCTCAACAATTTTGCGAGCGGTGAATTTCGCAATCGATGAGTACTAGTACTAGTAGTACATGTGCGCGTGCACATCATATTCATGTCACGATCAAGCGTGTTGTTTAACTTGCGAATAGCCCGACTCGCGAAAATGAAAACCCCGCAAAATATATGCCGTATACATCAGTCTGGTTGTTCACTGGATATGAACCCCATAGAGCACGCTTGGGATGCCCTAGGCCGTGTCACCAATGGCAAAGGTATGACTCCTTTAAACTGTGCAGGAGTTGGCAGATACTCTGAGGGAAGAATGGGATCCTATGCCTGTTGATCTTGTTAAAGGGATAGTCTACCCTAATGTTGGTTTCATTAAAAACAGAAACATGAAAGAAACATAATCGTGAAGGTTTGATGGAAATCCTTAAAAGGATTAAAAAGTTATGATCTTTTAAAATTTTAATTTTTGTGCCATCACATGCAAGGTGCTCTCCCATATGTTGTGTGCTATATGATTCCATAAAAAAAAAAAAAATTCAGTTTTTCATAAAGGAATAATTTTTTTTCAGAGAGGTATGTGTCTAAAAATGTGTTTCTGATAATGGATCAAATACACAGGTAAAATGATGCATATTCTTTTAAGAAAATAGACATTCACAAAAATGTAGGAGAACATCTTGCATTTGACGTCACAAAATCAAAACTTCAAACAGTGGTAACTTTCTTATCCTTTGACAGATTTATATTAAATCTTCACTTATATTTTTCTGTCCTGTTTCTGCTCTTATGAAAACCAACCTAATTTCAGGAATGGACTATCCTTTTAATAACGTAGAGTGGATAGCATGCCACAATGTCTGCATGCCCTGTTTTGGGCCAGGCTTGCCAGAGGTAGGCATACTGGCTATTAATGACTGATTGACAAAAAAGTAACCCAACTGTAATACAAGCTGATCCCTGAGATGATCCAAAACTTATTAACCTGGAAAACTGACAGTGATTAAAAAGAAATGTGCCATGATTCTTATTTTACTCTCTATTGTCATCATTGTCATGTTACGCTCAAAGTACTAACAAATTAGAAATGTGCGTAAGAGACATAGTGAAGGCTTAGGGGTTATTTGTACCATAAGTGTCATTATTAAATTAGATTGAAATGATAGTGCTATGAGATTTGGTTGAAAAAAAAAATCCAAAAACTTTATGATTAGTAAGTGTGACTGCATGATGTGATTGTTGTATGTGGTTGATGCAGCTAGTAAGACTGATATTGGTGAAGTCAATATGTGTGACTGATGTTTCTAGTGTGCTTGATGTTGTTAGTGTGACTGATGTGGTTGATACAGTCTATGTGTCTAGTGTGGTGGTGTGGTTGTATTTAGTGTGACTTGAGTGGTTGGGGAAATTTATTTGTCTGATGTGTTTGATGTTAGTGTGACGTGAGTGGTTGGTGATGTGGCTGGTGTGGTTGGTGAAGTCTATAGTGTGGCTGGTGTGGTTGGTGAAGTCTATGTGTCTGATGTGTTTGAGTGTGACTGGTGTGGTTGGTGAAGTCTATAGTGTGGCTGTTGTGGTTGATATTTTTATTGTGACTGAGTGGTTGGTGTGGTTGATGTTAGTGTGACTAATGTGGTTGGTGTGGCTGATGTTGTTAGTGTGACTATGTGGTTCATGAGGTCTATGTGTCTGGTGGGGCTAATGTGGTTGGTGTGGTTGATGTGTCTAGTGTGACTGATGTGGTTGATGAAGTTTGTGTCTAATGGGACTAATGTGGTTGATGTTTTTAGTGTGACGTGAGTGGTTGGTGAAGTGTTTATGTCTGATGTGGCTGGTGTGGTTGATGTTAGTGTGACTGGTGTGGTTGATGTTTCTGATGGGACTAATGTGGCTGGTGTGGTTGATGTGTCTAGTGTGACTGCATGTGGTTGATGTGCCTGATGGGGCTAATGTGGTTGATGTTTGTAGTGTGACTGATGTGGTTGATGCAGTCTATGTGTCTAGTGTGGCGGCTGTGGTTGTATTTAGTGTGACGTGAGTGGTTGGGGAAGTGTATATGTCTGATATGGCTGGTGTGGTTGATGTTAGTGTGACTGGTGTGGTTGGTGAAGTGTATATTGTCTGATATGGCTGGTGTGGTTGATGTTGTTAGTGTGACTGGTGTGGTTGGTGAAGCCTATAGTGTGGCTGTTGTGGTTGATATTTTTAGTGTGACTGAGTGGTTGGTGTGGTTGATGTTAGTGTGACTAATGTGGCTGGTGTGGCTGATGTTGTTAGTGTGACTATGTGGTTCATGAGGTCTATGTGTCTGGTGGGGCTAATGTGGTTGGTGTGGTTGATGTGTCTAGTGTGACTGATGTGGTTGATGAAGTTTGTGTCTAATGGGACTAATGTGGTTGATGTTTTTAGTGTGACGTGAGTGGTTGGTGAAGTGTTTATGTCTGATGTGGCTGGTGTGGTTGATGTGTCTAGTGTGACTGCATGTGGTTGATGTGCCTGATGGGGCTAATGTGGTTGATGTTTGTAGTGTGACTGGTGTGGTTGGTGAAGCCTATGTGTCTCATGTCTTTGATGTTAGTGTGACGTGAGTGGTTGGTGAAGTGTATACAGTATGTCTGATATGGCTGGTGTGGTTGATGTTAGTGTGACTGGTGTGGTTGGTGAAGTCTATGTGTCTGATGTGTTTAAGTGTGACTGATGTGGTTGGTGAAGTGTATATGTCTGATATGGCTGGTGTGGTTGATGTTAGTGTGACTGGTGTGGTTGGTGAAGTCTATGTGTCTGATGTGTTTAAGTGTGACTGATGTGGTTGGTGAAGTGTATATTGTCTGATATGGCTGGTGTGGTTGATGTTAGTGTGACTGGTGTGGTTGGTGAAGTCTATGTGTCTGATGTGTTTAAGTGTGACTGATGTGGTTGGTGAAGTGTATATGTCTGATATGGCTGGTGTGGTTGATGTTAGTGTGACTGGTGTGGTTGGTGAAGTCTATGTGTCTGATGTGTTTAAGTGTGACTGATGTGGTTGGTGAAGTGTATATTGTCTGATATGGCTGGTGTGGTTGATGTTGTTAGTGTGACTGGTGTGGTTGGTGAAGTCTATGTGTCTGATGGGGCTAATGTGGTTGGTGTGGTTGATGTGTCTAATGTGACTGATGTGGTTGGTGAAGTGTTTGTCTGATATGGCTGGTGTGGTTGATGTTGTTAGTGTGACTGGTGTGGTTGGTGAAGCCTATAGTGTGGCTGTAGTGGTTGATATTTTTAGTGTGACTGAGTGGTTGGTGTGGTTGATGTTCGTGTGGCTGGTGTGGTTGATGTTGGTGTGACTAATGTGGTTGATGTGGCTGATGTTGTTAGTGTGACTGATGTGGTTGATGTGTCTGATGGGGCTAATGTGGTTGGTGTGGTTGATGTGTCTCGTGTGACTGATGTGGTTGATGTGTCTGATGGGACGAATGTGGTTGGTGTGGTTGATGTTAGTGTGACTGATGTGGTTGATGTGTCTGATGGGGCTAATGTGGTTGGTGTAGTTGATGTGTCTAGTGTGACTGATGTGGTTGATGTGTCTGATGGGACTAATGTGGTTGGTGTGGTTGATGTTTTTCTCGCAATGATGGATGATGCGGTGGGTTCAGGGGATACATCTGCTCGGCCGTGCGACCCCCGTGCATTTCTAGTTTGCAATGGTGGTTTTATTAACTTAATATATGTACTAAACCTGCACTTAATGGGATGCCAACTAAAATGACAAGAATCATTGATTTAATAGAATTGATTTTGTCCACTTAATTAATGCAAATAATTAAAATCACCCTCTGTTGGATTCTGTGATGAAAATCAATGACTATGTGACAGCATCAGATGATGTATTTTGCGCCCCATTATTGTGTTAGTACACAGTCTAAGTTAAACTACCATTGTGAATATGGGATTTTACGATTAAAGGGATAGTTTACCCTGAAATTAAGTTGGTTTCAATAGAAAAAAAGACACATGAATGAAATATATTAGTGAAGGTTTGATGCAAATCTGTCAAAGGATAAGAAAGTTACGATCTTTTCAAATTTTGATTTTGTAACAATCACATTCACGGTGTTCTCCCATATGTTGTGTACTTTTTTTTTAATGTGCATTTTCTAAAAAAAGATATGCATCCTTTTACCTGTGCACTTGATTCATTAAAAGAAATATGTTTTTACACACTTCCTTCTATGAAAAAAACAATTTCTTGGTCACAAACAGAAAAAAGCAATGTTGCACAAAACATAAGGGAGAGCACCTCACACTCAGGTGACGTCACAAAGTTGAAATTTCAAAAGATCATAACTTTCTTATACTTTGACAGATTTTCGTCAAACCACTTTCTATCATGTTTCTGCTTTTATTGAAACCAACTTATCTTCAGGGTGAACTATCCCTTTAACATTATCAGTAACATCCCCCTCATTATTCCCATCACCATTATCATCAGAAGCATCATGGATGTCATTACCCTTATGACCATCATCTACATTACTTTTGCCCTACTCTGAAAAAAGGAAGCAACTATTAGACTTATGAATGAGCCAAATGTATCTGTCACTTGCATTGGCATCAGTGCGACACCACATCCTGTTCAATTGAATATCTCCAGCAAGATTGACATTTCTTCTCCAGATTGTGTCTGTATGTAGGGAATGCTGTGGACAATCTACAAGCACTGATAACCCAAATTCGAGTGATTTGTCACTTGCTTCTTTTTGTCAAAGTAGGGCAGACTTTAATTCTCTTTGCCTTCTCTTCCGCCATCTCTCCATTCCTCTCCTCTCGTCCTAATCTATCCATCCTTCTTCTAGCCCATCACTCTTCAAGTAGCACAACCCAACTACACATATTCATACATCATGCACACTGTGTGTCATTTTGTTGTGGAACCAGAACACATTTATTGGACTGTGAGCTCGCAAAATAAAAAGGAACAGACAAAGAAGATACAGCGTGGAGCAGTAGAATAAAGGAAGAGGACCTTGAGATAAAATGGCTTCCTCAACAGTCCTCAATAAATACCCCAAGCTACCATAGATTAAACAAAACATCAAATTAACTGCCCAGTAATTACCAACCAAATGATCAAAGTGTAGGCGTTAAATATACAACTGGGCCTGAAAATTCTAGCTACTGTAATATTAGACTATAATAGAAAATCAACTCGTTAATAGAAAATTCTCGCTCAAAATGTTCATGTCGTAGCATTGCAAGTTCACAATCGAGATCTAGAGCAGTCTCCATACTATCGTATGTGCACATTATAAATGTGAGGTTAAAAATTCCTATACAGTTTGCCAAAATATCAAATAATGAAAAACAGATTCAAATAAAAAAAGAGACATGATTTATATGTGCATACATGGTTCTGATACAGACGACCACTGCTTAATGAATGATTACATAGTAATAAGTGTATGATCACAATACCCAATGCCATAAATACTATACCCATTCATGCCATGGTTAACGTTTGGTATGAATATCGTACATTTAATAATTCCTGTATATAGACCACTACAATAATAGCAAAGTCACATTCTTTGCATCATGATTTCTCGCATGGCTCCACTGAGCAATGCTTATAATACATGAAAAATACATAGCCAGTTGACTCGCCAGACCTTAGCGGACATTAGTGTCATCACAGCAGCCACATCTTGCATGTCTCGTGCGGATATGTACTACAATCTGGCAAGTACTATATACAATTTTACATATGTCTTTCTACTCAAGTATAAATACATCTCTACAAGAATATGATAGGGCTTAAACAGACCTCCGTAGATAGCAATTTGAACACCTATGATTCTTATCAAAATACATGTTTTAATCAGGTAATTCCTTTCCTATTAATAAAGCTAAGGGTATGATACATGACACACATGGATTAAGGTATTGAATATATGGAAAATGCACAACTTAAAATTTCTTCAAAATAAAATAAATATGCCTTCAAATAAATATAAGAAATTAAAAATCCTTAACGAAAAACTTCAAGTGATTTTTTTTTTTTAATTTTTGCTAATACTTAGATGACATGGAAAAAATTTAGCAAATCACAATGATACATCCTGAGCAGATGTCAAAATGGTACTCATGATTTTGTGGGAAAGATGTCTTTTGAACCAAAATTATATGAATACAAACCTTGGAGAAATCAAGAAAGCACATTGAGGTAATCTCATGCACCTCATTCAACAAAAGCTCATGTGGAAATCTCTAAATTTGAAGCATTTATATGGAATATGACATGGTTCACATTATTTCTCGATAACAAACTGGGCAACATGTATGCAAGGAAGGAAGCTTTAGTAATGAAGACAAGATTAAAGTATCTCGCTGTGCTTATGTGGCAGTTCTGATGCAACAAACTTTTAAATCCATACTTTTTTCAATGATTATTTTACCTTTAAATGAGACTTGCAAAGCAGTTGGATCATGGAAATTTTACCAAAATATGGGTAACTGGTATTTCAAAACAAAAGTATCAGCAAATATTACGTACCAGAGCTTGGGAATATTTTGTTACCAGTGAAAATACCGGAAATCATTTGATGTCACGTTTTGTTTGTATGCAATCATGTGTGACATGAATTGCAGTTTGAAAATTAAATTTAAAGGATTTTTTTACCCATTGCATCCCATCAACTCATTGCAAAGCAAAAGATCTCTGTGCATGAAAAAATTGTACTTGGGGATTTTATATGTCAGAACTTGGGAATATTTTGTTACCAGTGAAAATAACGGAAATCATTTGATGTCACGGTTTGTTTATAATAGTAGTATGCAATCATGTGTGACATGAATTGCAGTTTGAAAATTAAATTTAAAGCACTTTTTTACCCATTGCATCCCATCAACTCATTGCAAAGAAAAAGATCTCTGTCCATGAAAAAATTGTACTCGGGGATTTTATATGTCGGCTTGCTCCACATGACACACATCTTTTATCTAGATGCAGTTTGATTCGATAAATGGTATATTTTACAGGCTGAAAAAAATAATACCAAACATTACATAAACATACTTATAGCCAATGTTTTAGTTGGACCATGTGCTAGGTTGACTTTAATTATACAGTGCGTTACGCACTTTGACGCACATCTTTTCAAAGGGGAGAAAATCTAGATGAAATCTATCGAATGAATAGCAACGCTCTTGTCAACTGCATTCAAAAGTGTTGATACAAATAGTGGGCCAAGCTGGCAGAGGTTTTACATGTTCAAGACAGGTGGAAACTAGCTCATAACAACTTGAGATTTGTCACGTCAGATCAACATTTGTTGTTCTTGAACTAATACAAATATCTCTTGAGCATTCTTCAGCTGAGAATGTGCATCCAGCGTCTCCCACCCCCTCAGATTGTCTGGATGGCATCTGCTGACATTTTCCTCTCTTCAGCTTCACAGCATTTGCATCTTTCTGTCAATTTGGCCAGACAAAAATAAAGCCCCCATTCTTGAGCTCAAGTGAGCTGAATTTGATGTTCTCGAACATCTAATACCTCAACAAATAGGGTAGGATTCTCACTCTACCCCTATTTCTCTTTCACTCCCTGTTTGGTGCTCTAAGTAGTGTGACAGGCATCATTATTTTACCCCTCTTTCTCTAGCTCTCTTCCTCATTTACAACAAATGTAATTCCTTTTTTTATCCCCCAGATACATGAATATATACTTTAGCACATGTATGCAGTCCTTTCTATCTCCCCCTCTTTCTCTCCCACTCTTGTTTCTTCCCTTTAGCAGATTAAATGTGAACTCTGTCCATCTCCCCCATCCTTCTTTCTCTCTCGTTGTCTGTCTGTCTGTCTCTCTCTCTCCACTGATCCATGAGGGTCGAGATGACTATTGGGTAGAACCTGGGCATCACGTGGGTGGAGGTAAATGGATTCAGCAATGGGGAATTGTTGAACGCTGTAACCAGGTTGCGATTAACGTCACAAGTACTCGCTTGTCCCCTGGGTATTATCCTCCCCAACAAACCCAACTTTCCCTTCCTATTCCATACCCCGTCACTGCCTCCCATGCACATTCTGTCAAACATGTGTTTTGGTACAGACTAGAGCGCAGAATATTTAACATCCCAGTACCCATTTAGAAATCATGCATTCAACAATACTGTTCCCCCCCCCAAAAAAAAAAGCCAGTGTTATATTCTCCACTAATTCTATGCACAAATTCATGACTGCTCTCCGATAAAACGATCTTTGTGTTTGACAAAGGAATGGGAGATAACCCATATATATAAAATGTATCGGGCCAAGGAATATCGGGAACAATTCATGGTGTATAATACCATTAATGGCGTATGTTTCACAACCTGCACAAATTGAATTGGTTCACTAACTGAGGAAAATGCCAAAGTGGTTATGCAAGTTCAGTGCATGTGTAACCTGATGGTATTGCACTCAGAATCCTGAAACGATTTGCAGTCGATCGTGAAGCAAGAGTGAAGAAAAAAGGCAGCACTGGAGGTTGGATGACAGGGAGTCATTTTATGATGTGGAACGGTTGTGATCATCTCTCATTTAAACTTCATTTGTGATTCTCATTTCACGGAGATTGACTGTGGAGACCAAGAGGGGAAAGAGGAAGTAAGCAAGCACTGAGAGAGAGAGAGAGAGAGAGAGAGAGAGAGAGAGAGAGAGAGAGAGAGAGAGAGAGAGAGAGAGAGAGGGAGAGAGAGAGGGGGGGAGGACAGAGAGAAAGAAAGTGAGAGAGATGGCGAGAAAGTAAGAGAGAAAAAGAGAGAGGAAGATACAGACTGACAGGAAGAGGGAGGGAGGGGATAGGAGGAAAAGGAAATGATGAAATGGCAATTGCAGAGTCCTCAGATGAAATGCCGATTGGGAATGACATGTCAATTCACCATCCACCCTTTCTCTCCCTATCTCCCCCTCCGTCTCTTTCCCCCCCCCTCTCTCTTTCTCTCTCTCTCTCTCTCCTTCCTTCCCCCCCCCCCCCTCTCTCTCTCTCCCTCGCCACTTTGCCCTGTCCTATCATCCGAAGTGCTCCCAGTTCCTAACAGTGAAGATAAATTCAAGGGTGTATTAGGGTCCAATAGCCTAGAGACAAACAAAATCCTAACGAAATTTTGTTGACACAAGCAGCTATTGTGCATCTGCCAAACATTGCTCTTGAATGGAAGTTTGCGCATAAATCATTTTGCTGTTCGTAATAGGGAAGAAGAATACAATCTAAACCATGAAAGCTATCCGAGCTGCCTTTTCAGCTCTTTTGATTAATAAGTATTATTGTTTTACATGTACAAGTATATCCTTAGATACAGCCAGTATAGGACTTCATGCATCAAAATTATTGATGATATCTGAGATAAATGATCTATACTGTTATTCCTATAGCATTGCCATGCCAGCACTTCTCATATTACAACTTTGTATTTTCATTATTGAGTATTGGAGTTAATGTATAATAGTAGCAAGTAAAAACTATGTACACTTGTGTGGTTGATACACAACCCCCACTAAAATAGATGGACTCATTTGCTCTGTTATAAGCACCAGTTTTACGAGGTTACACTAATTTACCTACCTGTAATCTATTGTACAATGTATATTTTACATATTTTTAATAATCAAATAAGAGTCTACTTAAAGATTGTGATAATGAATGGTTCTATTGGATTTAAAGAGAAAGAGAGACCAGTGCTAATTAGATGAGCATATGTGTGGCCTACGTGTCTATATGCCCAACACACATCTATATAGCTCCTTTTATGATGACATGAGAAAAATACATGTGGTTCCATGAACATTCTTTGATAACGATGCTCAAATATCAGTATAACTACACTTATCACTACGCTTCATATAAAATCACAACTCAACACCAGTCCCACTGTTCCAACAATGACAACAATAATCTTTGCAGATATAACCTTTGTACAATTATAACATTTCTCAATAAATGGAAGAGCATGGTTTCCAACTTAGACAGTAATAAAATATTTGACATATTTGATGGTAATAAATACTCAACTCCCTTCTCCGTCAATTAATGGATAAACAGATATATGCCCATCCATGTGCTTGATTGACTATAACCACAATAAAAACAGCAAAAATGCTCAGCTAGGAGACTGAAATCGTCAATTAAGTTGAATAGAAATAAGATAAATATTGTGTACCAAATACAATACAGTGCATGAGCATTATAGGTTCTCTAGGCAACAAAATATTCCATCCATTATACATAATACAACAAGCCTGTACAGCCCACTATAAATGAAATCAACAAATCATACAGTACAATGATATTTACAAATCCTGATATATGATTCCATATGAAATTGAAGTAAAAATACAGCAAACACATTAATGTGTATAAACATGTAGGTATATGTATATATATATATATATTTAAATAAATATATATACTTACATATATGTCCACTTACATACATACATAGATATGACGTACAAATGATTACAGAAGTATTAACAATCTCCAAGTATGCATTCATGAGAGTAGAAGCTACAGTAATCAAGATACACAAGGGAGATACCACTTCTATCATTGAGGGATTATAATACTTGTATGACTGTATCTTGGTGTTTTAGCTATGAAACACCAGTACATCGGGGTAATGGGGTACCTCTCTATTCATATGAATGTATGTGTACATGTATAGCAATATATTCCCTAAATATGGACTTTTATCCTTACTTATAAGACCACATACCTTCGTTATGGTGCCATAGATCACCTAGACATATATATTTTGCATATAATTCTGTTTTAATGTACATACACGTGTTTTGTATATATATATATAATATATATATATCACAAAATTCATTAGGAATTGAAATACTTTTGTTAATTGAGATATTATTTTAATCCTACTGGTTATTGACACTTTGAATAATGTGTCTACTTTCATGGAAGATAACAGCACAGCACATCCCATGATTTGATAATTACATAATTTCCATTAAATGCACTGCTCTACACTGAAATATGAGTGTATTTTGTCATTACCTCAGAGTACAAAATGAATGTAAAAAAGTTCAGAATATCATATTTTGTTATCCCATTCACCATGTGTGGCATAGGCCCTTCAAAGAAATGCATTAAACAACTTTTTTTTTTTACAGCTAGACATGTACAAATATACACTTTTCCCATGCCCTTTATAAATCAGTGTTTTTATTTCCATGTGCAAGTGATTAAAAAAAAATGTGCCATCATTTGTGGATTTTATTTAATTTCTTTATTTCACACTTAAGTCGTCTCGTTGAATTACGCTGGTAACTATCACATCAGCATGCAGACAAGATGTTACCTACACATGTGAAAAGGTCTGTTGCTTTTGGCGTTCATTCATGAATTAAGTCTCTAAGCTCCTAGAAACTTATAACAGTTAACCAACATTTCATAACTTATTTAATGATTGTATCTACTTAAACAGACTATGAATATACATACTCCTCCTCATGAAAACACGTGCTGTGCCTTTAGACAAGAAACTGGTACAAAAACTGAATTGCATACAATTGCTACACATATAGAGACACAGACTTTCATATCGTAACTACATGCATACAAATCTTGTCCCTTCTTCTCATATAAGGCAGCATGGACTAAATGTCAAAAAATAAAAAATAGTTTGCAACATTCTAAAACATCTCATAGCTTATCTATACATATGTATAATACCAATATGGTAATCAGTATGACATGAAACTGAAGAAGGCAGCCCAAGAAGGTATGAAAATATGAAGAAAAGAACAGAGCTCAGCATATAAAATCTACATCTACTACATAGAGGAGAGTGCTCACAAACTCAGAACAAACACAAATCAATGCAAATTATTCATCATCCTTTGCACATCACTAAAAAGAAGCCGAGATATATTGGAGAGTAAATCAAATATTATTGCCAAATGAATTTAAACACTATTTTTTTCTGCCCTTTTCACACGAATATTCCCCCCTCCCACCCTCACCCAATTCGTTTGCCAGCAGATGCCTCTGATCACATTATTACACATTGACTGTGTCCAGGATCTCACTTGGGTGTTGCATGAAGCTGTGCAACTACTGTAACGATTCGAATCAATAATCAGTTGCAATTGTTGATCTGCATGCAACCTGGCCTTGCATGATTGATGTTGGACTGCTATCACCCCAGAGTGGAAATCTGAATTTTGTTTAGTGTGACAAAATGATGGTGAATCAGATGATAGTTGCTGTTTTTGCCCTTCTTTCCAGGAACCCTGATCTTCCTGGGCAAGTCAATGGCATTTGTGCTCAAACAAGGCATAGAGGCAGGGCACATTGTTTTAAGTACAAAAAACACACACACTGCACGCTAAAGTTTGATGGCATTCAATTGAGAAGAAATTAAAAAAAAGAAGAAGCTGAACCAAACTTTGTATTTATGAAATGAAAAACCATTAGATAAACTTTCCTCTCATTATTATCCAGATGATTTAAAAACAACAAAGAAAAAACACACATGATTAGGGCCGTTTGCTCTTGCAGCAAAAACTGTTGGTTTTTCAAAAATCGCAAGTAAGAAATGAATGTTGTGATGAAACTACCCCCAAACACAGCCCAAACTGTTTTTTTTTATATAAAGGTAGCACGCGTAAAATCTGTCTTAGTGATTTCGCACGCTTTCTACACCAAGTCAAATATCCTGGCAGAATTGTGGTGCATGCGCACGCACTACTTGCCAAAAAATCTCAAATTTGTTCACAGTCATACTCCACATGTTGTAGACCAATGTAAATGATGGGATGGAAAATCATGATTTTTCTTTTTTTCATGAGTAATGTTTTTAGTTTAATTGAACCTATAAAATGGTGAGAATTAAAATACCTTTAAAGAGTGGATAAAAATCATGACCTCACGAATGACTGCATTAATTGATATGTAGCAAGAACACACTATGTTTGAAACACAAGCCCAGCCGGGAGAGAAGTTGGGTGATATTTATAAATAGATGAGGGCATGGTAGCAAAGACTAATGTGGTATGATTACAGGGCGTAGCTAGGGGGTCGGGGCTCTCCAGACATGTGGTGCAGGCGAGGCTGCTCTTCTTTCAAAGAGCAGTCGCCGCTGTCCGGTGTGTGCTATAAGGCAGAGACTTGCACAATGTTAGAGGTGCTGCCAGCGCTGCCCTGGGGGCTGCCGCGGGGGCTACTGCCTCCTCCCTGCTGCAGCGAGGAGCTGGCGCTGACGGTGGAGTGCAGGGACTCCGTCTCCGGGGCGTTGGTGGGGCTGGGCAGGGTCGAGACGATGGCCGTGGTCACATTGGGGTTGGTGTTAATGGTGTTAGTGTTGGTGTTGACCGTGGTGTTGCAGTTCATCTCAGGCAGCACCTTCAGAGTTAAATCCTCCCGTTTGCTGGTTGGGGTGGGTGTGGTGGCCGTGTTCTTCGTGGGCGAGGGTTTGTTACGGGGGGCGTGGCTCTCGTTAACCCGCACCTCCTTCAGGTTGTTGTCTTCGTCCTCGGTGCCTGCTGCCTCATAGCGCCGCCCCTGGGCCCATCGTGAGCAGCAGCCTGTCGACTGGTTGTTCTTACCTGAGGACAGGAGAAACATATAACACGGCATTATACCGTATTAATTGTCATGGCAGAACTTTACGTACGCTCCAACATAGGTCAGCAATGCATTCATGTATTCAAGTTTTTTGCTGTACAAATATGCAATAGACTCTATGATACTTGTGACTGCTCAATTAATGCAAGCAGTCAATTAAACTGTAATATCGCCATGCAAAGTCAATGCACTTGGATACAACAGTTTGCTGATGACTGCACCTGAAATCCGCAAGGTCAACTCTCTTTGCGACAGTATACTTTTTCAATAGGTAAATTAAAAGTTTTTATATCAAAGAAGTTTCACCAGATAGAACATTTGACTTAGTTAGCTAATTGGATTTTCTACAAAAAAAATGAAAATTCAATAATTTTATCCCTGACCAAACTTAAATGACAGTTCCGCCACATGCCAACAATACTACAGGCAAAACTAGATATAGCGAGCATGGATGCGACAATGTGTTGTTACAATGAGGCAATTCTCTGAGTCCCAACTTAAACAACCTATGGCACACTATTAACCCACTTGTAACAAGCACAGTTATAACAAGATTTTGTTACAACAAGCTTATTCTGTTGACCCAATGACAACAAAACACATAAGAAATACCTCAATCCTCTTATAAGAGGAGGGCAAACTGTGGGTTAAATGTCTGCTGATCAAATCCTTTTTTTTTTCCATCATGCTACATTTACAATATTTATGCAGCTTGTAGTGTACATGTGCAGCACATGTAGTGTTATAGCTGTGTGTGTGTGATGAGCACACATTCACGCTGTATCCCACGTACAAAATGCAGTTTGCATCGCCATGTGCATTAACACATGTAGCCGAACTACCATGCAGCCAAATACAAAACTTGTCATACCTTTTAAACATGAAACATGCATCTCAGAAACAAAATGCAATGGACACACAATCACACAGCTTGTGTTAGATATTTTTATCATTAAATTCTGTTTGAATTAACAAGGTTTTATAATAGCGTTGAAGTCCCAACATTATCCTTCTTAAAATGAGAGCTGCTTCTTTCAAAATGGAAGATAGAAGATATGAATAAATCTCCCTGATACCCTGTAACACATGACCTTTTTAATGATTCAGCCGCATCTCAGAACTTCATCCATATCTTAAACTCCCTAAGTAGTATGCAGGCTCATTGCAAGATCAGATAACTGACTGCCTTGCCCTAGCTTGTCTTGAGGCCTGTACACTATCCATGATTTTGACTTGTGATGCCCTTCTAACACTCATTGGTTGACAGATGTAGCTATGTGCCTGTAAAAATATATCCTGCTACCATGTACTGTTTGATCTGATCAACAAGGTTTCCTACTACATGTAGAATATACCATTTTTGTCAAGTATGTTTATACACATACATGCATGTGTGTTTATGCATCTGTTAATATACATGCATTTATACAAGTCATTCAAACAATACATTACTAATGATAATTCCAAACTCGTCCAAGGTTTGTTGACTAGCAACAACTAATAGATTCAGAATGCATTCCATCAATTGAAACTGAATCACTAGATATATACACATGAATGTCATAACTCATTACTACGTAGATAGGGAGAAAGTTGTGAATACATTATACAAAACCTTGTGTTAAAAGTTACCAATGAAATGATTTTAGTTCCTTATAATGATTGTTTATAGATATCTTTTCTTCTAAGCATCTTGAACACTGCACTCAAGATCGTAATGAAACCATCATTAAAATGGAAATTAAAATCTTACACCAATTAAGTATGTGAGACGTACATTGTATAATGACAATCCCTAATTTTGATGAAACTTTACATCCATCAGCCAAATGTTGTCAGGATGTATTCATGAATGTAAATGATAAGCTCACAACAAAACATCATGAGCATGGAGACATATGAAGCTCTCGTTACCGTACATGTTCGAATAATGACTACAAGAAGCCTGGTCATTGTCTGCAGGAATCAATATTACACATCTTCGCAAAGTCAAGGAGTATGGTCGGAAAGAACAGGTGCTTTCGCTGTTTAATACTCGATCTGTTGTCCTGTTTGTACATCATAATACCGCAATATTCCATATTCCCCCGATATCATTGAAAACACAGTTTGTTAATACTGAAAATGCTCTTCATACTGCTGCAATATTGCAGTATTGGATTGGGTGTGTAAATGAATGGTCTTCTCACATTAGCACTGTCGAATAAGCAATAGAACCAGGAGGAATGAACTCAGCCGCTTGTCTCCTTGTCTTGAGCTAACGCGCGATCACAAAAGAGGTATGACGTAATTCAGCGTTGAAACAAGCAAATCACACCACAGCGTATCATTCACACCTTGATGTATAAGCCGCAACATTAGCCGCGTTTTGCGGAAACAGTTAATAAGATTCACAATCAGCAATATTTTTCTGAGGTTTTAATCTGCAAAAGTAGCCTTAAAATACCAGGAAAGAGGAAACAAATGCAGAATTATTTGAGAGACTCCCGTTCATTAACCCTACTATTGAGGAGTGCGTTGGAAAAAATTTACCGCAAATATCATGAATTTTTTGCAGATGGGTGACTACTATGAACGGGAATTGGCAGGGAATCAGAAATCTTGTTCCAGACACAAGGGCCATGTTCATCAGCCCGAGGTGGCAAAATAGCGAAATTTGTGATCACATCCAGGCGAATCACAAACTAGCCAGCCATTTGTATCTTCATCAACCTGAGGAGTGAAATATATTCAATGCTATTTGGTGAGAAAATCTCTCCTCGCCCACCCCCCAACTCCAATCTTGGGCTATGGTCAAACAGCTCGCTATTCAGTCAACCATCTTCCCCTTCCTGGATTGTAGCCTAAGTAATAACTATATATGAATATAACAATAGTAATATTTTGTCTATCCATTACTCTCAATTTTGTACGTGCATCATATGGTTTCACTGACATCCTTTTAAAAACAAAAAGGGTATCTTACGATAGTGTGCAACTATATATTGGCCCCAACTCACAGGTATACAGGTAATGATTTATGATGGCTGCAAAATTCAACTGATAGATCTGCCTCCAAAATTACGGTATATCAGAAATGGAGAGAAAGAGAAGAGAGAGAGAGAGAGAGAGAGAGAGAGAGAGAGAGAGAGAGAGAGAGAAAGAGAAAGAGAGAGAGAAAGAGAGAGAAAGAAAGAGAGAGAGAGAGAGAGAGAG
Organism: Arbacia lixula; assembly: GCA_963669155.1. Lineage (NCBI taxonomy): Eukaryota > Metazoa > Echinodermata > Echinoidea > Arbacioida > Arbaciidae > Arbacia > Arbacia lixula. The sequence goes on from OZ022576.1 coordinate 38,142,640, forward strand.
AGAGAGAGAAAGAAAGAGAGAGAGAGAGGGAGAGAGAGAGAAAGAGAGAGAGAGAAAAGAGAGAGAGAGAGAGAGAGAGAGAGAGAGAGAGAGAGGCAGCTACCACCTATAAAAAAATCCCCCTTCTTTATCCCCAGACAGGGATTTGAATGATGGTTAATGGTGGATGAGGATTATGAATATTCCAGGATACTGCAGCAAATTCGCCACACACACACACATACATGCTCAGCGGTAGATGCGAGTGGAGTTAGGGGGAAGACTAGGGTGATCGCAATCACAATGAATGTCTGGTTTATATAACTGGCTATTATACTTGATCCTTTTCCTTTACAGTCAGGTACACATCACTATTAAAAGGTGTTCAATTCTGTTTGTTATTTTGAGAAAATTGCTTTTGAAATTATAACCACTTATGTCTGATATATATTTGATAAATTAGCCTAAATGTTAAGTCTGTAGATCAATAATATCTATCATTGTAAACTAGTTCCATATCTTATTAAGATCCTTCTGCTCCAGGAATCTATCATGTTGACCAGTCTACAAGCTGATTTCTAGACCCCCATACTGAGATAACAACCACTTAGTATGCACCTCATATTATGTGCCCGACATTTATAGGTGTCGCCACTCACTTCCTATTCGATGTATATCTTTCTGTTATCCCACATAGTTCATGTAAAATCATATTAGCTTCATCATTTATGTGGCAAAATGTACCTTGAGCTATGTCAGGAGTCAAGCATCTTCATACACATATGTATTTCAAGCACTTTAAGATTTCCATTTGGGCATCTTATAAGAAATTGATCTTGCCTCTATTCAAAGTCTATTGGAGAAATGCCAACTGGTGGCACATGAGTAAGAAGAAGGCTAGAGGGCTGTCTTCATTTTGCCAGAACTATAAAAAAAAAAAATAGGCAGCTATTTCACAACTTGGTGAGCTAGTCAGCTCACAAAATGGCCAGCTATATTCATCTCCATCAGCGTTATCTGGCATAATAGCTAGCTACTTAGTTGGTAATCCTTCCCCCCAAATTTGGGTCGAGGTTTTTAAAAACTCATTTGGAACGGAGGCCTTTTTAGAGCACAGCTGATCACTACTTGGCCTTCAAATTGGCAACACAATTTATTCTTAATCAGATTTCTAGCCTGAAACGTATCGCACAAGGCACTGATATTAACTAAATATCATGAACATACCGGTATCATTTTCAAGCAAACTTTGTTGAAATCTGAAGGGAAAAAATATGATTTCAACATTTTTAGCATGTTGCCAAGTTGAAGATTTAGCGATCCCTTGATCCTTTTTTTGCTTTGAAAAACATAGGTAATATATCACTAAATGGCAAAAATAGATTTTTTGCATCGATTTATGCTCTTTCATGTGCTTCATCATTTAGTATCTGAAATAAATTATGTCAAGAATTATAGCCCCAAACCGCCAATTTATGGTAACGGTACTTGGTGCCAAATGGGTGAAGGACTGCCTTCATCAGCCTGAAATCCGATTTGATTCTGTGAGCTAGCGACTTGCAGTCAGCATGTTGTTGTATTACATAAAAACAATAGCTGGCAGCTGATCAGTCCCAACTGATGAAGATTCAATTTTAAATCTTTTTATGAGCCACGTACCAGGGTTTGCATTTTGCCACCAGTAATACACACTAATCCCATAGAACAATACTTTGCTTAGCACACAATATGTTAATCCCCGGTAATTTCCTGGATTAAAAAAAACAACTGGTGATATATGTATGTGGCAATTTGCCTCCTCACCTTGCGTAGTGGATGTAGCTGAAGGACTTGGGCTGACCTCAGGGGTTCCTGACTGCATAGATCGAGAAAAGGGGATCCCGTTGTAGGTGTACTCTGTTTCTACATACTGCCGATTCTGAAATGAAAAATAAATATATACATGTTGTAAACATAGCAATTAGTCCAGGCATTGATTCTATCTAATTGTGCAGAACGAGCAGAAAAATGAACTATAGAAATTTGACTGCAAGTGCTCTACTGGTATACCTCCGCTGTCCTGCGGAGACGTTGAAGTAATGTCTAACATTTCTGATGGTAGAATTTCATCCTACATTGCCCGCAGAACTTTACATTTGCTTGTGATATACGGCTTAATCAAGATGGACCTGTATTGCACCGAATTTGGTGATGGTATTTGGATTAAATATTTCACATTACAATAACCAGGTAACACCACCAACACATGGAATTGGAGTGTGGTATTCTTTCATTAGCAAGCATGAATTCACAGTAAATGTCACAGGGCCAGGACATTATTTGTCTCGGGGGTAGTTGTCCAAAGGATAGGTGGTGTGTGCGTGGGGGGAGGGGGTATTGTCCTAGAACTTGAAATGGCAACACTTCCTATTAGATTGAAAACTGATTTGTCATTCACAAGACATGAAAGGTGTGGGGGGAGGGGGAATATTGGGTTGCCCAATATAGCACTTTGCCATCAAATAGGTTGTAATTCCACATCAAACCCACTGCAATTTTTGGTGCTTTCTGTTTTCACACAATACAGTAGGCCAAGCTGGTGGGGCCTCAGTCCTCATGAGTGACATGTATCAATCTAATAACCGCGGCCAGGCTATCTTGGGAAACAAATCAATCAGGCAAATTTGCTTCAAGATATTTTGGTGGATTATCCTGGGCAAGTATTTTGTTTCAGCCTGTTAGACGGGGAGGATGTCTAGAATGAGGTGGAATATGGGGTCCCTCCTCATAATTCATGTCACAAGAGGAGGTGATCTTATTTGGGGGCAGAGAAAGTTAATCCTCGTCTTGACGGATGGACTTTGTCTTCATCATCAGCTTGTGCAAATGTTAACCACATCTCCCGTGTGCCCCAGATATGTCACTGCACTCATACACAGGGTCAACATATTATCCAGCTTTTTGACGTAGATTCTCTCAGGCGTCAGATAGAGAAGATATTGAACTTGCGTGTGAGTGTGTGTGTGTGTCTGTGTCTGTGTGTGCATGCACGCCCAAAGTCCATTGGAGGAATTGATATCTTAAGCAAAATTGACCCAGGGATAAGATTCCATATGTAACTAGAGGGTTGTCTTAAAGGAAGTGCATCTCATTTGCCAAAGTCATGAGCCTCAGTATGGATCAGCACTATAATAGACAAATATGTATATGAAATCTTTACAGACATAGCTCCATTAACTCTTTCATGAGAAGTGAAAAACTAACCTTATGTTTTATTGCATTCCCCCTCCCCTCCTTCCTGCACATTTTGTGTTGGCCATGCTCCACATTCATGGACTATTTGCTGTATAACAGTGATACAGAGTTTAGGAAATGGCACGGGTACTGATATTTCATCTGCCTCGGAACAACAAAATGTGTTCTCGTCTTCTCAAGTTAAGTTTATGGTTTGGAAAGAAAAGTGGATATACATGACAGATACTATATCTGACAGTGCTCTATAACTACAGGCCACTGAACACCTTGATCAATGCTTCATTGCTGCCCAGAGAGGTATGATGTGCGCTGCTGTGGTCTCTGATCTCTGGGCTACAGAAACCACTTGAAATTTGTTGGACAGCCCATCCAAAACTAATCTTGAAATCTCATAGTCCGTATAATTCCACTTTAAAAAGCCAGGAAGTCAGTTTCCAGTTGTAAACTTGAGGGAAGAGTGTAAATAAAGCACTTTCCAGGGTATACCTGCAAAAGGGCTACACTACCTTGAAGACATATATTCTATTATAAGGGAAGAAAGGGAAGGAGCAGCAGTTTTAAACTGCGGTATATTTTGTTCAGTTCAGGATGAAACATGATGCTTTAGCCTAAAAAGCACCATGTTTCATGCTGAACTGGACAAAATATATCGCGGTTTAAACTGTGGCTCCTTCCCTTTCCCTTTCCCTATGCAAATTCCTTTGATCTGTAGTGTACATGCAGGGTGGTCTGCCATTGCATCCCAGAGCATGTGCATATTTTTTCTCAAGTCTGAGTCTATTGGGGGCAAGTCCGACTGGATGAAAACTTCTGGTAATCAATATTGCGGGAAACTTTAAGGGCAGGCTGTCTATGCCTATGATTTCAGTTGCAACTTTTGACATTCACTTTTCACTGTCCCTATAATCAATGGAAATCTCAATCTTAAGAGCTATGCTGCGAATCTGGGCAGATATATTCCGCGAAAGCTTTTGCTACACCCTAATCTTAAGAGCTGTATAGATCTTTACAGTGTTTTGGCATTTCAAGGTTTGTGCCGGAATGCCTATGATTTCCTAAAAAGCCATCTTAGAAATGTATCCACTGTGCATCAATGCATAAACAAAACGCACCCATCAAAACAAATGCTGCATACTTCTTCTCTACTGTACCACCAAATTTTCAATGTTACCTTTCCACAACAACATTTCATCCTTTCAGTCCCTTCTTTGGAGAAGGAGATAATCTATAATTCTGAGATTTAAGGAAAGGATGTGCCGAGGATTCTGAGCTGAGCTATTAATCCAATCATGATTAATGCGCATCTTTGATTGTGACTGGGTTGAGTAATGTGTTGCCACATTACCATAACAATTTCAAGGTTTGTACCGTGTTACAAATGTGTATAAGTTATACATATATAGCCATACATGTAGCTCTTGAATTAGCTGCACTCTGGGTGCTTGTGACATTCCTCACTGGTGAAATAAACATTTAGCAATGTGTACTGCCCAGAAGAGTCTAGAATGTTATTTACATGAAAGAATGTTGCAGCTAGCTGAGACTCATTAGCATAATAAAGGAGCTCAGATGGGCTAGTGATGACTCATCAGTGTAATCTAGGTCAGGTCAATATTGTTTGTCATGTTTACAAGCATAGGTACAGTATATGTACAATATAGAGCTTACTGGATATATTGAGAAATTTCTGGAAGTAGAGTTAATGGAACCTTCTAGAATGTATAGATTGTAGTATATATATGAGTTGTTCGAGATAGGAGCTCAGTTTCATATCATCTTGCTCCAGTCACCTGTGATAAGAGTAACCTGCATCTAAGATATTGTTGTGACCCTGGCTCAATACCTACCTATGGATTTATACGAGGACTTTCTCTACGTGGATAAATACCTGCCTGTTAAATAGCGCTTATGAGATCCTGCCTGTGAAAGCGTGAAAGCTCTGTGGATTAATATTTGACCATCTTGGATCATCTATTTGGACTTGACTATCTGGAATACCTGCTCTTCAGCGTACAACATTGGGATCAACATTGCGATCATAATTTGGGAATACTGGATCGGATTATCAACTGGACCATCAGCGAGAGCCGTGGATCCATTGGACTTCAGTATCCTCCAGCACTGTAAGCTAACCTGTATCTATACATTGTAAAGTAACCTATATTGATGTATTGATGTACTGCAAGTGAACGCTTGTCTTGGTTTTTAAAAGGGGAAAATACCCCATATAATAAAGAACACCTGAACTAAATATTGGTATCATTTTGTGCGATCCTTTCTGGCGTGAACTGATCGTAACAACCGGAATGCCTATGATTTCCTAAAAAGCCATCTTAGAAATGTATCCACTGTGCATCAATGCATGGAACAAGACGCGCCCATCAAAACAAATGCTGCATACTTCTTCTCTATTGCACCACCAAAATGTCAATGTTGCCTTTCCACAACAACATTTCATCCTTTCAGTCCCTTCTTTGGAGAAGGAGATAATCTATAATTCTGAGATTTAAGGAAAGAATGTGCTGAGGATTCTGAGCTGAGCTATTAATCCAATCATGATTAATGCGCATCTGTGATTGTGACTGGGTTGAGTATTGTGTTGCACATTACCATAACAATTCAAAAAGTGCATTTTGGAGCTCTGTATGCATGTTGTGCACTCACAATGAAATTCCTCTGCTATGTTGCTCTATGTGCTCAACCAGCCTGGCCAGAAATGTTTACGCAAGGTTGTTGACATATTTGTAACAGAAAATGTTGTACCATATTTGCTGGTGTATCAGCCCTGCTTTTTCACTGCTGGAAAATACTTGAAAAGGGGGAAAGCGCAGGGTTTAGTCACAGAGACAGAAAAAATACAGACTCTTTTGCAGTTATTATGTATGAAATTATACAGCCCAACAACCCAGATGATCATTCAGGTGAAAAGCAAGCAAAAGCACCTAGTTAAAATGTTTTTATCAAACAAAATATTTGTCTTTCACCAAGCTTCATTATGTTTTCACAGTATTCTAGGTACTAACATGTTAAATGCTTAAAATAACAGCAAACTACCTGGAAAGGAGGAAGGAAATACCACATCATTTGAGTAACTCGCGTTCATGTACATAGCTGTCTGTAATGCATGCATAAAATTGCTGCAAACGTTACACTTATTTTTGGCGGATATGTAGTTTATATGAGCGTGGCTTATGTAGCGATTCATCCATGTCACACCACAGCCTTTGTATGTATAATGTATCATTATGTGTTATCATTGCCTCAACCCAAGTGCAGCTTCTCTAATGAATTCTTCAAACTTGTCACAGCAAGAGCTTTACAAACCTTTTTAGGAAGTGTTAAAAAAACACCCTTGTTTAAGATCAAAACACCGTTTTGTAGCAACCACAGTCCACATTTATATACCAAATTGCACTATTCAATGTATCACTCAGCAGTGTGCCCCCACCATAACATATCATGGCATTATTAAGGTATCCAATCTCTTTGTTACAGGAACTGCGGAGGTTTTCGCCAGGTCGTCTACACAGTTCCTGTAGCCTAGAAATCTTAAGATCAGAATGATTCCGCTAATGTCAGCTTCCAGTTCTAATATTGTGAGAAAAGTTATTAAACAATACTTTTTTTGTTTAAATCTCCATGGTTTTTACCCAAAAAATTGACCTGCAAGAGGGCTATCTTGCTGTCTTTAACTCTCAGCACCAATTCAAGAAAATCCCATTGACTTATTACACATTTCATGCACCTATGGTAATGAGAGGAGTATGATCACTGCTGTTGACCAACTAGAAGCAATAGCATCTACTCAACACCAGTGGGTTGCACAGCCATCAATATAAATGCTCAGTTTTGTGATACTATAGCCCCAAGGTTATAGGTGACTAGGGTTGTTGTGGTCTATCATGCCTATGTCATGTTGTACTACTACCACTAGCGACTGGGAATATGTATATACCAGACCAGCCTAGGCGTATAACCTTTACATGTGCTGATAACATGTGTCCAGCTCTTTAATGGGATTAACAGCAGCTAATTGCCGCTACATTGTCTGTGCTGGCACTGAGTAATTAAACACTGACGTCAAACTCTCATTTGTATGGTGCGGTGCTACGGCTCAGCCAGACTCGGAGCGCGCGGTAGTGGGGGTGGGGGTGCGTTTGATTTGAGGTAAACCCGTGAGGGAAAACACACACACAAACACACATTGTGTACAACAATGTCTGGATCGGTTTCTGGTGGAGCTAGCAATAACTCTGTTGTAATTCAATCAGGGTGGTAGTGTCTGTCTGACTGTGTAAAAGGTGTCGCGGTTTGGTGGTATATAAAGCAGTTGTCTTTCAGCTCCAGTCTCTACTGAGATACCCGATACAGAAGCATGCTAATAGCACAGTGCTACTGCCTTCCAGCATGCTATATCATAGATGGAGAGCCTGTGTGCTATCAGGGTCGGTATATTTCTACTCATTAACAATATGTTCCCTGGATGGCAAGAGATTAGAGCTCCTAAACAAATTGCGGGGCAACTGAGATAAATTGATACATTTGTGAAAGAGATACATGCAAAACCTGCCAGTTATGACTGAAAGAAAACCTACATGATGCTCTCCTCAAATTTATGGAAAAGAGTATGCTCAATGAGATGGCTTAATGTATGTTACCATGGAAATTAGCTGATGTGATATCATACAACACTTCCTCCACTCAATCCTAAATTCCTTATGCCAGAAGGGACAAAATTTTCCAGAACATTTTGCAGTGCTGTATTATTTGAATCAAATTAGCAGAAAGGTCAGTGTACATAGTACTTGACAAATTTCAAACCTTACATTGTGAGGAAGAATCATTCTGACTTTCAATGGGAAATTAATTTAGGTTTGATAGTAAGATGACAATTTGAAAAAATGCACTAAAAATTGCACTAAGAAAGAGTACCGGTAAGCGCTCCTGGAAACTGTGTCATAATTTCCATATTTGTACTAATTGCTCCGGAATAAATGTTAAGTACAATAAGGCACTGCATAATTGCATACCAGAAAGGGATATACCACTAATTGAAAATAATTCTTCAATGCACATTACTTGTACCTGATAATCTGGTAAACCAGGCAGATTTTTCACTGACACTTTTCACATTTTTCAATTTTTTTTTCAGCAAAAACAGAATGCAAGCTCTTCACTTCTTCCTACAAATCATAATAGAAAAGTTTATGATCCTCACAAAGTTGATGATAGAACAACTTGTAAGTGTCAGCTTATACTAGGTGCCCATACTGCTAAAGTATAAAACTGTGGATCACACTAGTGACCACTGTGAATGCAGCCAAATTATCCTGATCATACACACACACATTAATCCCATGTACACATTCACATGTATAAAAACAAGGTATGAATACCATAACACTGTATATATTCACAGGCTCTGGCAAGAAGTGCGAGGGACACAACATGCGACAATGGTCCAGTGTGATCGAAATCAAACGCACATGCCTCTTAACGAGCATAACAATCATACACAACGCACAGAATTTGGGTTGACTCTGCTTTACATAATGTGGAGAGAGAAAGGGGAAAGAGGTGTGGTGGAGATGAGAGCAAGTGTGAGGTACGGCTGGGGACGGAGAGTTTTAAGACAGGCACACAGAGAGAAAGAGAAAGAGAGAGAGAGACAGAGGGGGGGGGGGGGGGAGATGGAGGATGATACATCGTAGTTTAGTGACCGAGGATGTACGAAGCAAGCGCACTTCATATCCTTGCAGTGACTAGTGTGAGGTACAGCGTCCAGATCTTGGATAGTTTAGTTTATTTGGCCATGAATAGATACTGAACTATCATTTTAAGAGGTATCATTGGACTGTTTGACTACATATCTGACTGGTGTATTCTAGATGTCACACCTACGCTTCATAAAATGCAGAGCCCAAACATGGAATCTGCAGAAAGCTGAAAATACGATGCAAGAAGAAAAATAAATGAATTTCCACTGCATTAATTCCCTATTTTGGATCAGCAAATCCTATTGATAACACACACAAAACATCGTAGGAGAGTTTCTGTGACAAATATTGATAGGCCACCAGTATTTTCCATGTAAAATGACTTAAAGTTAGTGTTCATTAAAATATTTTAGTATCAAAGCAAGTAAACTAGCTTCAGAACTAGGTTAAGCAGATAGCCTAGCCCAACGTTACAACCGCTTTGTAGAGCTTGCAGCAGGATTATTTACACATTGTTCTTATGAAAATGATTGATGTTTTCGTGTAAATATGTAGATACTAACCAAGGTTGGCAATGAAAATGATGTGTGTAACATTGAGTGCATGCATGCATGATGTCAGTGTATTTGAATGATTGTAATGTACTCATCACATCTTTGCCTAAAATGGATGACAACTCGCCACTGGCTGTACCATAAAGGAGTTAAGTAAACTGAGTGTGGTCCGATACAAAAGCAGAGTATCCCCCACCCTTTTCAAGATGATGCAAAGGAGCTTGGAGTCGGAGCATATATCAAGGACGTCGGACCAAGGCTCCATCTCCCAGTCGACTTCAGCTTTCATCACCTCCGCAATTGCGTTAGCGTGTTGGCAGCAAAACAAAACTGGCGTGGATGTACGCTCCCACACAATGCTAGACAAATTGCCACCGGCATCCCCTCTCTCTCTAAATTAAAATTCCACGTCTATCTGCATGGTAACAAAATCTTAAATGAGAAATATGTGTAGATTGATCAGCTCTGGTCGCGTGATGAGATTCTAGTGGCCATCAAATGAAACTAACCAAAGCTCCCAAAGGAATTTTCTCACTGGGAGGGAGCTGTAGAAATTTGCCATCAATGGCAACTCCTACGAATGACCATCACGACTGGACTGCAGTATGATAATAATGATGCAAATGGGTTTAGGGGAGATGAGCGTGTGAAAGCAGCGTGTAGGAAGATGTGACATTACTTAGCGACTGGGATGCAGTCATGGGTGACGAGACTGTCGAGTGAAACTGAAGTAGAGTGCAGTGGGTATATAGAAGGGCAATGCAGGGGGTCTTGGATGCGGATTCGGTGACGGAAATATGGCCTTGGACAAGCCTAGCAGCATGGATCATACCACCGTCTAAATGGACTTTAGCTGTAATGCTATGAATATGGTTGGGGGAAGAGGGAGTGAGAGTGAGTGTGAGAATGAGACAAAGACAGGAAAAGGTATGTAAAAGGTTGATGTATAGTGATAGACAGAAAAGAGGAAAAATGAGATGAGGACAGAAAGAAAGTAAAACAAACCCAAACAAGAAGAGAGGAAGTAAAATAAAGGGGTTTTTTTTCTTATCAAGATTCAGTGACAGGATTAATGAAGTATGAATGTGTATTTGGTGATGCAAAAATGAGGGTGGTAGATATGTCAAATTAGTGGAGGAAAGAAGGGGAATCCAACAGCAAAGAGAGACAAGCAGCTAGATTGAAAGCTATATCCAGAAGACAAAGACAGGGCAGGGGGGGGTGGAGAAATCTCAGCAGTAGCTTTTTGCTGTATGCATAACTTCCCCCTACAAACAGCATGTACATGTACACCAGAAAATGCATCCACACCAGCCTGAAGCACACAAAATATCTAGCTTTTTTCTGCTCCAAGAAAAGAGTCCAAAGTTGAAATTGCGTGAGATTCATTGGCCTAAAGCAAGCAAATAGTGGGCTATTCTGGGGTTGATAAGGTACCAGCTGTTACTATTATGTAATGCATGCTCACAAACTACGGCTTTGCTTCAGGCTGATAAAGATGATTTACAAAATAGTTTCATTAAAATAGGCAATTTTGCCATCTAGCCCAAAATTGCACAACCAAATAGCTTGCTATTTGGCAGATCAGCTGATGAAGACATTAGTTACTTTGTGATCTGACTAGCTAAATTGATCACAATATTGATAGCTATTTTGCCACCTCAGGCTGATGAAGACCATTTGTGTTATGTATGTGAATTATAATCACATCGTTCAAAGAATATTTCACTAATGGTAACACCAAAACTTGTCATAGATTTGTTGAGTAGCAACAACCATCACATTCAGAGTGCGTTCCATCCATTCAAATTGTATTGTGAAATACAGATGAAAGTATTGACACATTACTATGCAGTTAGGGGGGAAGTTATGAATACATTACGAAGACTGCATAGTGGGGCAGCTTCTATCCACCCACACAAGACTACTCACCCCTATCGCCTGAAGTAATCCTTTCATACCAACACAATTGAATGATGATGGAAATGAAGTGCAATTGGTAGGTGAGGGGGGGGGGGTGTAGCTTTCTGCAACACTGCACGCTTTCAATCAGGTCATGCTTAAGGGAATGGGGTCAACCATGCGATCAGTTCAAGTACTCCAAAGGGAAGTATCAATCCTTCTCCACTATCATCTATTGCTGTATTATCCAAGTTTCCAGAATCTTAAATATCCATATTCCTCTTCCAATTCCACAAAGATATTGTTATACTAAGTAGGCCACTAATCCATGATTGCATTTATAAACATACATCACATGTATATGTTTATCAAACAGCATGGTCAAATGATTAATGAATGACACTACTCTATTTCATATCACATTAATGATATTTCCTAAGTACTGCAAATCAACTACAGTTACACTTGTACTGAGCGATCACTCAAGGGAAACAAAAAAGTGGTGGTTATGGGCAAGTGGTGTTAATGTATAGGTTGGCAGCTATTTCGAATCTGCAGATGTTCAAAGATGACTGTATTTTCTCAACTATAGTCAGCACAAGGAGTCCTTACAAACAAGGTGAACAGATTGTGTAGATGTCATTTGATGAGAAACCTTTCTTGGTGAAAATTAGTTTGGAATAATTTGACGGGACCCGATTGAATACTTCGACATCTACTGTAGATATGGCTTATTTAACCTGTGAAGGTTTATGTAATGTTTCCATTGTGGACGATTTGTATCACATTCTCATTATACTTGGTCACAATTTTCACAGATAAGGGTGTAACGTTGAAGAGGGGAGAGAGAGGAGAGAGGGAAGAGAGGGGCGAGAGAAGGGAGAGAGAGGGGAGAGTGAGGTGAGAGACAGGGGAGAGAGAGGGGAGAGAAGGGAGGGAGAGAGGGGGGAGAGGGGGGGAGAGGGGGGGAGAGGGGGGGAGAGGGGGAGAGAGGGGGGAGAGAGGGGGGAGAGAGGGGGGAGAGAGGGGGAGAGAGGGGAGAGGGGAGAGAGAGGGGAGAGAGAGGGGAGAGAGAGGGGAGAGAGAGGGGAGAGAGAGGGGAGAGAGGAGGGATAGGAGAGAGGAGGGATAGGGGAGAGGAGGGATAATGGAGAGGGGAGAGGGGAAAGAGAGAGAGAGGATGGAGAGGGGAAAATTAGCCAATACGAGATACATATCATGTATTCCGACAAATGATATAAACACAAAATTTACATTGGAGTACAAATTTGTACCTGTCTGAGCCATGCATTAATGCACAATATATTTAATTATATATATTACATAGTCATGAAAATAATCCAGCTAGAGGGAGAAGAGAGCGAAAAAAAAAGAAGCTTGGGTACACATAAATGTGTTGATGAGGTAAGACTGCACTTCCCTATCTCTCCGCTGACACAAACTAATCTATGATGAATTTTTATATCAAATATTTGACGGAGACCGGTGCGAGGCAAGGAGGGATTCATCCTTTCCGCACATTCGGCCCTCCGCAAGGGCAGAAAAACCAATGCGGCAATGTCAATAGTACCACACTTTAGGGCATCAGAGGAAACTCTAGGGGCACGATACCCACCAACACTGTGGGTCTGAAATAAACATGGCATCCTTCCCCTGACACCTCATCTTCCATGTGCTCATCACCATCTTCCTTCCTTCCCTTCCTCTCCTCTTCATCTGTCATCTCTTCTTTTTCATTTCTCTTTCAGTCACATCCTGTACATTCCCACCCCTGCACTCCTTTTTTCCCTTCTTTTTTTCCCTCTCATCTTTTTCAATTACATGTAGTAGGAAACAAGTCCTCCAATACATCTACATCATACAAAAGTGTATGACCACCTAATGCATGGATTGCTTAAATTCCTGATTTTTTTTACTATTCTGGTATTCTAATTATAACCTAAAACAATTCCTCCTCATTTCAAACATTTCATTTTAATTCCATGTGTAAATGGACCAAACTTCTCAATTAAGTCTATAGACCAGGGGGGCATTTCATCAAAGGCCTTGTCGGATATTTTATCAGACAAGTTTGCTCTCGGCCAATCAGATGCAAGCATTTCAGTAGCTTATAACAATTTGTCGGATAAAACGTCCGACAAGTCCTTTGATGAAATGCTCCCCAGATTATGTTAGCTTCATGACTCCAGAGTCAGATGATTCTGTGTTTCTTGTGCTGAGTTCATGAATGACAGCTTGTATCAACTCATCCTCCCCAAAATAAACCTAAAGATACAGATACAGATAAAGATAAGGATTTAAGATAAAGAAGAGGAGAAGAGGAAGGTTCATTGTTCATTGTACAAGAAGTGATAAACCAGCATCTAAATTAGTGCTATGGATACCGAAACATGGAGGTACAAGACTCTGTGCACGTGCCATGACGTATCTACCAGTAGATATACCCAGACAGGAGTCACAAGACAAAGGTCTAGATACCACAGACTGATATAACTACCAGTAGATAAACTAGTTGAACTATATAAACCAGACAGTTGATACATATACCCATAACACTGTCCCACAACAATGGTCCTTACATCACATCCCACTCTACTATGCAATATGGGAACTTGTATTTGAAGATTTTATAACAGCATTCAAGTATAGATCTATAGAACCTTGCTGCTAGTATTTGTCAACAAATTAAAACTGCTAAATAAATTTGGGAAGATGACTGATACCCTGTCTGTGTCAATCACAATAGCCAAAAAAGGGAGTTTACATTTTCTGTCATGTCCCATCCTTCTCATATCAAAACTCTTCAGTGTACTTGAACATAAATAAAGCAAAATACATATGGTGAGGTAGTGACTAATGCAATTTTAATACCAATATTGCTATCCCCCCCCCCCCTCTACCATATTCCATCACTCCTATGTAACCATTCAGTGGATGGGAATTTAGAAGATGCTACCCACACAAAGATAGTCTTGAAACACACTATTGCATGATAATAAATGAGAACTATCTGCTCAGACCCTACTGTGACATCCCTTCCCCCAAATCCTGGACAGATTCTATTTTGGCGTATCCGCTTATCATCACTCTCCAGAAAACCCTATCCAGAGTTGAACCTCCACCTTTCTCATCTCTGTTCCTCATCTCTTTCCTCTCCTCTCCCTCATTTCTTCCCCACACAACACGTTATCAAATTATAGATAACCCTCCCACTGGCCTTTCCAAATGCAGCCCCCACTTTATTATCCACACCCCACACTTGATTATCAACCTCTAGATATCCACGCCACCAACATGACCCAATTTAATCTCCACCTCTGATCCTTTCCCCCCATTCCCCTCTGCCATTCCCCATTCCCTCCCTAAATAGCACCTTAATTATCAAGCTCTATGTAACCTTATCACAGGCATTTCCAAATGAGCCCCTGCATTAGGGGGAACCCTTTCCTCCCCTTCAGCTTCTCCCTTGTCTTTATAAAGCCGATGGTAATTCCTCATGCTAATGACAGGAAATGGGCGACTCCTGTCTATAAAATGCAACAAATTGCCAATGTAAATTTCAGTCGGGCTGCAAAATGCTATATATATGCACAGATATGAAGCGGGGGGGGGGGGGGGGGGTGGGAATGGGGGTTGGAAGGGAGGATGTTGCAGAGTGGGCCTGTGTGGCATTAGTGAGCTTCAGGATTTACCAATCTTCTCTCCTCAACAAAACAAACACCTTCTCTTGAAATCAGACAACTACAACAGACAAGTCAGAATCATGACTGGAATAATGAGACTCAAATGCAATGCTGAAAGATAAACTTGTAATCTACAATACCTCATGTTACTAGAATGATGAAACTCTCCACTTCATAGCTGTCTTTACATACAATTGAATTATTATGAATTTGATCGTACAATTTCATTTAATATAGAATTTTTTGTCATTGTTACATTGGTAACGCTGTATACGTTATTGTGATGTCAAGTACATATGTCAATATTGTTATTGTAAAATGATCTTTTCAGTCTGTGCTGCTAATCAGTAATTGCTAAATCTGAATAAATAGATTAAAGGAATAAGATTGGGTGTGCCTATATGCTAGGCCCAGTTTAAAGAGTGTCCTTTGAATAGTTAATTGCAGATCTGGGCCACCTCATCCTGTCTCCACGGCCCCTCTCCGCACTTTTTCTTTCCTTCGTCCTACCCAAGTACGTCCTTCCTACCAGACCCCTTGGATCACTCGACTCATTTTCTTGCCCATGTATGATGACATGATAATAAATTGACTTACTCCAATGTTCAGCCCTTCACGAGTGTGAATATCATAATTCTGATCTACAGAACACTGGGTGGGAATAGTAATGATATCTCTATCTTGACGTGTTTGAAAAGGACTTGAAACGTAACCATAAAATTTGACACAAGGTTCAACCAAACATTACTGCAGATGTAACAGAGGGACACCATTACTTTTTATTAGACAAATTCTGCTTAACGTTACCTAAAAAAAACCCCATTTTTTTATTGCACAAGACAAAAAGGATGACATTTTGACATTTTCACATGAGGTAACACCATAGTAACACTTAGTAACCCATTGGCCATGTGTCATTTTTTTCTAAAACATGCACATTATGTGTATTTTTAAAAGGTCACACTGAGTTTGGTTTAAATGATTACATTTCACCACTTTTGCTCAAAATGTGGCTCTATGTTCTTAAGAATGATAGTTGGAGACAAGGCAAGTCACAAAAGCCTGCTTGTAAAGTGTGCTATTTTCCTTCTTATAAATGATTAGTTTGCACAGATTTATGATCTAAATTGAAATACTAGGCCTACATCATACAGCACTACAGCGCTGAGGTGGCTAGTACTGTAGGATGTGTAAAATGTAGTGATCAATTGCATCTACTCCTAGGGAACTCCTAGAAAGGGTGCTACATGTATCACAATTTTCTGCCAACCAATAGACCATGTAACATATTTTCCACCTGTCCCTGACAAGTCACAAATGGCAATATATATGTGGTGCCTACCACTCCTAACATTCTACATCTCATTATACGGGAAGACATCACTCCAGCGAGTGTATCACTCTTTAGAAAATGTGTCTGAATTTTCAGTACCAAGGCCTAGAGGTATGCATTTTCACATTAGCACGTACAAGCATCGATATCAACACAAATTCAGTTGTTGGATGATCTTGCTCAAGAAGAGGTAGCTCTGGTAAATTGTCATGCTAAACTTCATGTTGTACATAAAAAGAAATTGTATTATTTCAATTCATTGAATTACTGGACTGCCATAAGTCGGCATGTTTTAGCAGTGCATTTAGCAAGTCTCTTGTAAGATAAAAATGTTTTAAATTGTGCTCTCCTGCAGAAGATGAGGTGAAAAGCCTGGAACAGAGATAGCTCATAAAGATTAATAAGTCACTTTTGTGCTGGTATTTGCATCACCAAGTTAAATAAAAACAGCCCATGCAATTGAACAGATATGTAACTTCCATGCTGCTGTTCCCAGTAAATCACCAAGCAGCTACTCGACGAAGGGCAAGGATGCCATGTATAATATCTTAACAAAGTAATAGCTCACATAAGCTCCCCTGTGCCGATTTTTGCTTAAAAGTCGTAATGAGATTCCAGTGATGACACCTAGTCTAACAAAATAAAACATCACATATTAGTAACACAGTGGCTGGCATCATGAGTGAATGACTGTGGATCAACAGTCAAGTAATCCTTTCCATTAATTGTGAACATTTTGCAGAAAAAAATCATCCATGGCACACGATCATACAGGTACAGTACTCCATCCATGGCACATGGGTAATTGAGTCAGTGATGTAATTTATTCAAGCTCATCTCGAGAATTCAATTAGATAACATATGATTACTTTTACATGTTCCATAATAAAAGTATTCAACCAGTACCACTTTTCAATACACTACTTTATGTGATAGTTTGCAAGGTTAGATGCATACTTCAAAAAGGCGAGAGATCGAAGTTTAAGCATTCGATAAACTCTTGCAATAAACAGAAACCACATTTCTGGGTGGAGAACTGCACAACAGCTCAAAGGAATTGGCATAGGGAAAGGGAAAGGGAAGAAAGGGAAGGAGCTGCAGTTTTAAATCACAGTATATTTTGTCCAGTTCAGCATGAAACATGATGCTTTAGCCTAAAAAGCATCAGGTTTCATGCTGAACTGGACAAAATATACAGTGGTTCAAAACTGCAGCTCCTTCCCTTTCATCCCTTTCCCTTTGCCAATTCCTTTGAGCTGTAGTGTATATGCTGCACTGTGTGATGCCTCTGTCCAGTCAGTGTCAACAGAGCCTCTACATGTACTTCACTGGCTTCACTTGACTAGTTTTCTGAGTAGCTAATTTGACCATCTAGAACCAGTACATGACAGTTCGAGTAACTCATTTATCCTGTCCATCCCTACCGTGCACAGGAAAAAAACAATGTACGTTTCATTGGAGAGACCAATTAAAACAGTTTGTTTTGGAGTTTGATAAGATTTTTGGCATACCATGGTACCATGTTTACCATTAATTACAAAACCTATATAGATCAGAAGGAAGAAAGGTATGGAAATGGAACATCCTTGACATGAGACATGTGCATAAACAATAAATGCTCATATGATGTTATGTATCACTAAAAAAACACCATAGCCTTGATCGTCAGTTTTAATGTGCGAACGTACTTTTCACAAATACAAATTATAGATCCATATTTTGATAGCCCCCCCCCCCCCCCCCATCACCCTGCCTTTGTGTCCATGCATAATTTGTGGTGTCCAAGTGCTAGGTAGTAATGCCTCCAATCATTAATATGTCATAAAGCATATGGAAAGTTGGAGGGAGCGCTGGAGGAGCATCCAGTAGAATTTAATTTCTCTTGGGATGGCTAGCCCCGTATTGATGCGGCATGCGTGCATGCATACTGTTGACCATGAGCCCACAGTACTGCACACATTGCATGATGGGAGCTAACGGTCACTGTCGATACTGAGTGGTATTGATGATGTAGCGCTGGTAATGGAGGTTACATCTGGCGAGCAGGGCTCCTCGCAGCTACGCACGCATATTGATCAGGCAGTCAAAAGGACTTTTACATGGGGGGCGTGTGTCCATATACCCTTCATGATGTTTTGAACCATGGACAGGATACATTAGCACACCACCAGATACTTTCTTTGACGTAACTCAATATTGGTCGTGCTTACTGTCTCATGTTGTTGCATCATTTTAACTGCAACCACATCAATATGCAGATTACATGCGTACTGTGAATATGAGGAAGAGAGCAGAGTCAAGATGGTAATTTGAGTATATGGTTATGGGAGAGCATTACAAGTAACTAACGGATATATATATAGGAATTATCTTCAAATCTTCCTTCTCCAGTCACATAGCAATGCTCTTGTTTAACCCAATGAGTACTGAAGTAAAGATGAATGAGACAATTTTGCATTTAAAAAACAATGAATGAATTTTTTAAAATGGAATTCTCTCTATTGTGTTTTTTACTCAAGGTGCAAAACAGTCAAGAAGTGGAAAATGGTAACCATGGTGAATATTGCACGGATATATCTTGATTCGGCTCTAATCATGAATGTGTTTGCAGTAAAGAGCCACTTTACCACAGTACTCATCCTGTCACCATCAAAGTATTTTCCTGATTGAACAAAGTCATTAAATCTAATTGCATATGATGCACGACAAACATGTACATTTATTTATTAGGACTTTTAAACAATGAAAACAAATTAACCAAAATTGCATGAAACCTAGGAACTTATCTGGATGTATGTATCAACAGTTCCTTATTTTACCACTTTGTCAAAGCAGGATTGTTTGTATACTCAAATTGTCCAATCACATTGTGACAATGTTATCCAATTGTAAAGAGGGTCTCCTTTACCCTACAGTATTCAAAGTAGTGGATTATCCCAGTTTCAAGAAAAGAATATTCTTAAAGGCTATGGGATTACTCTGTAGATAAAAAGGTCACTATAAACCATGCCACCACGCTATAATACAGCAGGTATTAAAAGCAACATGACTAAAGAATTTTTCTTCTCGACCTTCAACCCATACCTTTTTACGGTCCATGGAGGTATCGCAAATCTTTTAAGTCTAATCCTCCATCATCATGGTACATGGTGCTTGAAAGGATCAGCTTTGAGTAGACTCGATTGATTGCTTCATTACTGTCACTCCAGAAGCAATTGCACATATGCAAATTATGGTATACATATTGACATGGCAAGTAATTTGCACAGTTGACGTTATCAATGTCCATATGCCATTCATTAAGTGAAGGGAATGACTGCTAAATGTGATAACAATTTCTTTATGACATCCCTCCCCCACCCCCACCCCTCACATCAGTATGATAGAAATGTACCTGCTACAGATGCAGGCAGGCAGATACATGTGCAAACCCCTCTGTGGAACGGTAGGGAGCTTGTCCTGTAGGAAATGGTCAATTTTTGCTCTGCAAAAGGACTATAACTGTTTTGCATAATGGAAATCATCCACAAGCACAGACAGAAAGACACATTTTACATGTACATGGTCAGCACATCCAGCAATACAACTGGAATTTCACTTCTGTAACAGGTCTAGAACCACAGGCACTTTTCATTTTCGGTGGTGTACCACCTACTTTCAGGTTTTAAAGATTTACAAAGGGCATGAAATTCGGCATGAATCTGCAATATACCCTCATAATAATGTATTTAAAATCTCGGTCACAAACCCTTTGGTATCACAAACCTTTTCAGGAAAAGTGACAAACTATCCTTGTTTACATTTGAAATGTAGCGACCACAGCCTACATTCATAATCGTATTGCCCGTCAGTGAGCGATGCGTCAGGCAGCGTGCATTGCTCGCAATGAACGAGTGCACTGAGATGCGGAGAGCGGTCTCCAGTCTCTACGCTACAAGAACTAGGAGGTTTTGAACAAACTTCCCCCAAACTCCTCAAAATCTAGTGATCGGGGCTAACGCACAGTAGATGTGGGTTGAGGAAACCACTAACCTTTCATATTATTGTCTGGTGAAGATAACAAACCACTTTGGATGGTAACATGAAAGATGTACTCATAGCTCTCTGCACTTTATTACAGGTCTATAACAAATCATTAAAGGCTTATTGTATTTCTCTTTATTGTGAGCCCAGGACAGGTTAACTGAATCCTGAGGCAAAACTGATATATTTTCCCCAACAAGTACAGTCCGCATCAAACAATCTATTAATTTACCTCTCATCATAATGAAGAAGGTGTTCTGAACAAAACCACCAGAGTAATTAAGCTTGTCATAAATCAAGGTGATCATCAACTATGGCACTGAACTCCAATTCTGACCTCTCCCAAACCCCCCATGCACCCCAACCTCCCTCGATCATGTTCCTCAAATTAGCCATGGAGATGATATGTTTACAAGGCTCCCCATGTGATCTATCACACAGCCTATATGTAGGATTTTGGGCAACAACATTCTATTTTTAAACAAAATGTATGTTGAAGTGAGAATACTGGCTTCCCAAATCCTTAGCTCTATACCTTCAACGCTCCCACGAAGGCAAGAAACTCTACCTACATGATCACAACTACCTTGGATCAGGCTCGGCAGATAGCCAATTACCCTAAATGAGGAAGACTCTGTGACAAGACACGAGTTGAAATGAAAGACGGGGAAAAACCAAGGCAACTATCGATGACGTCTGCAATGCCGGATAAGCAGGGCAAAATCAAGTCTACTGATATTTGCCTCTCTCTGAGTGTGTGGTTTAAGCAGTTGACAGTTCTCAACTGTCATAGGACAGAGGGAAATACCAAAAAAAAAGAAGAAAAGAAAACATGGCGAAAAAACGAGCTTAAACTGCCTTCTTCAGATACACTTTAGTCCACCACCCCTCCTAGATTACTGCAAACATGACATCAATACAAACATATGGGACTGCTAAGACCTAGTTTACAGCTCTCTGTACAAATTGCAGAAGTGGGTCAATTGTGACATGTTGAGGGAATTACAAGACATATTGTGGGGAAACCAGGAAATTATTCACATCTATATACACTCCTAAAATTCCCCATACAAAATCATCAATCCAGTCCTCCCTTTTTCCAGAAGTGTAATTTAATAAACAACTTTCAATTATTTTTTTTAATGAACCACATTTTGGCTCTCATGACAAGTAAATGGATTTGATAATAAAGGAAATTTGGGTGATATTAAAGGCATTATTGAAGCAATTTTAATATTAGTTAATGACATAGATTACAATTTCTGTCTATAATAGCAAAGTACTGTAAAAACCTTTGTTGAAATGAAATGAATCCCTTCCATTGATCAGTATGCGCTAATGACATAATCTTCAAGTACCTTTATGAAAGGGAATCATATTTAACCAACTAGCTGTTCTTGAAACCTTAACTAAGGAATAGTCTGCTCTGGAAAAAGCTCTTCTCAAGGTCTCAAGGACGTTACAATAACAATCTATCTTTTGTACACACTGTTTTTCATGCACAAGTATTTTTTTTTACATAGATAATAAGGTGATTTAGGTATCTGCTTTAAAGGTTAAATAAAGTAGTGATTATATAGTCCCACATGCATGCATGAATGTGGAGGGTAAAAGGGGGGGGGGGAAGGTCGCAAGAAAATCTCTTGCGATTAGTAATTTCTCATTCATTGATGGCCTTGACGAACACAGTGGTGTTTGGATAAAGGAATGGGGTATGCCCAGAAGACTATCGTTTCATTGTCCACAGCAGAAAGGAATCAAACGCAGCCTCCAATAATCTCCCAGCGATCTAGCCCCAATGCCCCAGCGCAGCTCGATCTCCTTATTACATTCATGCATAATGCGGCAAAGATGCTTATTGAATTTGGAACTGCACAGCTGAGCGCAAGCTCTGGTAATGAAGGAGATAGAGATAAAAATTGGGCAAATGAATCCCCTTCTATCTAAATGTTGAACGGTAGATGAACACTCATATGTGCTGCTTTTGAAAGTCACATGTATTCAAGACATTGTTACAATTGTTTAACAACTGATGAAAAGCCTTTTTTAAAATTACAATCACTACAACTAGCTAGGACATAAATATCTACCTACACAATTCTCATTACATGAATAAAATAGGAATATCTATCTAAGTCCCATGTGCAGCCCAAGTGAGTTCTCATGTTACATCCATTTCTCGCTCAAATAGGTCAGAAAATCTAGAAATTTACATGACCTAATTGTCCGGTACATAAAAATCGACCACAATATTGCAGTAAAAAATTGATCGGCAAACATTTTTGGAACTCAAATATATCTCGTTTGATAGAGGAATACCTATTTATGGAAAGCCTTGGGCATACTAAAGCAACAGTCCCAGCGGTGAGAAATACAATATGTTTGCCGATAAGCTATCCCACAAATTCATGAATTTTTGGGGGAATTCAACTGGATTTGGAGCTAATTCCTATATGAGGTACCGAGATCTACCAACATTATTTCATATGCATTTATTTCTACCCCCGGTACATTAAAAATGTGAGGACCATTTTTTTTTTGTCTCTCCATTCTCTACTCTATCAGGACATGAATATCCCCATCTCAACGCTGTTAAAGCTCTGAAGATTCCACCTATTTGTTTGCTTGCTTTGGTCTAAAAGGAGAGCATGTTTATACTCAAGAAGCAATTACTCTCACCCTCTTCGATTAGCCACCCACTGACAGAGATGATCGGGGAAGAGGAGTAAACAAAGTAAATGCACTTTACCAATCCCACCCCGCATGCCACGTTAACTCGTTTCAATCAAAAGGGCATCGGACATCAATGAACACATCCTTCTTTTTGCTTCTCCTTTTTATCTGCTTCGTCCCTCACATGCTTTTACTTACTGATCAGTATTGAAAAATTTTCTTTAGCATGCGTATGACCTGTATGGTCCACTGACATGTATTTCACATCAAGTCATGGAAACCTCAATTAAACTGAATATACTAGAACAGTTCCTTCTGTTTGACCCCTTGTACAGGCTGTATTTGCTAATGTTGCCGTGGTGGAACGACCTTCCTGATCTTGTCCAACATATACAAAATGTAAGTGTGTTCTGATAACCTTTATCAAAGAGTCAATGACAGTCCTCCAGTGTTGGATTTATCATTCTGGATGATCCTTCCAAATTGATAAGATCGTAAGGTACATGTTCTTCCAAACTATTTCTGAGCTTTCCTGTTCTGATGACCTTTATCAATGAGTCAAAGACATTCCTCCAGTATTGGTTTTATCATACTGGAGGATTCTGCCAAAATGATAACAAGATTGTAAGGTACATGTTCTTCCAAACTCCTTCTGAGCTGTACTTCATGGAACTATTTATGTCCCATGGATGATTTTTTGCACAAGTACGTGCCCACAAATCCCATAGAGCAGAGATTTACCTGGCACATAAAGGATTAAACTGACACATATAATCACTCCTCTATCCCCAAATGCCCATGTGTATCAAACTCGTTTTACATTTAACCACTATCTCGGCACATTGCAATAAGTTTATCATTGCAAACACACACTGGACAACCGAGTTGTCTCTCCATGCATACATTTTGAACATTTTCCTTTGACTTCCAGGGGTAAATGTATTTTTTGCTCATCTCCAATACCCAATGCTTCTGGCGGGCAGTGGATTCAACGCTCTGATTATAGTACATAAATGAGCGATTCGTAACTGTAGGGTAGAAAAACCCATTTAAAAGGATGTAAGCATATGTGCACCATGCAATGCAATAAAAAATCTTGCAAAATCAGGTTAATGTACAATCCATCTAAATTATGAACATATATCAAGTGATTCCAAACATGGAAGTTCATCCATTCATAGCTATGTAAATAGATAAAGGGTCACACTGTACCCTAAAAATTGTTGATCTCTCTATAAACATGTCCATTTTTCTCATGAAAAAGCTGTTTGCTTCCTCACAGATGGCACAGCTCAAAAGCGATAATAAAAAACTTAATGTCAATTCAAAATAGGATGGGTGTTAGAAGTGCGTTGCTATTGATTTTCCCCCTATGCTGTGATGAAGCACAACAGATGGCACACTCGTACAATAGCATCAAACGTGTCTGCTATGATAATGTGGCTGTGGTCCATTAATACGCATTCACTTACATATGTATGTACTTAATCACATGCTTTAGAATGCAGATTGATCTTGCATTGCTATCAATTATTTCGGCTTCCTTGACAGTAACCTTTCGCTCCCCAAAGTAGAGAAGGTCATACTCAATACGCTGGTCAAACAATAAATTGTGAATTCATATTTCAGCGCTAACTAATGATAATATTATCAATGCACACGAAGTGCCATACACCCACTCATAAGGGACTAGAGTAACAATAGCGGAACTAGATGAGTTGATTTGTATGCAGCATTGGAATTTAAGTAAATGCATATACAGGAGCTATGACAGATGTGATCAGATTTTTTTTCTGAATCCATTGTAATCATGAACAATACCAAATATTGTGAAAATTTGCACTTACATTGTATCATCTTCACTGGTCTACAAAATAAGATTCATCCAATTAAATTGAGAATTTGATATAGATTTAGATACTTGAAAAAAAAAAACTCTTTTTGAACACCCAATGCCTAGATAATTTATGTAGTTTAATGAATTTTGATTGTACGTTTGGTTCTTGCATCTTCACTCAAAAATGTTGTGCCCCTTGTACTCAAAATTTTTGGAGGATAACCATCTATCATCTAGCTTTTCCTGACATTGTAGCACAAATATATTGTTGCATAAGCAGCATACTTAGTGAGACTCATCGCATGATCCTAGCTGTCTTTCTTTGAAGGAAAGAAAGATGGTAGGAGGTATGGAGAGGGGAAGAGAGAGAGGCAATGAGAGGGGGTGAGAGACAGACTGAAAGAGGGAGAGATTGAGGGAGGAGAGAGAGGAAGAAAGAGGGAGCAAGAGGAAGGGAGAAATGGGGAGAGATGGAGAGGGGAAGAGAGAGAGGCAATGAGAGGGGGTGAGAGACAGACTGAAAGAGGGAGAGATTGAGGGAGGAGAGAGAGGAAGAAAGAGGGAGCAAGAGGAAGGGAGAAAAGGGGAGAGATGGAGAGGGGAAGAGAGAGAGGCAATGAGAGGGGGTGAGAGACAGACTGAAAGAGGGAGAGATTGATGGAGGAGAGAGAGGAAGAAAGAGGGAAAATAAAGTAGGAGAAGGGAGTGATATATACTGGGACGAATAGAGAGACAAAAAACAAAGAGCAACAGAGAGACAGAGATAGAGACAGAGAGATAGAGAGAGATAGAGAGAGAAAGAGAGAGAGAGAGATAGAAAGAGAGAAATAGTAAGAGCAAGAAAGAGAGAGAAAAAGAGAGACAGAGAGACAGAGAGAGACAGAGAGAGTAGAGAGACAGAGAGAGATAGAAAGAGAGAAAGATAGATGGATAGAGAGAGAGAGAGAGAGGGGTGGGAGAGAGATAGAGAGTGAGAGAGAATGAATGCCAGAGGAGAAGCGTGAGGGAACCATCTCAGCTATGTTAAACATTCCACAAGGCTGGAGTGTACAATAAGGTATATCAGTCTGGTCCAAAAAGTCCCTACTGTGAGGTCAGTCTGATCCAGTCGGACTGTCTTCAATTGCTAGAAGCTAGTTGCAAAATACCTAGCTACTTTATGATCAGGATAGCAAGCAGTTCACAAAATCTCTACCTATGTGCATCTTCATCAGTCAAATCATGGTAAACAGCTCGCTTTTTGGTCGAGAAATCTTCCTACAAAATTTTTGGTCTGAATGACAAAAAAGCTGGCTAATAAATATTTTCATTTTTAACTACATAGGTTCAAAACCGACTTGAAACTGACTGAGGGATATACAGTTTGGAGCAGTGTCACATTAAATGCTTGACTTCAGTACAGATATACAACCCAAATGTCACTAATGAAAACATGGATGGTTGCTAAGAGAACCAGCATGAATGGCTAGTTGTGTTGCACGTAGGGGTAACTCCATATCAAAAGACCTTTTCATCACCTGTTGGTAAGCAATTTGTCATGAGCATCAAAAACCACCACTCATCTTCACTGAAAATGCTGTGCCCAGCAATATTGCATACTGCATTATTGGATTTGCTGCACGCATGAGTGGTGTCCACAAATAAGCAGTATTGAGCACCAGGAAGACATGCTGCATATGCCAGACATACCATAACATTGTGGAATAAATTGGCTTTTGCAACTGTCATGGAACATGAAGCTGTTTTCAAATCTGTGATTTCCATGTCCTCGGTTACCATTATAAGCAACCCTATCAATAACCATGGAGATGGAGATGGATGGGGGGGGGGGGGGGGGGAGGGGACGCACATCCCTGCATTTACAACACGTGCTAGTAGATTAATTCTGCATTCGGTACTGCCATGTCACACATCTATGACGCATCTACACACAACATGATAGCGCATCTTGTAAAAGTGTTGAAATGCACGCAAAAATCTACTCCAGCTCAACAATAGGCGAGTGAAAGACATGGGACATTCTGCTTTGAATTCACCTCCAGTATGCTGCTAAGAGCACCTGGCATGCTTCTCTCTTTGTTTTCTCGTTGCTTCCTCAGTCTCTGTTACGTGCGCCTCAGACTGGTAAAAGCATCATGATATTCTGTCGGGGCCCCTCTACATGCAACATATTGCCTGGGGCAGAACACGCTGGCTGAAAATAGATCTTATCACGATGTTCTTGTATATTATCAACGGTCAACCATTGCACAGGCAGTGTTCTCTTTCTCCCCCCCCCCCTGTCTCACCAACAACCCCCCCCCCCCCCCACCTCCTTCCTCCCCTCTCTCGCTTATGTCTCCTTTCTCTGTCTGAGAGAACTGCAAACAGGGAGTCTAAAATTAGTCATTCCACCCACTGTCGCCATGATTTCGAGGGACATTTTGGAGAAATCTGTCAAAAATTCCAGTAACGCATACTAGGAGATATCAGCATCCCACTTGAGAGAAGTAGCATATGTACCACCATCGCAAGGTATCTTAAAGCAACACTGCATGCGAATCTCCATGCCAACTGATCAAAGTAACAATCTGTAACAGCTCTACTTCTCTCCCACAAATCGCTTATGATCTTCACAAACATATGGCCATATTCCTTAATAATTTGTCTGTTTCAAGAAGATCCTTAGCATACATGTACTTCAGAGAGTCTTTGTTTTCTCAGATTTACATATAAAGATATTTTTGCAGGTGGCACAAACATGTAGTATATCCTGTCAGAATCCACTGTACTACAGTGCATTTATAAATACATGGGGTCAGAGGACTAATAGCAAACTAGAGTTTGGAAGCCATTTTTACATTTCAAAATTGCACCTGTGAAAAATCTACAAATGAAACACACAAAAATTGAAATATCTTAAAGTAGACATTGATTTTAAATATGGTCATATTTCACATAAACGAAATAGTGTCTGTAACATAAAAGTAAAGTATCCAGTATATTACATGTGATAGCAATTGTACACCCATTAAAAAAAATACATGTTGAAATAAAAATTAGCCGTATAGATGGCTCAATCAATTTTATATTCTGGATCTTCTTAAAGCATTAGCATAATGTATAATTTAGCCTGGGGTATCAAACGCAATAATACCCGTTTTCAATTGACCTGGATTGAACCAAATCAAATGCACATTTTGAACATGGTGAGTATACCAGCTGCAGATGCAGTGTAGGTATTCAGACGAGAATGAGGGAATCACTCTAATGTAAAAGTTCATTTCCTGTGATTCCGCTCCTATGCCTCTGATGAACCAGAATGTTTAGAGGTGAACTGACCTTTTAATAATGGGTTTGCGTTTTCCATGAAAATATAGATCTCAACAACAAGTAATGTAAAGATGAACAAGAAGAATTGCAAAGAGCAGCAAAGCACTGTGTTAGTTGATAGTTGACAGTGATATATATAGTTTCAATGAAAGTTACAAATTCTTAAAATTCATCTCACACACCGTGATCATTGTACAGATTTCCTATACAGGTTTCCTTGCCTGAGGTTATCCTAATCTGAATGAATTATCAATAGTCTCGTAACATACAATAAGTGAAATTAGAACTGATTTTCTTTCTTACAATATAAATTTAAATAGCTACCTATCATGCTAATCTCCTATTACACTAAGCCAACCCAATTGACACAGGGTTTAACAGCCCACCCGTTGAATATTGAACATACATGTAGAACCGTACAACAGAAACACGCTATTATCAATACATGGACCTGGTAGCGAAAATGGACGAAACTGTCAACAAAATGAATACAAATACATTCCAAAAGGCAAGGGGGACACACAAAACAAAATATCTACACACTCCGAGAGAAAGATAAGGCACATCATCTCGGAATTCGGATGGCATCTGACAACGACAAGCACAAATTTGCCTTAAATACACTGTGATGTGCAATAAGTCACAGTATGCGATATATTAACTTGCTACATAAAAGGAGTTTGAGCTTATTTCCATAACTTTGTTTATTATTTTCACAATCGCTCGAAGATTTTGTGCGTTCATAATTTGCAGCGTAAATGACGTAATCTCATCCGCGATCCAGTATGTTCTTTCCGGTTTTACTTAAAAACTGGAACTGGATAGCAGCCCATACGGGAAGATTCCCAGTGATTTCCTTGGGCCGATCCCCAGCATTTTATCCAGCTCTCTATAATACAAGATGCTCTCTTTAATCTTATGCAGACACAATGTTTCCTTCTTTGATTTCGATATAAACATTTGTATATATGAACTTAATTCCCAACTGATATTACTTGCTCTTAAAAAAATATTCTGCCATAATTGGTATATAATAACACAAGTTTAACTTTCAAAAATAAAACAATTGAGGTACTGCATGAAACAAAAAATAAAATTTGTAAATATCTACATGAAACAGGATACAAGAGCACACAATAAAAGACATTGGAAGAATATCCTATGCACCAAGTACATGTACTCTGTAGCCAGAAACGCGATAAGAGGTAATTGAAGCACTCTCGCTACCCAGAGAAGTGTTTGATGATTAAACACAACATGATACAGTGTGCATTACCATAGGAACAGGTAAATTCATTTGGGTCTGGTGTGGTGTACTAGTACAGTTGAATCTGCACATCCAAATGTTGAACAGACATGTACTGGTAGATACTGAAACTCCGTGTAGTAGATGCAAACACAGTGTTATGATAAGTGTTGAACCTACCTTACAATGTCTATATTTTAAGTGATTCGATGCCTTTATATGTTGACTTTGTTTGCACTATACATTCATGTCAACAGTTTCATCAAAATTATATAGAAGAAACTGTTTAATTTGTAAAAAAAAAAAAAAAAACCTGAATGAATCAGATTTATGCCAAGTGTACTTTGTAATAACAATAGATTTTGATTATGATTTTATCCTTTCCAAATGACATTTAGGAATGTACTCACCGTTGTTCTCTCCAGACAGCTGAGTAAGTGATGATGCTGGGCTTCGTACGGACTATATTTGAGATTCATGTCATCAATGCTAATACCACTCTGCAAAAGAAAGGCGAGACAAAAGAACACATAGGTTAGCTCCCTCATTCAACATGTGTTTTAGATATATTCAGTGCCAGGGTTTCCATAATATGCTCTTATAATGCTACCCTCGTTAACACTTCTTTATATCTAACAACATGTTTCATTCTGTAATTTCACAACTTTCCCCCTATAAATGCGAAGTAACCTGTAATGACATTCACCTGTGCTTTGTGATTCAGTTTCAATGGATGGGATGTACTGTAAATCTATTAGCTGTTGCTACTTGGACAACACTTGGACAAGCTTGGGGGCTACCATGAGTAGTGTATTGTCTGATCGTCCTGCAAATAATTTCCTACGTGATAACAAATGGTCTAGTATTGAATATCATGACCCCACAATGAATATTCATGTTTTTTAGAAATTGTACTAGATGGGGCATCCATGATGATATTCTTATTTCAGTGAATATGAGTTTTGACAAACAGAGATACGAGATAGAAAAAATATACATATTGTAGTTACATGAAGGGAAACAAGCAGATGATGAAAGAAGATTTAACAGCTCAGCAAAACGTAAACAGTTGAAGAGATATATGCACACATGTTTGAGTGGGCGAGTGAGGGAGCCAAATGCGAGGATGGGCAGATGGGGGCAGGGAGGAGAGAGTTCAAAGAGATGGTGAGGGGTTGGTCAGAGAGTGGCAGAGTAACAGGAGGAATAATGATGGAGAGAAGGAAAGAAGCTTTGAAGTAGAGAGAGTGGAGAGAAGCAGACGATGAGAGAGATGATACAGAACCGTGAAATAGTACAGAGGAGGAGGAAAAAATAGTTTGAATGATTGGTAGAAAGAACAGTGGTTGGATAATGGGTTTTGATAGGTGGTAGGGACAGGAGAAAGAATAGGATAGTTGGAAGAGAGAAAGGGTGATACAATCATAAAGAAGAAAGAGGGGGGAGAGATAAGAGTTACATATATAAATACATATGAGGGGGAGAGAGAGAAAAAATTGAGAAAGAGAATGAGGTATAGTCATGGTAGTACACAATCATATGTTGAATAGGCATATATGAGAGAGTGCAGAAGATATATAGTGGAAGAGAAAAAGGGCATGTGAACAAAAAAAGTAAAATAGATGATGATGATTAACATACGCATTGAAAAGAACAGATAGAGGTAATAAGAGACATGCATGTAATGAGAGAAGGAACGTGTTGAGTTGATTAGGGAAAGAGTGACACAGTAAATGGTTGAGGGAGGGAGAAGACAGCATATAGAAGGAGGAAAATTGATGAGACGCTCTCTTCAACCTCTTTATATCATAAATCTACTCCTAGAATGACAAGGTGATGTAATTTAGTTTAATAAGTACGGTCCTGGGACGTGTCAAGATGCTGGTCCACATAAAGAGGAAAAGTGAATCACATTTTGTAAGCTTTCACATTCTAGAACACATGTTATTTTCAAGGCATCTTCATGATGTACTGATAGCACAAAAATAAAACTGAATATTTGAGGTTAATGGGGTATACAATTGTACATCTTTCATCTCTCTTTTTTAAATTTTTTGTTTACATCTCATTTTTTCTATCATGTTGGTATGCTGCTACATTTGTGTTATTGAAATATACACTGTATGATTTTTTTTAATCAAACTATTAAAAAGCTAGCAATTTTGGTGTAGTTTTTTTCTTTTCAGATTGAAGGCGTCAATCAAATTAAACGATAACATCACACAAACTTACAGGTCTAATTTTGAAGACTACATAATTAATATGTACTGAACAAAGACTATGTGCAATTGAGTGCACACATAGAAATCTCAGAATAGCGTGCCTATTGGAGCTCTATAGCAATGATATGGTAATTTTAATGTATGTCTCTTTCAAACTGCGATGCGCCCATCAGTCTTTCTTTATTCATTTATATGATGTTTGGCACAAACTGCACTCTCTGTCCTCTATGTGACAAAATACATTTAAGTGCTACATTTGTTAATGGAAAATCTTGACGTTGCTTTCAAGGAGCGAAGCTGTTTACTCTCGGCCAAACATGCATGCTGCTATATTTCATGTTATTCTAATCTGTCTGATTATGTCACCTCCTTGAAGCGCACACGTCATGAGTCTAAATTTAAATGTGTACACCCTTCAAAGTACTGCTCAATGGAAAGTTACAAACCACATATTGTACAAGTGATTTTTCCTGTTGGGAGCTATTTGTCATGAATGTGGTAATGAATACTGAGTAATACTCCCATCCACAAAAAAGCTACATAATGGCACTACAGAGATTAAAGACAAGGTAGCCCTTTCGCATGTCAAAGATTTATTTTTGTAAATACCACGGAAAATGTAAGAAAACTTCACTTAAAATATTAGAACTAGAAACTGACTTATAATAGAATTATTATAGAATTATAATAGATTTCAAGTTCCTGTCAACTAGAGACCAGATATCGCAATGGTAGGACCGCAAAAATGATATTGTAAAATTGCTTTAACTTGTCCATAAACTTTGCCGAGTTCATTCACATAGCTAAAATATTATGAGCTGCCGATATGTGGTGCATTGTGTGAATATTTCATTGTTTTGGTATATAATGCATACAAGGCAATGCTCTGTACATCAATGGCAGACAAGTCGAGTCGGCGATACAAGATTGCAGAGTTAGCGATACAAGATTGCAGGGTTAGCGATACAAGATTGCAGGATTGGTGATCAAGATTTTTAACCTGTTGCTTAACGTACATGTATTTGGTCTTTGTTAAGCCCGATAAGAGGTGATTTTTGAGAGAGTGATAAAGTTGCAGTATCCAAGAGAGACTATGCTTCACTGTGTGGGATATATTCACAAGATTTTAATTTTGGGGAAAGATATAGTGTGTTCATTCATTTTGCTGACAATCTATTTCACAAGATGAATTGGCATTTCATTACAAGATAGATTAAGGAAATGATATATCAACATTCATTTGAAGGCTTGCTGATTCTGTTATATTTCTGTACATTCAAAATTAGATGTGCTTTT
This sequence comes from Arbacia lixula, assembly GCA_963669155.1. Classification (NCBI taxonomy): domain Eukaryota; kingdom Metazoa; phylum Echinodermata; class Echinoidea; order Arbacioida; family Arbaciidae; genus Arbacia; species Arbacia lixula. The sequence continues at coordinate 38,175,651 of OZ022576.1, forward strand.
TAGATTTTTGAAATTATCAATTGGTACTTTTAGATATTCTGAAAAAATTATAGCTTCCTCATAAAACCAGACACAAGCATTGATTGTTGGACACTGACTGGTCATTTGGATTTGCAGTATGATTATTATCATAGCCTTGGCTATTCAACTCACACACTAGTAATTGTACCCATAAAGAATATACTCCAACAAATAACACAACAAAGAAAATAAACAAATACATACACCGACTCACAACAAAAAGACAATGGAAACGGCAGAGCAATATAACTAATCATGTATGCATGAGCATACATCACATTGGACATTGTTATTATGCTCGAGGCATAACAGCAAGAACGGAAATACCGTAATCAAGGTGAGAAAAAGATGACATAATGGTAAAATGGTACGCGCGGTGGTGATAAAGACAATATTTGATGGGACGAGCTGATCATTATAATGATAATACTGACAATGATTCCATTGCCAATGTCATGGATGTGGTCCCTACAATGAGAAGCCTTGGCTATATTCCAGAAAATAGTTTTACTCTCGTCAGTCACTAATCATTTTCCCAGAACACTTTTATTTTCAAGGTGGTATTTACAATCTACAATCAAAATATTTATGTAAACTACTGGTGTAGCACTCTAGTAAGTGATTAGAAAGCAAGAGAATAAGCAAGTTTTCAGACCACTTTTAAAAATAGAGTAATGAAAGTATCTGCATTGAAAAGAGCATTTCTTCCTCAAACAATGATATATGTTTGGTCACATATAACCACCCAAAAAAGGGTGTCTATTGCGGATTGAAAATGTTCCCCAATTTTGCATGCACAGCATGTTTATCAATTGAGTGGAGAAAAGCAAGAATACCTATAGTCTGGCAAGCTAAAACAAATAAAATTCCATATCATGATATTTCATATCAGCTCATAAATTCAACAAAACTGCTTACCTGTTTCATTTGCTTTATTCAAATCAACATGTTGGAAGATTTTGAATAGTTCCCTGAAAAACCCATTCCTTGCATAATCCTAGTGGCATGAATGTGCGTGTAAGATATGCCAATGACTAAATGAGGTACCCAAAATAAATTTGTTCAGACACGTCATATTTCCAGACACTGGCAATATGCATCCAACAGGCTCAACATGCAGCATGTACATGTATAATTGATGGCACCAGATCTTGAAATTATTGATGCCTTGTACCGCACCATCAAGGATCCATCAGATGAGTGTGCGGGGGAGGGAGAGGGAGATAGGGAACATAGAGTTGAGAGAGAAGGAGACGGAGATGGAGTGATAGGAAGGGAAAGGAAGAGAGGGAGAGGGAGAGGGAGAGGGAGAGGGAGATAGGGAACATAGAGTTGAGAGAGAGGGAGAGGGAGATGGAGTGATAGGAAGGGAAAGGAAGAGAGGGAGAGGGAGAGGGAGAGGGAGAGGGAGAGGGAGAGGGAGATAGGGAACATAGAGTTGAGAGAGAGGGAGAGGGAGAGGGAGAGGGAGAGGGAGAGGGAGAGGGAGATAGGGAACATAGAGTTGAGAGAGAGGGAGATGGAGTGATAGGAAGGGAAAGGAAGAGAGGGAGAGGGAGAGGGAGAGGGAGAGGGAGAGGGAGATAGGGAACATAGAGTTGAGAGAGAGGGAGAGGGAGATGGAGTGATATGAAGGGAAAGGAAGAGAGGGAGAGGGAGAGGGAGAGGGAGAGGGAGAGGGAGATAGGGAACATAGAGTTGAGAGAGAGGGAGAGGGAGATGGAGTGATAGGAAGGGAAAGGAAGAGAGGGAGAGGGAGAGGGAGAGGGAGAGGGAGATAGGGAACATAGAGTTGAGAGAGAGGGAGAGGGAGATGGAGTGATAGGAAGGGAAAGGAAGAGAGGGAGAGGGAGAGAGAGGTGGAGGGAGAGAGGGGAGAGAGAGGCAGACAGGAAAGAAAAGAGAGGCAAAGAGGGTAAGGAGAGGGAGAGGGAAGAGAGGGTGAGGAGAGAAGGGGGAAGAAGGGACAGCTGACAGAAGAGACAGGGAGAGGGAACATAGGGAGAGTGGGAAGGGGGAAGAGGGAGGAGATGAGAGAGATGAAAGAGTGGGGAGAGAGGGGAGAGTGGAGTATAGAGATGGATAGGGGTATAGATAGGAAAAGGGGAGAGAGAGAGAGGACTGAAGAGAGGGGAGACAGGGAGAGATGTAAGAGTAAGATGAGAGAGGAGAAGGGAATGGGAGAGATTAAGGAGAGGGAACAGGAAAAAGGGGTACTGTGGGAAAGGGGGTGAGGGAAACAGAGGAAGTGGGAAAGAGACAAAGAGGGAGAGGGTAGAAGGTAGAGATGGCGACACTAGAATTTTGACCATCCTCTGAGGAAAGTACCTCATCAGTCTATCCTCATGTGGTAATTCAACTTTGTATCACGTTTACCTCAAATTGGCTCAGCGGATTTCTAGCAATCAAACAAAATATATATATATCTTTGGCAAAGTTCATTTAACTTTGACTTTATCTTAAATCTCATCTGGCTATTTTCTAAATAGCATCCATGATTTTGCTTGAAATACAGGAACTGTATTTCTAGTTATTGTGGGTAATTTTTGCCAATTTTTGGCATAGTTCATTGACATTTGGATGCAAATCTCATCTCAACTTATCTCCATCCAGCATTGTACACTTGATTGAAATTGGATCATTGAATGCCTAATCATAAGGGCCATTTACACTGGCACTGGCATATTTCCAACAAAAGCAGAAATGAACATTGCTAGGCAACTGCCCCCAACAAAAACCTCAAACATGTTTTGATACATCACACTTCGACATCACTTGAAACATTTTTTTTTTTTTGCTAGTGCAAATAGTCGCACATGAAAAATCTTCTGATTTGGTGACATTTTTATTATTTTAATAGACAAGTGTAAACAATGGCATGAATGTTATTTTTTGTTTTTAGTGTAAATGGGCCTATTGCAAAATTTATGGTCTTTTGGGGCAATGTTCATTGACCTTTGACCTCCCAGTAAATTTAGCCAAATTATCTTTGTTATTTTTGTACCACAATAGGGTGAAATCAGTCAGACCGCAGCATTCCATAAATAACTGTTTGATGTGAAGTTCTCACTCGGGTTTCTATGACAAAATTCATTTCCAAAATATCACAAGATTTTGAAAGAGTTTTGAATGGCCAATTTTAATGGCACTCTGATAAGAGAGTTATTACGGGAACATGGCATAATGTTGTGGTGAGTCAATCTATGTGTCTTTTCTGGTCTTTTGGTACATAGTATGCAGGTCATTGTACTGCAAAATGGATGAAAATTTAGATGATTTTTTTTATCAATAAACATTTATCACAATACTCTCAAGGCATCCAGAAAGATCATGAAGCTAACTCCCAGACTACCCAGATCAACTGCTCCTGGCAGATGGCACCTAGATTGTACTAGAATGTACTAGGATTGTACAGATGGGTTCTAGATTGTACTAGGTACACAGCACGCCTGCTGTACGTACACCACACCACCAATGCAGCACAGGGATGGATTCATTCATTAGTCATTGCACTATGAGGACTCTCAGTACTGGGCACACAACCTTCATCTAGGCCATGCCTGCTGTAGGATCGAGAATCACAAATGCGGTTGGACACACCCTCATCCTGTGTCTTAACGCATTCTCCCAGGACAAACCTCACGACAAACAATTGTGGATGTGAGTTTACAGCTATTTTCCCATGTCCAATGAAAATTAGGATATAAATTGTATCATAGATATAACATCACAAGCCGCAATTCCCTTAAAATGACCAAGCTTCCTAATGTGGGGGGGGGGGGGAGGGTTACACTCCCATCCACTTAAAGACCTTGCATGGTAAGGTAGCTCATGGAGGAATTCAAAGTACCATCAATGTATTAAATTTTTCTCTCTTCTCATTTCACAAGAGAAAGCGGGTTATGATTTATTGTTTATTTTCATTTTCTTGTATTTGCTTTAAGTCGAGCTGGCTGGCAGTTAACTGCGGCTCCAGGAAAGAACAGGATGCACACTCCCCAGCAGATATTTTACCAACCCCCTGTCACTGGCGCTACGACTTCCCCGCCTGTTGCACTAGACCTACCATGCCCTCCACACCACACCGCAAATACTGCACCAGGTTGCTATCACCATTCCCAGTTTGCATGAGAGCCGCAAATGCTGCCCAATACACCGTCTCGATCCTCTTCTATATTCAGATACATGTAGTTCTCCCTGGACGTACCTCAACACACATTGCATGTCAGTTCTATCACTACTCTGCTTTTTAATATACCCACCACGTCATGCCCCAGAGACTGTACACACGTACCCCACTCCTCTCTTTCCTTTTTGCAGCAGACTAGAGTGTATACATGCAAGAATGACTTGTTCAAGCTGCATGGAAAAGTGTGAACAGCAGTGTGCCTACACGTACTAGACCACATGAAAACATCCAAGTATGAAATCATGGCGCCAAATTTATGAGCCGCAAAATAAGGTTAGTGAATCAGTTAGCATTACTGCTTCTAGGAGTGCCTACATACATGTAACAACTTGTACATCCTTAACATAAAGCGGTTATGTGTATCTGGTAGTCTCCCAGTATCTTTGACATTGTTTTTTCTGTGATTTTTTACACAATCTCCGTAAAACCAATGTAAAAAACAAAATTTATCCTGAATTGTTAGTGGGGGCCTGTTTGTGGTGTTTCTGTCACATTTTTGCATTTTTTTAAAATAAATTTTGTTACTTTTAGTCTGAAATGTATGGATAGCATGAAGTACTAATATTGCACGCATTTTATAGGTGCATGTATGCACATCATTGATATAAATGGTGAATTTTCATGTAGTACAATAACCGCTACAATATGCATGCAGCATGCATTTGTAAATGTATGCTACATGTTAGTTCAAACAATGTCAAGCAATGTACCCGGATGAGAAATCTGCCTTCAAATGACATAGCGTTGTTCTATATCTTGTAAATGAAGCAAAGCAGAGTTTGTGCAATACAAAAGTGCAGCCTCATAGTCTTTCTGGTTAAACAGATACACCTGCTAGTATGTATAAACTTTATAGCAGGTGTGACAAAAAACATTTCACACTTTTGAAAAATAACAATACAAGTTACAACTTGAATCAAGCTGAAATCTAAAGCTTGGGCCCCATGCACCAAATTAGTTCTCAAAATGTCCTACCCTGTCCTGTGAAATGAATTATGGTCGGGAAAGAATGTGTAACATTGTGTAATAATGTCTTACCTAAGAAATTTGACTACAAATCTCATTAATCTATCTCCATTTAAACTATTGAATTTCTAGATATTGCATGAAATATTACTTTATTATTTGTTATCATTTTTAGACATTTTTGGCCAATTGGCAAACTTTCTTTTTTTTTCCTTTTTGTTACAGAAGATTCATGCAAATGAGGTGCAGAATGCAGTATCCGACTCTTTGGTGATAATCATATCGGTTGGCTTACAGATTCATTCATTATGCTGTAGGTTTCAACATTGGTGTCTGATTGCGAGGATCATCTCTTGAACATGAATTATGCTCAAGGTTGAAATGCAATTTCTTCTATTAAAGGGTCCTTACAAAATAAAGTCTGAAAAGGCCCTGCCATCCAGCTGTTGTGTGAAGTATTAGATGAGGGAGGGCCTTGTTTAAAGGCTAATGGAGAAGCAACATAGAGAGAGAGGGAGAGAGAGAGGCAGAGAGAGAGAGAGAGAGAGAGAGAGAAAGAGAAAGAAAGAGAAAGAGAGAGAGAGGGGGGGAGAGAGTAAGAGAGGGAGAGAGAAAGAGAGAGAAAGGGAGAGAGAGAGAGATAGAGAGAGAGAGAAAGAGTGAGAGAGAGATAGAGAGAGGAAGGAATAACAGATGGCAGTATGCATTTGGAGGTAATAGTGAAGATGGGCTGGGCGAGTCATACAATGAGAGATAGAGAGAGAATAAAGAGACAGACAGACCGACAGACACTAACCCCGTTCATATACGTCGTCTATCTGCAAAGTAAGCACCATCACACGTTTAATCTAGCTACGAGTGTGGGGAGAGTCCATCAAAATATTGCAATATTACAGCTTCTTTGGTGTACATGAGCGGTGTTTTAGCGACTCGCTGAAAACTTTCTTACCAACACGTATCGTTAATATCATGAGGGTATATGAACGGAGCTATAGAAAGCAGGTGATTTTGAAGATGGGCCAGCAATGCAACTACACAGAGAGAGAGAGAGAGAGAAAGAGAGAGGGGGGAGCGTGGAGGGTATCAGATAAAGAGACAGATAGAGATAGAGGGAGAGAAAATGGTGGGAGGGGTGTCTGGACAATGAGAGAGTCCGACAGAAAATCGGGGGGGGGGGGGAGGAGATACAATGAGAACGACAGAGATAGAGAAAAGAGACTGGAGGAGACCATGAAGGTAATTTTAATCTGCAAGGAGCCTTTGTCCTCCACTCTTGGGCAAGTGTGTATATGTACGTTGCCCCCGGGTGTGCTACCCTTATTGGTGAGAGAAGTACTAAGAGAATATTCAATCATCTTCACAGATTCTTGTCCAACTCATCGATGAGTAATTATCACACTATGATGCCCCGAGGATGATTGCAAGTGAGAAATTACGTTCCAAGCAACAGGAAAGTGGCAAGTCATGTGCAAATATGATGGGGCTGAATGAATGATTAAACTCTGTTCATTGCAAGCCATTGGCTCTCCATCTTTATGAGAGGGAATGGGCCTATACCACACCATATAATAGGTGGTAAACCATTCAAGGTCTTCTTCAAAATTGTCATAATTGACTAAATGAATACTTGAGTAGATTGACATCTCAAAGGGATTTTTTTTCTTACAGGTACCTTGACATTGATGTATGTTCACTTCTTTCGATGTGTGTTTTTTGGATAGTGGACTTTATTTATGGACATCACAAGATCACAAACTGTTTTATCTCAATCGCATGATTTATTTTGAAACAATTTCTGTAAAAAAATAACATTATCAATTGTAGAAATGAGCTGAAAAAATCAACACCCTTCTTAAATGTCACAAGACCTTTAAAAGCCCCATTTGCAAATGGCATGAAATTTAGCATGACAAACTGTATTCCCTGCCAATGACATATATGAAACCTAATAGGTGTAGATCCACTAATCTAGTCAGGCAAGTGAGAAACTTAACTTGTTGGGGTTTTTTTTGTCTGACTTGTTTTTTTGTTTACTTACAGGGTGGAGCACACTTTCCTTACATCTACTTGGTGTATGTGTGACATTTCTTTTCAAATTTTAAATTACCCAAGAATGCCCTTTCACTATAACCTTTATTTTGTTTGAATATCTATTCATTTTACAGATATTTGTGTTGATAAATTCTTAATTAGTAGCCCTATAATCTTGTTCTGGGAACGTTTCCTTTTTTTACATATGGTACAAAGAAACAATGATATTTTGGTGCAGTACATTGCTGCAAATGAATGGAGTTGCCCATGAAGGTGAAATGATCAAGATTAAGTGCTCCTAAATGATGCTGAATCATGATTTTGAACAATTTTCAGTTATTAGCTTATGAGCATGTCTGATTTTTCTTAAACGTCTGTCAATCTATCTCCACGATTTGTTTGTATTTATCATATTCAAATTATCATCGTCTTTTCATTCTCTTTAACAGTGGAGGGAAAAACTATGTTTTTGGTAATGTAACTATAGTTGATAGCAAACACAAATGTATAACTCCCCCATCTTTCCTGCAACTAACTGATCAAGAAATTCAAACAAACAAAAAATATCCACTTTTGTTCAATAAAGACAGATTGTCTGAAAACAAGAACATATGCATTTGTTTCCACCATTTATTCTTAGTGCATGTATGCACACAATTGCATACTGTGCATGCGTGAAGAACTCTACAACATGTGGGAATTTCACGATCCCGTCGTGTCAATGAAAGTAGTATGCATGTTAACTTCTGAATTGCATGAAATGCATCTGGATATCCTACACTTTATTAACATCTTAATCAGATTTTCTCACATGAGCATATTTCCCAGGTTTTTAGCTTAATGAATTTCATATTTATCTGTCCCAACACAATTGGATTAGGAAATACTGAGTTTGATAAGCAGGTGGGAGTTGCTCCAGGGTTCTTCTGGCAGGGGAGTACAAATAGGAAGAGGACTGACTTCAAACTCCTACATCTTGACATGTGTGGGGGGTTTCTAGGAGAAATACACTTTTGTCAACAAGAGTTATTGAGGAGGGGGGAGTGAATATTTGTTCCATCATGTCCATGTGTTTGCATTCCACAACTTGAGTAGTGAAAATGTGGCAAAAAAAAGCAATGCATTCACATCTCTTTCACAGTCTCTGTGTTAATTAAATTTAAACAGGTAAGCAGTAGACTTGAAGGATTTTAAGTCGCCATGTAGCCCTGCCCGGCACCACAAAACCAGTATCGAGTCATCACTTGATGTGCAGAGAAAACGCAGACTACCTTAGTCTATCACAAGCCCGGAACTCTCCCATTGCCAACAGACCATTTTGGTTATGTGTGCAAATGTTATTCACTACTGAAAGCTACCAAAGCTTATGTGAGGTTTGTCACGAAGCAAAAACTAAAAGATTTATAGTGCATTCCACCATTCGAAACTGAATCACTAGAATCAGGTGAATGTCATAATGCATTACTACACAGATAGGGAGAAAGTTGTGAATACATTACAAAAATGGTTTATTATTTGTTTCATGACATGAGGCTTGAAGAGTATCCCCTACAAATGATTTGCTGAAAAATGCTGTAACTTCTCTTTCTCAAAATAAACTCACATACTCCATGCATTACTGCGCTCATTTCCATGTGAGGAAATAAATGAAGAATATGAACTCTCTAATCCTGTTATTCATCAGAAGCTCAATATTCACAGAAACAATTAAACTTGATGTTAGCTTTATTCAATTCTAAGAAGGAATTTCATTTTAGAAGTAGATTGGCGTGGTCTTTCAGATTAATTAGGCAAATGGTGGGGAGATTACTTTTTAAAACTTTCGATCACTATCCCTCAACTCTTGCATTGCCAATAGACCATTTTTGTCAGGTATGCAAATTTTGTATACAATCATACATTATTGATGGTAACCCAAGAGCTTGTCCAAGGTTTGTCTAGGTAGCAGGAATAAATTGAGAGTACATTCCACCAATCGAAACTGAATCACTAGCTACAGGTGAATGTCATAGTGAATTTCTACAAAGTTAGGGAGAAAGATACATTCCAAAAATGGCTTATTCCACCTGTCCTCGAGCACTATACTGGGCGTTGCCTCGTTTGTACCTGCCCCACAATGCAACACACATGGAACTTCATAGAGTGCATAGTATGTGACTATCACACAAGTTGCTTCTGTGACATGTTTTCCTTAAAGAGCAAGGGAAAGTAGTTGTAATGATTACCCAACAGCTCAAAGGAATTGGCATAGGTAAAGGGAAAGGGAAGAAAGGGAAGGAGCCGCAGTTTTAAACCGCGGTACATTTGGTCCAGTTCAGCATGAAACATGATACTTTAACCTAAAAAGGATCATGTTTCATGCTGAGCTGGACAAAATATACCGCTGTTTAAAACTGTGGGTCCTTCCCTTTCTTCCATTTCCTTTTCCCTATGCCAATTCCTTTGAGCTGTAGTGTACATGATGATTATAGCAGAATCATTCCGAGATCATCACATGTTCTGGGCTTGTTTGATTTCAGTGACTAGATCATTTTAAGACAATTCCTCTGGACAATCTGTGGTCACAGCAGAGCAGTGGGGGATTGATAACTAGTCAGGTAATCAAAACCAATACGATCCATATCCCTGTAAGGTAAAATATTTGTGGTACATACCTGGGCTAATCTATCCGCTTCTTTCTTCCTTGATACAAACGCATTTCCGCTCGCATTTTTGGCTAATCTTATCCTCGCGAGTCTTGCTTTCTGAAATGACAAAAAGGAAAGAGAAAAATGAACATGTTTAGAACAACAGCAAAGAATACGTTGTTGTATTGCTTTCAACATGAAACATGAAAGACTACAGAATTTGACTGCTATGCAGTCAAGAAAAAAGTTACGTTATTTTCTTAACTGTCAAGATCTGCGCATATATCAGTTTCATCAAATCATACAATTATAAAACACAATGTTCATACTTCATTCATTACTTCTGTCTATTCAACTTTTTTTTTTACAGTAGTGTTCACTCACCTGATGAAGCTAGTATCTATAGTGAAATGTTGCAACCACTAACAATGTGTAAGCTTCAACTCTCCATTTTACACTGTCCAATAAATGTTAAATAATTTAGGGTTATTTACAGTGTTATATAGATTATACTAACCTTAGCAAATAATCATTTGAAGTAAAATCTTTACCTTGGAAATTTTCCTTAATGTAACATATATATGGCATACTGTCTTAAAGTCATTATTAAATAAACATTGAAATACTTGTTATCTTCTTTATTGAAAAAAACTATTACAATGTCTTTCCAACTTATTTTTCAAATCTACACATTCTTAACCATTTTCCAATCGACACTCACACATTTACATGTATCTTGATTAAAATTATTCATGTTGATTGAATAGATGCAAACACAGTTAAAAACAAATATGGTAGTAACCCCTGTCATGAACTTGACATATTAAAAATATCATTATAAAAACACTGAATGGGGCCCAGCCAGTACTCTACACAATATTATCATAATTGCACTGCACAGTGAATACAGCATATGTGATCTTTTCAAAACTGCCAGTGCAATCATGTACAAAGTTTTTTTTTTTATAATCTACATTCACATATACATTGAATGGGGAGCCATCCATAATTCAGTCATAATCTCACTGTTATACGACATGCTGCATGCACACAACACATTAAATCATAAATGACCCTTATCAAGTTCTAGGACATGCCTCTTACACCCAATAAAGTAACAAAAAAAACCATCTCATAACGTCCTCCATATCCCATTACTTTTCCCATTATCCACATGAACTTTGCACCCATCTCAAGGGAGAAACATCTCGGTAAGGTAGTATGGGAGAAGGGATGAGACGTAAAAAAAAAATCCATCACCAATTAAAGATGTGAATGAGCAAATCTATAGTCCCACATATTTCACTGTGAGTCTCTATAGACACAGGGAACAAGGTCAACACAGGGCTTCTGTTTGCCGCTCTAGTATTACACAGACAGCTCATTAAGAGATAGGGGGAACAGTGTGACAGGTGTGGGAAGGGATTATCTAAGCATGATGTGAATATACTGGGCATCAGATTGGGCAAGATTCATAAGACATTTCGACCTCCGAACACCGAATAGATCTGATAGTTGTAGAAGAATATAAACATATAAACATATAACCTATAAACTCAGCCCTTCCCCACCTCACCCCTACTCCACCTCACCCCACCCCACATTTGCGCCAAGCATATACAACGTAACTACAAGGATAGCAACTTGGCATTTTGATGTTACGGGCCATTACAGTATGAAAGTAGCGTTCTCTGGAATACCAACCAAGGTAATACATGTAGGTGACTGTTACCTGTGTTGAGCATGCATAGAGCTTCACAATCGCCATTATGATCTGTGTTGTAATCTCTGGGATCTTTTCAACAATTCTCTTTGTTTTTCCTCTTAGTAAATCATTCCGAGGGTCAAAATTAGGGATAGATGTAGAAGGAGGGCTAGGAGGAGAGCCAAGTTTTAGTTATTGTATGAGAGTTAATTCAATATGTCCAATGGAAAGTTACATTATTCAGCACAGCCCAATCATGGGTCAGGTGTGCATGTTCATGGTTGGACATGTTATGTGTTGCTGTGTATACTTGGTCTACCAGACCAGTCATGTCAATGTTTGCATCCGGGTCTGGCCTGGCCTTAATTTCATTGGCTCTGTTTGATTACTTAATATATTGAAGTCAGGTATGAATTATGACTTTCAGGTGACAATAATTCATTTCCTCCATGATAACCAGAAAAGAAAATCACTGCACTGTAAGTTTGTATTTCCTTTCAACAAAGTTTTTTTTTTGACAACAAAAAATATTATACCAGAGAATGGTTTGGTTGCTGAAATCATAATTACCTTTTGGTTATAATCAGCATTTACTCTGTTTTGCAAGCAGAAAAGCATACTTCATCAACCTGACCCAGAAGCGCTTGTTTTGGTATCATTCATGGGCAGGCTCTATCCATGAACTTGCCTATTCCCCACACACGAATAGCTATAACATGAACAAATCAAACCATGTAAAATGCAATAACTATCAAAAGTATGTGATAGGCTGGCATGTTATCGTTTGGCATCGCATACTGCCAATTCTTGTTCATTCATTATGTATAGGGGCAGAGGAAGGAAGCTGGGAATGGGTTTATACATTCAGCTCAGACCCTTCTCCATTCATTTCACCATCACAATCACTTAACCTACAACCGTCACATTACATCCCTAGTTTGCTCACAGTGCATCTCTCATTGGTCATTAAAAATGTACCAACTGGGGCAATTACGACAGAATGTGTTCACATGCTTGTGGGAATATTACACATAACTTACTGAACTTCAAGAATGACTGCGAGACAAAGGAAAAAGTAGGGCGCAAGAAATCACAGCTCACTCGTACACATATGAAGTATTTACTGAACGCTGGAAGGGCAGTCCGTGTTATTGTGTATTATTGATAGGGGATCGAGTCACACCACGCACATCACATGATGTGCATGACAGAAACAAAAGGGGCATGTACATGTACCACATATTCATCGCAGACAAGCTCATTTGCCTTTTCCTGTGCGTAGCGTATCCGAGCCATTCGCTGAATTGGCATGTTGATTCATATGTCAGGCTGCAAATCAGGGCAGTAAACATTTAATAGTCCCACTGAGGCCTTTCTGATGAATCCTCCCAGAGAGTGGGGATCCTGTTACCCCTAGCCGTGGGCCACACTTAATCATCTGTACACTCCTATCAGCATGAAATATGGCCGACATACAGCCAACACTGGAGCACAGTGCGATCATGCCCTGGCTGGCTGAGTTGAGCGCATGCTGTGTACAGCTCAAGCACATGCATACTGTACACTTTACAGACTGTACATTACGCAGTGGTAATGAGAGCTATATGGGTCCCCAAAGAGGGATTACCATTCATGAACAATTTCCAGGATTGAATGCAGATATTATCCGCTGACATGTTCCTCCTGCCTAACTACTGTAAGTGCATACTTAGCCTCTATACATACTCTATACTAATGTGCATATATTAGCCTCTATTAGTCTCGACTAGATAAGTCTTACAGCTTGACTGAATATATGCAGAAGTTGATGATTGCTTATTAACGTAAATGCATAACAAATTACAATCACGATTTTGCCATGCAAATGAAAATCTGGTAACATCAAGCTATTTGTTGAGATTATGATAACACTCCTGGGTACTATATTTCTATATGAAGTACATGTATGCGCAGTCACATGAAACATCTGGCAATTTACAGTAAATGTGCTGTCAATGCATGTGCGTGTTTTACATACTAACAGGGCTTGCACGCAACTTTTTTTTCAGGAGGCAAGCTGGGCCACTTGAGCATGAGATCCAAGTGGCTAGATGGATTCTCAGGTGGCAAGATATTTGTCTTGTATCCTCCTTTATTATGCAACGCTAGGTAAATTGCTATGTTTTGTCGTTGGCCAGCTGAGCTCCCAATTCAAGAGTTTCAGATGGCCCAAAGCCGTGTCAGGTAGCCACTGCCCTTCGGGCTACTGTTAAGGACTAACTCTATACATACATGTACATGCAAGTGGCAAAGGCCATACATGTATGCTGTAAACAATTGCAAATTTTGTGCAACATTTTGAACATCATTGGTCCCGCAATGCACTTTACGTTGCTTGCAGACGTTTACGCCCCCCTCCCCCACCCCATATTTGAAGTCATTGAAAATTATATTATGTTTTTTTCATGATTTAAGAAAAACCATTCTTCCGTGATTTATGTAGATACATGAATGTATACATGTATTAAATCATGTGACTGACCCCCCCCCCCCCCCCACCCCAATTCTGGCCACTGCATCACACTCTCCTGATCACTGCTACTGCTGGAAAACCTGCAAAATCACTTTACCATCTGAAATACCCAGTTGCAATTTGTATGGCCAAAAGGGTATTGATTCTACCACATCAGTGTGCTCTGTAGATAATGAAAATGACAGAGAGCTTCTAATGGCATTTTCACATCAAAGATGTCAGAGATAACGAGTGCTAAAATTCGGAGGATGGGATGGGGGAGGCTTCGATGCTACAAGGTAACACATCTTAAAGGCAGAGTAGCCCTTTTGCAGGTCAAGAAATTGAGATTGTGTAAATACAATGATCAAAAGCACAGAAAATTGCAGTAAGTACTGTTTAAGAACTTCCCTCAGAATATGAGAACTGGAGCCTGACTTTGAGCGGAATTATATCGATTTTTGGATTTCAAGTAGGTTTTGGCAAGTCCTCCCAAGCTTCTGCAATTCCTGTAGCCTAGATACTAAAACTGCAATCAGCACACATCGCAGTTCTTCACTATGAACTGTTCACACAGAGGTCAGTGATTGTCCGCGGTAATGCGCTGGCAGCTGCAATGCAGTGCACGAATGTAGACTACCGTCGCTCTGAAGCAAAAGCGTTTCAAATGAATACAAGAATGTTTTCCCTTTTCCTGAAAATATTTGTGAAGATTTCATACATCTTATTGTTAAGGTATAGCCTACTGCTGATCCACGCTGAGTTTAATGACATTTAGCAAAAGGGTCCAATTTGAGCATATTACATAGAACCTCCTCACACTGAATATTATTTTGGGTATTTGAATACATTTATTAATCTTTACAATATTTTTACAAATGGCCGCCCATTTTACCTACACAGTCTTCCACAGTGCCTTGAACAATGGGCAAACTTTACGAAAATGATATCGAAATATGAAATAAACAAATACCCCCCTCCCCCTTGCCTGTGATGCATGGATGGCACATCAATCATTTTCCACACACCACAGACATAACAAACACACACCAAGTGCACTCACTCTTCTCATACCAATACATTCTTAGTAGAAACATTAATAGAGAGATATATGTGCAATTTTGATGAAAAGATCACTATACCACAGGATCCACATGATTAAATGAACATTGAATGAATGCATTTTACTTTAGAGTAGATATTGATTGATCTTTTACTTGACTATAATTGGAAAGCTTATTTTTTGCACCACATCACATTTATTCTTATTTCCCTGTCAAAAGACAAAGGTGGAATTGTTTTAAAATTAGAATAAAGTAAGAGAGATACACATCTTCCTTAGAGAAAATTGCCAATCACACATGTATTAGGTTCAGTCACCTTACGTCACAACATGTACAGTCGAATGCAAAACCACACAGTAGTACTTGTTAAATACATTTACAACAAGATTTTCAGACCAGTGCCATACAATTTGATCTCTATCCTGTGCTAATCTTCCCTCTACAACAAGGGGCATCCTTAGCTGGTCTTTCACATTCTACTCCCAACGCGCTATCTGCCTCCCTCTTGAACGCTTTCCTGGTACAACCCCATCCATAAATGTCCTCTCCAGTGTATGGTGTTGTTTCAAGTACTGCAGCTTACGTCTATTGATGGAATTGAGAAGATGGCCATCTGTCACATTCAGCACTTGTTTTGACTCATTTGTTCTTCTTCATGCCCGCAAGGCACCCATAGGATTTTCCCGTAACACTTTAGCTTGAGAGCATATCATTATTTTGCATCACACTCTTTAAATGTCCATGATTCTGAACCACATGTTGCCATGGTAAATGCAAGCACAAAGTATTCTCAGTTTGACATTCCTATCAAAACACCACCACATTGGTTTCTTTGACTGCAAAGTTTTAACCCCATTGGCCAGTTCCATGAATTATTCAGGAGTTAAAGCTCCCTTCATATAAAACAAATGAGTCCTGAAACGTCCAAAATAGTACAAAAATTCAAAATAATAAAGACACATGCAAGGGCAATATCAAATAATCTACATGGCCCATTCAATGCTACACAGCAGCTTAAACACAAATAGAGTGAAGGGTTCTGAGCATCATAAAAAGGAAATTTAGATGGCTGTGCACTCTGCTCTTGAAGGACGGGATGAGGCCAGTGTCATGGATGTCACCAACTGCTTCGTCTGGTAGACTGTTCCAGAAGCTTGAACTGCAGTATGGTGTATGTTGTAAAGGGTCTTTCCCATCACAGTCCAAAGACTGAAATAAGTAGGATATTACAATTAGAGCCTTGGTCACTGGATACAAGAACATATAATGTACACATATGTGCACCATCTCCACTCCCTGGGTAGTATTCCTTGCGCGCGGAACAAAATCAGCGCAGGGTCAAGATCGTTCACATAATCGTCCTCCTCCTACCAGGTACCAAATTATACTCCTGGTAGGAAAGCAGCAATGTGGATAAAGTATCTGGCTTGGATGAATGTTCAAGGCAGAGACAGTCCTGGAGGTGGGTATCATAAGAGCATGGCGAGGCATGGCTGTGGTACTGTAGAAAGGCTTTCAGGTCTGGAGGGCAAAGGCTGGTTTAATGGGCACTCAGCCTGCCCAGATTGTCACCAGGGTTACAAGTGTGAAAGCACATTAGCGCCATGAAGTAGACAATTCCATAGGAAACTGAGCTAGTGCATAAGTCCCTAAATTCACAGTAATTTTCACCGAGCTTAAAGAGTTTAGTGTAAGTGTTATTAACAGTATGTTGTGTGCAAGACCTTCATTTTCATCTACATTTTATTTTTAGCCCACAAACCTCTATCGCTTTCAAACTAAACATCCTTATCATTAGAGGAGGACAGACATGTGTCTGATGCCAGACAACTCTTGCTTCAGCCCTAACATTAGCTCCAATACTGTATTCAGTAAGAAATCAAATTAATTTTGGGTTGGGCTGGGACCAATTGTTTCTTTTTATGTACAATTAAACCACAAATATGTAAAAAAAAAAAAAAAAAAACAAGTTATCACAAACATGAAGAAAAAAGAATTTCTATCCTCTAGGATTGTAGTTATATTTAGTGTGATGCAATTCCCCCTGATCAAAGCAGGAATGTATTAAAAACACACAATATTTTTTTTTTTTTTTTGTGTGTGTGTATGTGGGTGTGTGTGTGTGGGAGGGGGGTACACATGATATGTATATAAGTTGCATGATTGTTTTGATTAATTTGTGTTAATATATTTAAACTGATTAAATGAATTTAATTTGTATTATTATGGAATCAGAATAAAGATCATTAAAAAAAAAAAAGTATTTGCTCGTTGAATAAACTTTTTATGTGTTAACGTGTAAAGGATGTCATTATACTACAGCACAGGAAAACATGCTTTATGAGCAAGTGCTCCAGAATACAACATTGTGTACACTGTGCATTATAAAGTACAACATGTCTGATCGGTCTCAGACGTCTGTTCCTGCAGCACACATGTAATTACACAGACTTGTCGACCTTTTGCCTGATCTTTTTTCCCTGCTCCTCCTCCCACATGCTGTGACATTGCTGCATTCATCAAAACAGAAGGGAGGAGAAGCAGGCTCAAAGACAACATGGTTCACAGGCACTCTATCAGCCACGCCAGAGAGGGCTACGTGTCGCTAAGTACTCCCGACGCAGCTACGTGTACAATATAGCCTTGCATGATGGGCCATGAGCAATGAGTCCCAGCAGACGCTCAATGGACCATTTTAGTTATGTATGCACATTTTGTGCGCTTCGTTCAAACAACGCATTACTAATGGAAATCCCAGAGCTTGTCCAAGGTTTGTCAAGGAGCAACAACTGCTAGATTCAGAATGCGTTCCACCAATTGACACTGAATCACTAGATACAGTTGAATGTTATGCAACGTTTACAGAGTTAGGGAGGATATTGTGAAAACATAATGGCTTTTTCGTGCAGGCCCATTGTTCTCCCTTCCTGCTACGTGAGAATGCTTTGCATGTTTTTTCCTTTCATTACAGTTCATCAGCAAAAACTGGAATGTACATGATGTGCATAACCTTCAGCAAAATTTAGGTGGATATCACGTCACTGCTGTGTATGACAAACAGGTGACTACTTAACTATTCAGAGGTGTGATGGAATGTTGTACAAAGGGACCTGGCCTGTTGGGATTCAAGTATGTGGTAGCTCCTTGGTGAAACCAAGGATGTTTAAAGAAATGGGATATATCCATCCTTTTGAGATGAGGTTGACGAGGCCACTTATTATTCATTACCGGCAGCTGCTCTTAAGAATACTATTCAAATGCGACAGTGTAATGTATGGTTTTTTTCTGTATGTTACAACATGCCATGCAAATTCCAAAACTATGCATACATTTCAATGTCTGCTGATGGACAGTTCTCTAATGGATAGAATTTGGAACAGTGTGGGATCTATAATGTTCTACTGCAAGTTAAAAGCCTGTATCATGTTATTGTCACTAAACGTCAGTAAATGTAATGTTGCAAATATTGATACCCAATTTAACAGAAATATAAATCAACAGATGTCTACTTAAACAGTCATTTATATTTCAGAGAATTCAAACATGTTATTCATGTGCAAATTGACTTCATCAAATTGGAACTTTGCTTTTAATGCTGATGAATGGTACTTAATGGTACATTCAGGGTGGTCCCCAGTGTAGAAAACATGCGGTGCAAACACCACGCGTCAGGTCCAGAAAGTGATTGTGAGCCACGTGTAAATTCACTGCACCATGCGTAAAATCAGTATCAGTCTTATTATTCTTATTGTTTTTGTTTTCTTTGAGCCACGCGTTCCATAGTTATGTACCACGCGTCCAGCACAGATATCTGACAAAAAGTGACATTCTGCTTTTTTGAGCCATGCGTAAAAGATTTTCTGGTGACCACCCTGGGTACATTGGAAACTCGATACAGGTATGTACAGATCGAGAGCTGTAACAACAAAATACCTGATCAGACAAGCTCGTTTTCCCTTCCCAATGATATCAATTTGCTTTTGATCATTACTGACTAATGAAAGTGTCCAAATTACCTCATTATAAAGAGATTTAATCTGATATTTAAATCATTCTTTATTCTGCAAATAGACTGAATTTGCATGTGCTCTGGAAGATTATGGTTAGTAGTTATAATCCTGGTGGAACCCTACCTTCCGTGTCGTCACCAGGTCTATTTTTTTGTTTTGTATTTCAATGGTACCATAGTCTTTGAAGTCTTCACCATCTACTAACCCTTACCTTTAATGATATCATCCACTAAAAAGCGAAACCCCATACGATAGTACACATTTACAGGCTTTGATTGAGGGAACGCCATTTTTATTTCTGATTTCCGAGAAAATTTATTGGCCAACTTGTTGTGTCATGATTTCTTTTGAGGGCTTCAAATTCTTCTGTGAATTTGTGCATACCATCGCTGTTTTGTGAGTATGAATTTGACTGAAGTGATTCCATTTATGAGCGATTTATCACCTTATAGTTAACTAAAGTAATCAAAATGTGCATGATCTACATGATAAGAATTCAGCGATCAGTTATAGGTCTTATATTATCAACGAAACATCCAGTCCGAGATATATGTTTCTGAGCATTGGTGTAACAATGCTGTTTGGCTGTGAATTAAATATACCATACCACTCTTCCCCTCAAAATTCTTCAAAGTCTGCATCAATATATCATCATGATACCAGTCAGTTCTATTCTACAGGAGCTTGCATCTGCTCATTCGATTACCAAGTCTTTTGCTGATCACTTTAGTCTCGACTCCTGTATTTTTGTTCTCTATGCATTTGACATCCATAAAGGGCAACAGGTTCAGGGAAGTCTGGGCAGGTCTGGCAAGCGCAAGTAAATCTACGGTGGCGCACAAGTCCCCAGGCTCAAGCTGAAAAGGGTAGCTTATCTCTGAGCTGTCAGTATTCACAGAACCCCCTTACACCGAGCTCACTACATGACGTGCACAACGATGACAGCGTGGCAAAGCAAGGCAAGGAAATGCAGAAACAGCCCAAGGCACGTTCACATGTGTGGAACTCCTCGCACCCGGCTCACTATATGCAATGTGCGGAGGTGAGAGTATGATTATGCACGGCAAGGAAATGTAGAAACAGCAGAAGGCCTGTTCACATGAGTGGACCCCTTTACACCCAGTTCACTATATGTAATGCACAGTGGTGGCAGCATGGCCGAGCAAGGCAAGGAAAGGCACAGAGAGGAGAGGGCATGTTGAGATGATGATCCTTAACCCTTTGTCTGCCACCGGTGCATTTTGGTACAATCAATATACACAAAGTCTATTGAACAGCAGCTTGTCTGGCACACAGATACAACCAGCTGACTAGTGAGTACATGACTGTCACAATTATGACAGTGTTGCAAAGCAAAGAAATGCAGAAATGGGAGAGCATGTGTTCACACATGCAGACCTCTCTACACCCAGCTCACTTTATGCAATTCATAACAATGATAGTGTGGCAAGCATGGCAAGGAAACGCAGAAACAGGAGAAGGCCTGATCACATGGATGATCAGTCTGATGATCAGAAATGATGGTACATGTAGCTGTGTGACTTAATATGAAACCAGGTATTACACCACAAAACCCACATGGAAATACCAACAATAGCATGATTCCAATGCTATATTTCAGCTTAGTGTACTTTGATTAGCAAAATGGAATCTATACTGCTGTCTGGCCAGCATCAACTTAAAGTCTAAAGTGTGCACCACATAGTGCATGAGACTGCTGCGGAACACAGACAGATTGAGGAAAATCAACCAAGTTATTTGGTTCAATGATACGAACATTGACATTTTGGGAGGCAAATTGGTAACTCGGTCACGAGGCTGTGACGTCACAGGCGCATCATTTTTATGCTATTAATATCCACCCAAATATCAATTTCCTCATGTTTTTGCCCAATAGTCATTGTTGGTAGCATACATGCTACTGCATGTACATGTACATGTAAGCACCTTCTAAGGATAAGTTTTTAATGTTATAAACATGAAATAACTTAAACATATTAAAAAAAAAACATTTATTTATCAAAATTGTATCTACAGAATTGTTTTATTACATTTTGGTAATATGACAGTCTTTTTGAAGTTATGGCCTGCATGCAAAGACATACTACTATCACTGAAAATGGGGAAAAATGTAAGGAAGTTAGTTTCTAAGAGGAAAATATTAAATGAACATTGTCAAAACATGCTAAATGATAGCAGGAAAGTGCGCCTGTGACAGCACATTCAGCCTCACGGCCAAGTTGACAATTTACCTCCCAAAAAACATCAACGCTAGAATTATCAAAACATCCAAAACTTGTTCAATTTTTTCGCTCTCCTTCTCAGATATAACTGCTTAGATTTAATAAGCCATTTTCGTAATTTATTCACAACTCTTCCCCTAACTTCCTGGAAACGTATAATTAGATTCACATGTATTTCATGATTCAGTTTCAATGGATAGAATGCACTCTGAATCTGTTAGTTGTTGCTACTTGGACAAACCTCAGACAAGCTTTGGGGTTACCATTAGTAACATATTACTTAAACAATGTGAATAAAATTTGCATACATAACGAAAAGGGTATATTGGGGACTGGAATACCCCTTTCAGTATATAGATTGATCTTTCAGTAATGCCATTTTTAGAGAGCAAAGTGACTGTAAATTCTATGTTTGTAGCTTGTAATTACATGTACCAGGAAGCACATGTTTGCTGACTGTCATGAGAATGAAAATTGATGGGATGTAATATAAGACAAGACAGCTGTTTAAGTGCAATGCGCACAGGTGCTGCTACTTAATTAACCGTTTTTGTAATGTATTCACAACATTCTGCCTAACTGCGAAGTAATGCGTTATTATATTACACATTCATGTGTATAATCACGTCATTCAGATTCAAAGGGTGGAACACACTATGAATCTATTAGTTATCGCTACTTGGACAAACACTGGACGAGTTTGGGGTTACCATTAGTAGCGTATTGTTTGAAAGAGTAGCATAAAATTTGCATACATAATTAAAATGGTCTATCATGATTCTGCGGAACTCAGAAACCAATCCTCACACATTCCATGCTTCCGAAATATGAACCATCCTCATAATCAGGAACTCACCTAAATTAGAACATATCAAGTGATATAATTCCATGTACACTACACACTGGAAATTTGAAACTTTCCTGTTAGTGTATCAATCATTCTAGAAGGGACCTTGTATTAAATGAGCTCATAATTCTAGGGATCATGCTCAGCTGGCTGGAATCAATAGTCAGCTGTACTACATGTACATGTAGTTACAAGTATATTTTCTAGCCAGCAGTAAGCGTACCAATCCAGATTTTATATTGCAACAAAAATGTAAATGCAGTCATTGCTCTTTTAATAAAGTTTATAATTTTTCTCTCATATGTTTATTTCAATTCAGATAATCAGAATAAATAGTTTTTTACCTTTCAGCACACCTCTATAACACATATATGCAGGGGTCTAGTGTTTGTAAGGCACCAAATATAACCCCTATTTCCCACCCCAAGCAGATTCTCCTTCGCCCCCAATTCCTTTTAATTGTGTGCAATGTTCAATTGTGCCACAGCCTGGCAAGGCTCTGGCAAGGCTTTTTTTTTTTTTTTTTTTTTTAAGTATAACTATTAGTACATTATGTTCACACAACATACAGTACATGCTAATATAAACATTTATAACTGGAAAATTGTAAATATATCTTAAGTGGGATTTAATATACAGTAGTACATGCAATTACATTACTGGGGCTGATTATATTTGCACTACACATACCAAATTAAATCATTGAAAAACAGCAGTCTGAGCACTAAACTTAATACATGTTTTATATTCAAAATTGCAAAAGGAGAACACATTTATACACATTAATATCTCGGGTATATCATGTAGACTGGCTGGCAGTCAAATCAATATAAATAAGAAAAATGTAAAAACAAATTTTTAGGCATCAACACAAGCTTCATATATATATATATACATAAAGTTTATATTCTGAAAGTCTAATAAGGCTAAAAATAAAAAGCCTGTACATTAATGTATGTAATTTTATGGCCTTATTTGTCTCCCTTGTGATGAAGAAATATAGATTTTATGACTGTAAATAAGCAATCATGCAGTAAAATGTATCTAGTTTTAAGGACACCCGAGGGGGAATTTAATTTCTGTATTTATCAATTCCATATGGTCCTTAACCTGTGAGCAAGAAAGAGAGCTAGGGAAGAGAGACAGAGGAGAACAGAAAAACAAGCTCACAGAGAAGAGAGAGAGAGAGAATTGAGGGTGGGCGGCAAAGATATAAAGAGATAGAGAGACGCAAAGGAAAGCCTTGCTGTACATGTATTTGATTTTTTTTAAATCACATGATAAAAAGAGATTTCTTCTTAGAATTGTTTTAACAGGAATTATTTATAATTGATGCATTTGATAAAATAGTTAAGGGGTGCGGCTTTAAATTGAGTCACATGTTCATGCCTTAATTTTCCCCTATTGCCCTGCTGTGCATTTTGAGTCGTAATGCAGTGCACTGAATTACAACAAAAATGCATGAATGCATAGTCATCATAGATAATTAGGATTTGCAAGTAGTGATTTCAGTACTCACACAGCTATGCACTATGTCTTTTTTTTTAATTTGCTATCAATACCAAGCAAAGGCTCATCTGCACGAGATGCTAAGACAACAACTAAAAGGAAATTGCATGTGAACAAATAGCAGCTACACGTACCCATGAACACAGCAAAAAGTCCAGTGTGAATCATCAGCAATCATTGGGAAAATGTTTGCCTTCAATGTTCCACAACCCAAAAAATGTTAACTTCTTTCAGAAGAGGAATTTTAGTCAAAACAATAACAGAAACATGAACTCATTTTATTGAACAAATATCAGCATGATATAGTTCTTGCTCCATGCAAGCATTCAGGCAATTCAGCAAACTCCAGTATTTTAAATGAGGTCCAAAATGCACTCGGCTAACGCCTTGTGCGATCCACACTATTGTAAATCCCCTCATTTGCTGCATTGCCCTAATGCACTCAGAACTGACATATCATTTGAATAATATTCTGAGAAAATTCATAGTCTTGCTGCATAGAAGTGGATGCTAATCACAAGAATACACAGAGTATGACAGGCTAACCTCATCTGTCGCCAAGGATTCTAAAACCGAAGAAAATTCCCTACTGTACAACAGGTTTGTGCCCACCATATGGTAGTT
The DNA here is from genome assembly GCA_963669155.1 of Arbacia lixula. Lineage (NCBI taxonomy): Eukaryota > Metazoa > Echinodermata > Echinoidea > Arbacioida > Arbaciidae > Arbacia > Arbacia lixula. Next base: position 38,199,978 of record OZ022576.1, read on the forward strand.
TGTCTACCTGCACCTCAGCCACATTCTCAGTCATTCCTGTGGCTCTGTTTACCCCACTTCACGCTACTGGCCTGGGCAAAAACATTATCAATTCACATACCATGATGACAGTCACCGTGCCTGAGCCTGCATTCAATAGGAAATTACAGACTAGAAATGATGAGATTGGCTTATTACGCCACAGCCAACTCTTTCAATCTCTCGTGTTGCTTCTCACCGTCTCATCTTTTCTCTGTTCCTTCCTTCTCTCCCTCTCATCCAATGTTTACTTCACTGTGTGCATAGTCCTCCCTCTCTATCTTGCTTGTACTCCCCTTCAACCATCGATCCTCTGTCTCTGACTTTACATGTATGTACATCTACTACAGTACATGCCTCTGTCTACCCTTTATCTCTTTCTGTGTCTTTATACATGTATTGAGTTTTCAAGAATGATTCTTCTCTTTCTGGTATCCTCATTGCTTCATTCCTCACCTCTTTCTCTCTGCCTATAATACCTTAATCTCTCTGTTGAATTTCTCTTTTCCTACCCCCTTCTCTCTCTCTCTCTCTCTCTCTCTGATTTTGATCCTCTCATTTCTTCTCTCTTTCACATATCTCTCCACTTCCCTTCCTTTAACCTTATTTTGTTTCTCCTTTTTGATCCTCCTCCCCTACCCCCTTCTCCCTCCCTCCCTCCGCCGCCGCCCCCCCCCCCCCCCCCCCGTCTCTCTCTCTCCATCTCTCATCCTCCTCCTCTCCTCTAACTAGTGCCTGTGCCATGCCATCCCATCCTGCTCTCCCCCTTGCCTACACCTGCTGTGAAGAAGGGGCCCCTAGTCCCCTGCTAGGCTCCCCTCATGATCATACATGCATGTCTAGGGGGACCAGCTGCATAGCTACAGGCCACAGACACTGTATTACATGTACGTCTTATTGCAAAATTCCATTAACCAAGTCAATCCTGTGTGACATGTATAAATTGTATGTGTTGCGTGTGTGTGTGTGTGTGTGGCGAGTATTTCCCTGTTTTCTCCTCTACTTTATGTAGAGCACATGAACATGTATACAGCAGATCTCATAATGAACAACATAAACACAATCATTGATAACACAGGCCACACCAAGGCATACTAGTATCTTGGCATGGTCTGTGCTGACAAATATTGTGTTTATGTTAATATGCTTTCCTTCTAACTGGGTGAGGAGGAATGAGCAAAAATGTCCAAAGGCGTGTGTATTTTTTAATGACTGATATAATGCAAAATATCCTGCTTTGAGATTTGATTGGTTAAACTTGACAGCTTTCACTTTGTCACCAGTCAAACTGGTGGCACTTCTGTAGTTACTACTAAATCTGCATCTGGAAATCGAGAAATTATAATTTAAGTACATGTGCTACTGTTGCACATGAGTACCATAGACCCGCACACACACACACACACACACACACACACATACACTTCACAGAGTAGTATGCCTGAATAAGCATCATACATGTAGCTGTTTGTACCATGTTCATTTTGTATTTCTTAATCATTTCCAATCATTCAGAGCATTTGCAAAAAAAAATCCTTGTATGTGCTTTAGTATACATTAGCATAGTTAGGGTTCTTTCATATCTCCAGTAGATAACAGGAATTTGTCATAATGGCTAGTGAATAATGAAAAAACATGATATCCTGTAGTGGCATGGGTATCAATGTAAACTAATGATGGGAACTTCATACGACGTGCTAAAGGTATTGTTGTTGTTGAGTTTTCTTCTTGTGCATGTACAAGTGCGTATCATCTATGCGTCATGCATTATTTCATGACAGATGATAACTAGAAGGGTCAGAGAGGGGGTGATGCTTATTGACAATTAGCATGATAGAGATAGCTACGTATCATCTTATCATAAACAATATTCCTTTGATCCGTCTTTCCTAACCGACTTCCCATCCTCACCAGCGATACATCATTCCCTCTACCATTTTAACGTTTTCACACAAATCTTTCACACTGGGAACATACAATAGCACATACATGTACTAGGTCTCCCTATACATACATGCGGATTCCCCATTTAGACACACACTGACACACACATAGACCACATGCATATTCAGCGCACGCTGTAGCTGAATACCAAAGGTCACCACTTCTCGGCTGATACGGCAGAGGGTTCAATTATGGAATGTCTGTTGGAAGCGTGAAACCCAAGCCTCTGTCTTGTAAAGAGTCTACTTACGTGATAAAAGCTGCAATTACAAAAAGGGGGCATAATCTATGCCAGTCAGTATTTTGGTAATGGGGTGAGGTGAACAAGCCTGGGCAAAACATTGAAGTGGAATGAATGCAAAAGCTGGGGAAATAAAAGGTAGGATTTGGGGTGATGCTAGGTATAAGAGAGAGTTATTTACAGATTAGGGATGTTATGGTGCCTTTGAAAGAGGCTGGTAGTGAGGACTGTGAAAGACTACAGAAGGTCACTGCCATAAAGATATCACATCAGTTTGTATTATTGAAATGGGGTGCAGTGAAAAGGCCGGGCAAAACATTGAAATGGAATAAATTAAAAAGCTGGGGGTAATAAAAGGTTACGGGCAGTTATTTATAGATTAGGGATGATGAGGCACCTCTGAAAGAGGCTGATGTTTAGGGCTATGAAAGAATACAGAAGGTCACTGCCATAGAGTTACATGTATCAGACAATACATGGCATTCTGTAGCAAAAGCTCACAAAGGCACCTTTAGCGAATGTATCACTGTGCTTGTCAAAGAGCTCTAGTTCTAGTCAGCTACAGGGATTATTTGCATTTACATTCTGTAGCTCTAGCTGATCACTATATAGCCTACAAATATCGACTAGTTAAAGGGATTAAGGGGCACGTTAACTATCATTGGCATCTCAGAACTGTTTTGTATTCCTGCTTGCCTGTTTCATCTGCATTAGTCACCACAATCTGCCATTGAGCTGCACAAGCAATGAATTGGAATGAGTATCGGCATACTGCATGCGTGCGTGCGGCAATATGATAGTTTTGTGATGGCAATTATTAGTGTAAATGTATATCGTGGATAACGCTGGGAAGTGATCGGGAATCCTCTGGCATAGGCTCCAGTCCTGTTTCCAGTCCTGGTTCAGGTTTGAAAATAAATGCTAACAAAAAATACCAGATCGCGGAAGAGATTGCCTCTTCACGCTGCAGCTTATAGATGCGCACAATTTGCAAGCAGCTGGGATAAAATATTTGCAGAAGATCTGCAAAGAGATGCAATACATCATGTCACACTATGCATCAAATGGTCGCTGTTTTGTGGATTTCCCTCAAATATGGGCTTATTATTGACAGGTGCCACTGTGATTTTGGGTTGATAGTGGTGGCCTTTCCTCATTAATAATTGCGTAAATGTGGCGTTTTGGCTATTATTTATAATCGTTGCACTCACTTCCACATGTGAGCTTGATAGAGTTAGCACTATCTGAGCTACCACACAAACGGCCAGGCTAGCTAGCGCTTCACTGAACTGTGGTGCTGCAGGCCAACACTGCATGCACACTGCCAATGAATTATACTGCCTCTGGCTATATCATAGAGGTGGCACAACATTGCATTTGTTCAAGCAATTTTGTCAGACAGAAATGTTCCAAGCACAATGAAGGTCCCAAAAGAAATCAGTATGAACCCGTACCACATACACTACAGCTCAAAGGAATTAGCATAGGGAAAGGCAAAGGGAAGAAAGGGAAGGAGCCGCAGCTTTAAATCGCGGTATATTTTGTCCAGTTCAGCATGAAACATGATGCTTTAGCCTAAAAAGCATCGTGTTTCAAACTGAACTGGACAGATTATACCACGATTTA